>BSBK01002426.1:0-600000 GCA_027943335.1 Chamaecyparis obtusa
ACCTACGGGTATGTGCAGGATCATGGTATACCAAACTATGGCCTTAAGTGGCAATGAAAAATTAGAAAATTAGGGTTAGTCAACTTGACGTAAAAGGTTGAACATCTTATTAACCTTATGTGAAAAAGTTGTAAGAGTAGAATCTATAGGAAATTGAATGTAGTTTTTAAACTACTAGCCCTTGTTTGAAATTTTTTTTGTCTAATTGTTCAAAATTTTAGATTTCAACGCGGAGAGGTACTATGAAAATTTTAGGGAAAAGATAAAGAGTACATGTATGTCTGACCACCTTAATCATAATCAAATGATGATATGTTTTCCCAAGATTCTAGATATAAGTAGTAGACTCATGCCCCGATGTGACACATATTTTTTTGTAATTTTTGGTCAAATAAATAATTAATTATGAATTTTCAGCTACAAATTTTTCAAAATTAAAAAAACTCTCATGTCTGACCACCTGAACTAATTCAAAATTTTAACAAATTCAAAACTTTTTTTTTCTTATAGTAGCTGAAGCATAGAATGTGATGCATGTTTCAGATTTCAAAAAGGTTAAACGGTTTGAAAGTTATAGTTGTTTTTCAATCAGTATGTCAATTATGACTTTAAAGATAACTCAATTAAAAAATAAGTAATAATTACTTACTAAACTCAAAATTTGATAGCAATTATATTGATGGAAAGTTGATTATATCTTTAAGAAACCCTTATCATTTCATCAATTTCAGGTGAAAAAATAGTCGTTAGCTACATGGTCAAAGTCTCAGTATCAAGAACTACCTCTTGAAACATGCCTAAAGGGTTGACCACCCACATTTTGTAATGCCCAAGAAAATACCATGCCTAATCAGAGATTCGAAAAAGCCCGCCTATTTTGAAATTCTAATTGCACCTCTCTTTTCAAATTCAAGTTTCATATTAAATTATGTTTTTGCTATGTTAATATTAATTTCATTTTAAACATTAATATTAAATAATAATGACATAGCATTAATATTATAATATAAATTTTTATATTAGTACATATTATATTATTTGATATACAAAATGATTTCAAAAAAATACCTGCACAGTTCATTTGAGGACAGACACTTTCAGCCCAAATCCTCTTGAAAGTATCCATCATAGGATTTTTCTACAGACTCCTTGTAATTTTAGCAGTCTGACTATACTGACTAAGTAGATGTCAATGGACTTCCCCTCGATTGAATACAATCAATTGATTTTTTAACTCTCGAAAAGAAATTTCACACAGATGCAGATATAAATTTTTATATTAGTATGTATTATATTATTTGATATACAAAATGATTTCAAAAAAATACCTACACAGTTCATTTGAGGACAGATAGTTTCAGCCCAAATCCTCTTGAAAGTATCCATCACAGGATTTTTCTACAGACTCCTTGCAATTTCAGCAGTCTGACTATACTGAATAAGTAGATGTGAATGGACGTCCCCTCGATTGAATACAATCAATTGATTTTTTAACTCTTGAAAATAAATTTCACACAGATGTAGAACCACTGTACACTCATCATCTATTCTAGAAACTAACAGTGGCATAAAAATTGATGTAAGAACATTTAAGGTACATTGTCAACAAAAAGGTATATGAAACCTTTAAATATACATTAAAAAGTGGAGGTGAAGGCTCTCGATCTGAGAGAGAGAGAGAGAGAGAGAGAGAGAGAGAGAGAGAGAGAGAGAGAGAGAGAGAGAGAGAGAGAGAGAGAGAGAGAGGGTAGGGAAGGGGAGAGAGTAGGAGAGAGAGAAAGAGGAAGGAGAGAGAGAGAGAGAGAGAGAGAGAGAGGAGAGAGAGAGAGAGAGAGAGAGAGAGAGAGAGAGGTTAGAGAGAGATAAATTTTGGTGGGAGATATTAGATATCCAATAATATTGGATATCCGCAATTATCAGATATCTGATTCTATTTACTGGTGTAAAAAAAACAAGATTCTCTGGGTCCCTCCAAAGAGTCAAGTTTTTTTCCTGAATTACGGGATTTGAGTTGCAGCGAATCACATTTTGTCTCTAGAGAAGACAAAAGTCTCATAGTTGGAAACCACCATTTTCCTAGTTCAATGGTATTCGCAAACCATTTCCAAGATTTCTTGAGATGTTAGCTAACTAGATTGCATGACTGTGTGCATCCAACATTTATTCTTTCTATGATCCATAGATAGGGGCCTTGCATTCTCCTGATTTCCATGCATCTCTGCAAATAGTTTGCATAAATTGGATGGGTTCATTGGTCTGTATCTTCATCATGGTTCCATGTTTCACATCGTTGTGAATTAAACGCCCAGAAAATGGCAGAAAACCATAGACTCTTTCGGTTAACCAAAAGAGAAGAATGGAAGCACAAAAATTGAGGCTTTGTGGTGTGCGAGCTTCTTCTCTAGGTTAATATGTGTATTCTCTTTTCTCTTCTCCACAAACTATTTTTTTTTCTACAATTTCCCACGATTTGTCAATGTCCCTATTCCCTAGTTTATTTTTCTTGTTTTTGTGTGTGTTTCTTGAAAGTTCTTTTTTTAATATGCCATATTATCTTTCTTCCTCATGGTCATAAAAAGAATCTCCATCCATGCTCCTTTGATGGAGGTTCCTGGAAGCTATGATTCACCTTGGTCCATGCTAGAGTTCAATATAAGTCTGCCCCAAACCACCTTAACATAACCCAAGATGTAGTTCAAGAAAATCTCCCTGCTATTATTAAATTGAGGATATTTGCCGTCAATATTCCAATTATCTAGTTAGGGTTTTGGCCAATGCTAGAGTAACTACTTCAATGATTAAAGAATTCATAGATGCAGAAGTAGTAGCTACCGATTCCTATTAAAATAAGCTTTACTCGTGCTATCGTTCCATGGAAATTGTCAATATCTAGAAATTAAGCTCAAGTTAGTTGATAAAATGCAATTTAAGGTAAACGCCATTTTTTCTCAAATGGTGTTGAGATAGTCCATTTTTCGTACCCTTATATAATTTGTATCATCTTAATTTTGTATCCTTACATTTCTATTGTCTTAATTCCATTACATTTATATCGTCAAATGATGTAATAGTTGGAGTTATTGAGTCAAAATTGGTCAAATGTGTCCAAAGTAAAATGATGATTCCCTGGGGTGAAGGGATAGTGTTCAAGGATTACATCTTGTTACCAAATGGACTATGCCATTAGCTCCAATTGGGAGGTTAAATACTAGGAACAACCCCATTTCAACCACTGAGTCAGTAGAACGTTCTGGACCATGCCGGACCCAAGTGTCCCCAAGGTGCACTAAGCATGATTGTGCAGAAAACTTTCAAGGCTTGGTTCTTGGACTCCATGAGAGGTATCAATGATCTGTGAGATGCTACATGACTACATTTTTGAGGCCTACAATAACCTCTCTCTATTTTGGGAGATTCAAATTTGTTTGAATTTGGCACGCTAGTCTCGCTCGATGCCAAAACTTGCAGTGAGGGTCAGTTGAAAGTTGCACCAATGGGTTTATTCCAAACCATTCATCCCGACATCAAATGGACTATGCCATTAGCTCTGGTTGGGTGGGTAAACATTAGGGACAACCTTGTTTCGACCACTAAGTCAGTAGAACGTTCCGAACCACACCAGACCAAAGTGTCCCCAAGGTGCACTAAGCACAATTTGGCAGTTAACTTTTGAGGCTCGTAACTCGAACCCCGTTAGAGGTATCAATGATCTGTGAGATGCTATAGGACCACATTTCTGATGTCTACAATAAATTCTCTCTATTTTGGGAGATTCAAATTTGTTTGAATTTGGCATGCTAGTCTCGCTCGATGCCAAAACTTGCAGTGAGGGTCAGTTGAAAGTTGCACCATTGGATTGCTTCCAAACCATTCATCTTGACACCAAATGGACTACACCATTAGCTCTGATTGGGTAGGTAAACACTAGGGACAACCTTGTTTTTCCCATTGAGTCAGTAGAACATTCCGGACCACGCCGGACCAAAGTGTCCCCAAGGTGCATTAAGCACGATTGGGCAGTGAACTTTTGAGACTCATATCTCAGACTCCATGAGAGGTATCAAAAATCTGTGAGATGCTATAGGACTGCATTTCAGAGGCCTACAATAACCTCTCTCCATTCTGGGAGATTCAAATTTGTTTGAATTTGACAAGCCAGTCTCACTCGATGCCAAAACTTGCAATGAGGGTTAGTTGAAAGTTGCACTACTGGATTACTTCCAAACCATTTATCTTGACACTAAATGGATTTTTCCATTAGCTTCGATTGGGTGGGTAAACACTAGGTACAACCCTATTTTGACCACTGAGTCAGTAGAACATTCTAGACCATGCTAGACCAAAGTGTCCCCAAGGTGCACTAAGCACAATTGGGCAACAAACTTTTGAGGCTCGTAACTTAGACCCCATGAGAGGTATCGACGATCTATGAGATGCTACAAGACCAAGTTTCTTAGGCATTCCTAGTGTATTTGTAGGGGTACAGGTAGAGTACTGATATTTTTTCCAAAAGACCAATACCTGAATTTGAGATATGTTTTGGTATGGCCAAAAGGGTGTTTGATTATTGCCAAAAGGGTGTTTGATTATGTAATTAGGTCAGTTTGAAGTCTTTTAGCCATTGGGAGTAAAGGGTAAGTCTAGAAACCTTGAAACCACTTTAATAGATATCCTTATATACCTCAAATGATGAATTACACATGTGAACACACGTAGCACATAAAGCGTACACATAAATTTTCTTAAGTCATGAAGCATACATGTAGCACATAGATTATAAAGCATACCACATGAATTCACTTAAGTCATGCATGTAGCCCATACACATGAATTTAGGTTATGAAGAATGGAAATGAATATAATTAAGGCATAAATTTTACATAGGAGTATATACACACAAGCATATTTACATACTAACAATGAATAAATGAACACATGTAATTAACAAATTGGATCGAATATCAAGTTTTGTATAAATATCAAAATGAACAATAATTCTATATATATTTACATGTGGCATACGCCATCTCAAAATGTGTCATATGACATCTCAAAATAAGAAGTTCAACTACAAATATTTCTAGGACATCCTATTCTACTGGTGGATCATCAAAATGCATACTCTTTGAAGCACTCTTTGGCTTTGATGGATCCTGCATTCAAACACAAAAGTGAAACCCCAAGTTAGATTAAAATTCAGAATCATAGTCAACAATAATAAATAAAATTTAAACTAAATTTGAACTCTCATATACCTCACCTCTCTATCTCCTCCCATGGACAAGAGACCTAATATATGTCATTGGTAGCACAGGAATAGTGCCATCAATGTCGACTCCCACCTGTATATGTTTGCAAACATGAGATTGATCTGCGAGTTATACTATTTAGTGTTAAATACTTGGTAGCAATTATATGTTTACAAAATAATTGAATTAACATTAAAACTTACCTGTGTTGAACTTTCTTCAAGGATTGTTGGCTGATTCATCAACGATACAAACCCTTGGCGTTCTACCTCCCTCAAACTAGGAGTGACCTACAAAATTCAAATAGATACTTCATACTATCATAACTTGACCATATTATATATACTTGATAGTAAAATAAACACAAATAACTTTAGAAATGTACGTACCATGGGGCTATCACTCCGAATGGATATGAATGTGACTCTATCATGATGATAGGGTCTCACAACATCATCATATGCCACTCTTTGTCAAATAAACCATGTAAATTACAAATGAGTACGGACAACTGACAAGTATACATGTATATGCATAAACAAACTAAATTACTTAATTACCTTTCCTTGATCAATGGTTGACACCTGCACCCCCTTACATTGCTCCCCGGTGGCAATAGGTGATACCTGCATCAGTATGTAAAAGATGATCATAAAAAATAGAAAACAATGTACATATACTATTATCATAATTTACAAGGAAACTAGTGAGTACATTAAAATATATGTACCATGGAAGTGTCAAGACCAAATGATATGGCTGAAGGTGTGGACCCCTCCACCTGTGCCATCTCCTCCTCTATCATCAACTGAACATAAATGTAACACATAAAAAGACATAAGTGGGAAATTATTATAAGGAAATTCTACTAAAAATATGAACAATAAAATTTAAATACATTGTAAAAAGTGAGCTGTTTACCCTTACTATAATAGTGGGAGTCCATGGCTCTGTAGGCTCTTGATGCACATCTCCATGAGCTGCTTCAGTGCCTATAGTGTGTTGTGTAGAATCATCCCCATTGAAGCCAAAATTATAGGCATCACTATCAATCAGGGGACCAAAGCATAGATTCTTGCATATAATGCAAGTGTGGGGAAAAAAAACATGTGAGCTCATGGAGGATGTGGAAGCACCAGAAGCATCAGGATGAGGAGGCAACAATGTTGTGCTCTGTGTAGCTAGCAGATCACTCAAGGTGTGAATGGTTTGAATAGTCTGTGAGTCAGCCTCAACAATAATGTATGGATGTTGCACTGTGGGAGGTGGTGAAATCTTAGGAGGGGGGACATATGTGTGAGATTTCACCCGTTGTGCCCATGGCCTATCTTGTGGAGATCCTAAACCTACACCCTGGTTCAGTCTCATACTCCAATAATTCACCTTGTGACCGAGCAGAAATTTAGCATACAATTTTTTAATAAAATAAAATGGGACATCCAAATTGTTGTGAGGTGATCTATCAAAAACCATCCACCAACAGTCCCAAAAGTTGTCACATATTGCACTATTTGTGCACCATTTAATTGACAACTTGTTTTTTTTATGGTCTACTTTTAGACCGGTTTTAGGATCCACAAAAAGATTAGCTATGTCATGTTTTGTTATATTTAGGTTCATGAATTGATCATAATCAAGCCCATCATCAAAAAGGGTGTGCATGGAATCATGCCAAAGAAGTGCATCACTATGTTGTTGTGTAAGTTTCTCCATGTTTTCAATAATTAAGTTCAATGTCGTAAACATGGGGTGCAATGTGGGGATATTAGCATAGGTGGTTTGAAATCCTCTAAGTTCATTTAGATTATCTCCTATTAGATCTTCTAGATGGTGAGGGTTTGTGATAGGTACATCTTCTAGAGGTGGGGGATTATTGGGAGGTGGTTCTGGATTGTTTACGAGATCATTAGGAGGGTTTTCTAATTCCATGTCTAATAACAATGAAAAAACAAATAGATAATTACAATGAATTTTAAAAAATAATACAAAAACTCATTGCTACCCTAATTTTTATATAAAAAACCATAAATTTATATTTAAAAACA
Organism: Chamaecyparis obtusa; assembly: GCA_027943335.1. NCBI lineage: Eukaryota > Viridiplantae > Streptophyta > Pinopsida > Cupressales > Cupressaceae > Chamaecyparis > Chamaecyparis obtusa. Next base: position 7,295 of record BSBK01002426.1, read on the forward strand.
ACTAAAACAATAAAAATTAGAAGCTTTCACATACCTGGTGATTTAAGAAAAATCAGATAGGGGATTTGGAAGCTGATATCCGATAACCCTAGCTGCGTTCATGTTTTTACAATGAAAAAATGTTGAATGTGGCTGGGTACAGAAGTATATATTTATTGGTAAATATTAGATATCTGATAATATCAAATATCTGATTAAGCCTTTTTCTTTGGCTTTTGGCTTCGCCATGTGTACTGACACCTTGGCCTACTAAAAAGTCAACATATACATTTGTGCGCTTTTGGACGAGTGAAAATAATTTTTTTTCATATCGCTACTTTTTGGCATACCATGATCCTGCACATACCCCTACACTTTAGGGTTTCTCTATTATTTCCACCTCTCCATCCATGTTTCATTACTAGAGATCCGTATATCTCCCTCTATTCATCTCAGCTATGTGTCTCTCTCCAATTAGGTCTCTAACATCTATTTCTCCCTCTAACTTTGTCACCTCTACCTATACCCTCTCTAGCCATGTCTCACCATACCCTCCTCTCTCCTTATCCCCTTACATGCCTTTCCCTTTATGAATTGTCACTCTCTTAAAATAAATAAAGAAGACACAAAATGAACACATCTCTATAGCTTTTTCACCTTCCTCTCCCTCTGCTTCTCCCTTAATCCCTCTCTTGCCTCTCTCTTCTCCTCTATCCCCTCTCTCTCCCTCTCTACCTCTCTCCCACCCATCTCCCTTCCTCCTTCATTTCCTCCCCCACCCTCTCTCTCTCTCTCTATGCACCTTATCTCACTTCTCACTTCTCACTCTCCCTCTCCATTTCTCCCCTCTCACTTGGCTCCTCACTCTTCGTCATCTCATACTCTCTCTCACTCTCTCTTTTCTTCCTACCCCTCACTCTTTATCTATTTACCCCTATAAATCAAACCTCCCTCTTTCCTCATATCTCTCTCTATTTCCCCCTCTCTCACTCTTTTTGTCTCTCCCTCTCACTCTTTCAGGCTCTATCCCTTGTCTCCCCAGTCATAATCCCTAAACCTTATACAAGTCCCTAAAATATAAACCCTATAAGTCCTAAAACCTAAATCCTTACCCTTTTTACATCTCTCCCTTCCCCCACCTCTCTCCTTCTCTCCTTCTCTCCCTCTCCCCTTTCTCTAGCCCCAAACCCTAAACTCTAAGACATAAGCCCTAAATGCTCTCTCTCTCTCTCTCTCTCTCTCTCTCTCTCTCTCTCTCTCTCTCTCTCTCTCTCTCTCTCTCTCTCTCTCTCTCTCTCTATTTCTTGAAACCCTAAGCCCTAAACTCTAATTCCTAAACCCTACACTAGTCCCTAAATAATAAACCATAATCCCTAGACTACAAACCATAAAGTGTAAGTCATAAACCTAAACCCCTCTTATTAGTGCATATTCATGTGAGTTCACTAAAATATTGAATTCTAAACTTTGGTTTTGTAACAAAGTTACAAGCTTTCATTGGTGTAAACACATTTCTTGTTTGTGCATTAATTCTTAGCATTCCCATAAGTGTGTCAAAAAATGTAATATGAACTACAGATAATTATTATATATTGAGCATTAGATGCTAGTTGAGCAACAAATTAAGAGCTGATACTTAATGTTGGAGAGAGGTAGAGGATGAAATAAAAGAAAATAGAGAACCAATAAAACAATGATTAAAGGAAACTTTGCTTCAAATATTGCGTATATATATTATAAAACATGTAAGTCTCATACAAAAAATTGAGTTGCTACTCTAAAATTCCAAACTAAAAAAAAACTTTAAATCCTCTATTTTCTAAATGTTGAAATCTTTATTTCGACTCTCTATCACTAAAAAATTTCACTATCTCTCATTGTTCATTACTAGAAGGGACTTCTCCATTCTTTGAATGTGTTTGCTACAACAAAACAAAAAAATTTCACTTTCTTCACAAATAATGCATTACAAAAAAATGGTGCCCCTAGTTCAAAAATCTATGTTCCTATAGAAAATATGAGAATTCTTTCTTTATAAGGTAAATATCCTTGTTTTCATGTAAATGACCTATACCATGACACTTAGGGGGTTGACTACAATATAAACATCAAGCATACAATGTTGTTAGTAATAATGTAAACTAATTTTCATAGAACTTGTCTATGAGAATAATACTATTTAGCATAAAACCAACTTTGATACTAAATAAAAGTAAACAATAATCACTAGCTAAAAATCATTAGCTTCTAAAAGGCACGTGGCCAAGTAAAAATGTTGCTCCATCTAAAAATTCACATAAATATGTAAAAAGAGGTTCAATGTGCTTGGATGGATAGATACATCCATTTCTAGATTTGATGCCTCATATTTAGGGTGGTACATCTCTTAAGATTCAATGTCTTTCATTGATATGTGTCTATGGAGGAAGTGCAATGGAGAAGTTCTACTAGATGGAATTGTTCCCCAATATAAAATGCCACTCTTCTTGAAAATTTAGAATTTAAATTAGTATAAATTTTCCAAATTTGTATGGTCCTATTTTCCATATTCGAAAGTCTTCATTTATTTTTTCTTCAAAGATAGTCTATTCACATGAGAATCCATATGAACATGTCACCCCACATTTTTAACTATAATTTACTAACCTTATGAAACCCTAAAAAAAAATTAAATCCTAAATTTGATTAAATATAATTCTAATGCTAATAGTCTTAATAGCTATAATCTCAATCTTAACTTCATTTTAATGTATTATGCTTTCTCCAACCATGAATCATTCTACAACTATATCTGTATTCATAACCTTTAATCCTATTTCTACAACTAACCCTATCACTAATAGTATTTATAATTGTAATCCTAACCCTAATTCCATCCATAAAACTAACACTAATGCTAAATATAAATATGACCCTAAAAAAAGGTTCATGTAAAAGTAGAAGAAAAGAAAAAAATTGTATGAAAAAAATTAATTTAACTTTAATAGTGTTAAATTTTTTGCTTTAGCAAGAAACACCAAAAGGTTAGATTTGATGAAAAATTCTAAAAATAGTAAATTAAGCTTTACATATAGTGATTTTGAAGTTTAAGTGATCGAAGTTTTTCATATTTTCCTAGTCAAACGATCATGAAATGACATTATTCCAATAGATATGAAAAGTGCATAATTAACACTTTTCCCTCACTTCACACTCATTTTTGTGAGCTCAATCAATAAGAGAAACATTTAAAAATTAAAAATGAGATTGAATTACACTAGAACCCATAGCTTGCTTCAAAAGAAGACATTCTTCATATATAAACATGTCTTGTTGCTCACTTCATGCATTTTCTATCACAATTTATGTTAGAATTATGTGCTTCTATCTTATATGTAGGATAATGAGATATTATATCATCCAAATTCAAAAACATATTCATTGTTTCACTTACATTGGACAAAAATTCCTCAATCCTCTAGGATTATCTATAGTAAAAACCACAACCAAGTACATCCTAGATTAGAAATATGAAGTTGGTAGCATTCTATTTCTGACCTCTGATGTTTTCATTTTGGACCCAAAAATGAATAAATTACCCTCAGAATCAATTTGTAAAACTGATCAAATCTTCAAATCAGAACACGTGAGTGCATAATCATGTAGACACAAGGTGAGACAATCATTATCAACAATTGGTTTGATTTGATCTTATCCTTGTTTGCAAGATTTTAAAAATCAAATCGGGGCTTCTTAACTACTTGAGAAAATGAAGCTCTTAGAATCATGAAACCCCTAAAAGTTTGGGCTCTCAAAGGATTTCAAATGAAGTACTAAGGCTCTGCCACTAAACATGAGTACTCACATATTAAGGAAATAAATGTACCAAAGGAAAACTCGAGGAATGTAAAGAGAAGGTGCCTAACAACGATCCTTGAGAATCTAACTTCAAGAAGGCGTGATGCGAAGGGGTCGGAAATGATGACCCACATAAACAAAGTCTATAGTCTTTATTTATTCAATTATAACCATAAAACCACCCTAAGTAAGGGGAGAATGTAAGAATATGAGAGTCTAGTAATGTAGAATCTCCCCTAATATTAGACATTGCGATGAGAAAAAAGTTGTTCCTCAATATTAGAGAAAATACTTAAAAATTATTGGTACATGTGTTATCATTTTTGAAATTTCTTTAGTATTAATAGTTTGGGGATCAAGGTGACAAAAAGGTCACGGTTATTAGATTCTCCTAATAGCTACTCGATCACCTCCCCTAGCCATTCATCACATTCTATCTAGACTTTTAATAGATAAAAAAAGATGTTTCTATACAGGTTAGCTAGGAAAGGGAAGGAAAGGTCCTTTTACGGTCCATTATACCAGCCATGTATTTTTGGGTCTACATAAAGATAAGATGGAAATAGAGAATCTATTTTTAATATGGAGAATTGCATCACACAAATTTTTGTTAGATAAGGATAGAGAATCTTATTTAGATGTGGGCACCACACATAACTTTTGAAATCAAAATTAAATTGTGAGAAAGAAATGACAAGAAAAAAAAATGCTATTTTGATTTGAGTAGCATACCATTACAATTTAAAACAAGACAAGAGAGGAGATGACCTTGACAAAGATGGATGTAATCATAAAATCTAATGTTAGTGATTAATAGGGAAAATTTCTTTAAAAATCATATAGCCAAAGTCAATTAGAAAATGACATACTAAGACATTTCCATGGATTGGATATGAATGAAATGCAAAGGAGAGATGAGAAGACACACATCGTGGATAGCTGGGGATTGAGAATCTTCTTTTAAGATGTGAAAGATATGTTCTGTGGGTTAAAATTGCCGCTTTGTCCAAGAATTTATTTAAGCTTTTCAAACAAATAGTAGCCCATTAAGAATGAAAATCTTCTTAAATTTTTTCATTACATTCTTGATTATATGAATAAAAATAGTGTTTAGCAAACCAGATTTTAGGGATGAGGTGCAAGGAAATGATCTCCTCATAGGGTTTAGTTACAGAACAAAATACTAGAAACTAAACTTTCATGTTGGAAAATCCTTAACTTACCAATTTTTTCTACAAACAATTCCTTCCCATGGTTGTATGCACCATAAAATGGTCGCCTAGACTTTGGGCCCCATTTATTTAATCTATCAATATCAATTCCTGAATCAATATTTGTCATACATTCAAATCAAATTTATTGATCAAATCATAAATATTTCAATTTTCCCTAAAGTTTGAATATCCCATCAATTTTTAATTAAAAGAAATATATCCCTTTTTAATAAATAAAATAATATTATTTAATTGAAATTAATATTCTTTGAATGAAATAATGTTATTTAATTAAAATCCTCTTTTAATTAAATGGTTTTATTTTATTGAATTAATATTCATTTCTAAATTATATAATATTACCTTATTTAATTAAAAGAGATATTATTCTTTAAAATTAAATAAATGAAATATTCTCTCAAAAGATCTCCTGTGATGAAAAAGGAAACAAATTGAATAAAAATAAAAGAAAATAAAATGTAATTCCATTTTATTACAAACCTTCTAAAAATTATATTTGTTTCCTCTTTTTCATTTATCCCACATTGCTTCTACTTTCACATTCGAATCCAACTTTTCCTATAAAAGGAGACCTCTCATGCTCATTCAAGGATCCCGAATTTTGATATCGAACTTATGCTGCAGAATTTCATAGCTTGTAATCATTTAGCATTTCAACTTGCACATTCACATTTTAGATTAATTTACATTTTAGATTATTTGCAAATCATTTTAGTTTAAATCCATTACATATAGCTTAATTTCATTTTCAATAAATTAGTTTAGCTTAGTTTGCATGGCAAATCATTTAGAATAGTTTCATTTAGATCAGCTCGAATCTCTCATTCTGAGTTGTATTTGCATGGGTAAAATAGGCTGATCTGAGGGCCACATTCAAACCATGCTCTTCTCAGATAGAGAGCTATGGGTCATTTTGTGAGAACTCACTGTTGAGCACTCTCGCATACAAAGACTCATAGAAGTGTGATCACACATCTGTGCACACATTTTTGGCGCCCACCTTGTGGTCGTGGGGCCCTGAAAATGGGTTTCCTTTCATTTTCATTAATTTTTTAGCTCTGAGGCTAAGGGTTTCAAGGGTCCTGGTATACTCTACAGGACGTTATTTTTTGTTTTTTTACAGGTTTTCAGGAAAAATTTTACAGGTTCTCTAAACGACAAATTTTATTTTTTTTCTGCGAGTCCGTACTGTTTGTGTACAGATTTTCGCGCGAGAGTACAGAGATATCCGCATGAGATTCTGCTCCTGTAGCGTTTCTTCGCGTGAGACTGTACAAAATTTCACCCCTGGTTCTGTGTTTTCTCGCGCGATACTGTGTGTTTTCTCGCGTGGGTTTGGCGTTTCCTCGCGCGGGACTATTGTTTTCTCGCGCGGACCCTATGTTTTCTTGCACGCTCAAGGTACTTCCTCGCGTGAGATTCTGGGGCAGTGAACTAAAATTTCCTGCTTTCTGTTTTACAGTTTCATTTTCCTAACAAGTTTTCTATTTTCTGTTGCATAAAATAATTTTGTTTTCTGCAGCATAATAGTTTTCTGCAGGACGATTTGACAAAGACATAAAAAAAACATACTAATGGTGTGAATGCAAGATGTTTGCCGAAGATCATTAAAACATTGTGTTTGCTTTCCTGCTTTATTCACATAGTTTAATTAGGGCTCCGTTAAAATTTCTTGTGGATTTCGATAGTGAGTAGGAATTTTGGCTCTTCATTACATGGAGGTGATGACCATGAATGAACCTAGAATTCTAATGATCTACTAATATGATGAATCCGTAGGGAAGCGGAGAAAGTTAGCGAATCTTTAGCATTTCTATTCGCCAGGGGATTATGCTCTTCTCTCCTTGAGAGAGAACCAAAAACCCAAAAGCGTGTGGATTTGGTGGAGTGAAACTAACTCGGTGATTAAGTTTGTCTTGTGTGTCTGGGTAAAGAAACGGGCTAGAGAAGTATGCTCTTCTCCCTTTAGGAGAATCAGAAAATCAGAAACCCGAATCTGAGCCAAGTCCTGAGTCACCTTTAGAGGGCCTGCCGGAAGTTGAACCTCCGGGAACGACCCAAGTGAGTACACACCTATTGCCGGTGATTCCACCTCACTATAATAAAGCAAGTTTTGTTGAGTCTAAAGACTCCAAAACCATAGTAACTTCCTTTTCATGACTTTGACTATCATCATGGAAAGGCTCTATTTGTTGCATTGAGCGGCGCCGCTCCGAGCCCTGCTTGCGGGGGTGTGTGACTTTCAGGTGTTGGTGTGGCTGCGAGGCCCCAGCTCTGTATCAGAGGCACTGAAGGTTATTGTGAATGGAAGCCAAGTAAAAACCTCTTAGTTAGTGGCCTACCTAGTTCATCTCCGAAAGGAGTCATAATCTTTGCACAAGGAGGGGGAAGAATCTCTCCGTATGTTTATCATACACAAATTCCCATCATAGGCATACACCTGGATGTTTGGAGGCGGTTGCGACACTGGCCCCTGCTACAAGGGTAACCTTTGAACGTACACTATTGAGTCCTTGGAAACACCAAAAACACGGGCGCCCTCTAGGGGGTGACACGGCTATGTGAGGTGCATGTATGCACATAAGCAATGGGGCAAAGATTTTGACTTCTCACCATTTTCTTTGGTAGGGATAACTATGTGCTTGTTTTTTTTTAGTCTTAAACATTGTCCAAAACATCTTCAAACAAGACTCCCCTAATACTATCAAGTTGCTTTGTCCTTGATAGGTCTGTTAATGACTACTGCTTGCTTCACATGTGCTTAAAACAACTCAAAAACACCAAAATTTGCAACCCACGGACATAATCTGGTAACAGTGTCGCCTACCTTCACCAGAACAAGCATTGCACGGCTTGCCTGAATATTATCGCCTGAGATCATTTTGTTGCATGCCCAGTTTCAGGTGTTTCATAAGCCTTTTTAATGTATTTGGTCATAAAATCAGTGACTTACCTTGCCCTAGAAGCCTGTTTTCACTCAAGTTTTCTAATTTTAGACTACTAAGGTGCAAAGCCTTTTCCAAGTGATGCCCAATCAGCTCAAGCATCCCAAAGCAAAGTTACCCAAATCAAAAGTTTACCAAGAGAAAAAAGTTTCCAAAAGAAACCTCAAGAGCTATCAATCCATCATCCAAGCAACCCAAGCCAAAGAGAAACAACAAACCAGACTTGAGAACATTGCCCATAACGCAAGAATTAAACAGTTTGCTTATCGATTCCGAGTAAACCATCATTACATCAACCTTGAGCCAGAAGATTGACTTGTCCTGTATTTAGGGTCCTTGTGTCGTTAACCTTTTTGAGATAGTAATCCTTGATCTCATAAGCAATTTTGCTTGAGATTGGCAAGTTAGGAATCGTTTCTGTCAAATAGATAAATTTTTAGACTCTTTTGATAACACACTTGGAGAGTGTTAGTAGTCTCTTTGTCCACTCATTTTCATACAATCAAACTCAAATACACTTTGTGCAAAGTCATCCTCCTGATCCATACGTGCTAGGGTATTCACCCAAAAGGAATTGAGCACCTCTGTGGCAGTGTTGGTTTGCACCTATTTACAAATACTTCTTTTCACCATCTCTCTCGGACAAGAGAAACCTTTCACTATCCTAGTTTGGTATTGATGTTTCTTAGAATTGTCTATTTGCCTAAACTCTCCCTTTCATGTCAGTAACAATAAGATATCAAGTGAGCCAAGGAAAGCGACCCCAGATAGTCTTCAACCAACTACCCCTAATAGTCTTCTATACCTATGGGAAATTCTTCACTTCTTCTTGATTCTTTTCCTCTCACTATCTAGTCTATTTTCTTCTATTTCATCTCTTCTGTCGCTTCCATGCTTGATTCTTCTTCTTCTAGAGCCATGAATTACAAATATCTTGATATGGAACCTCTTTTGAACATGGATGATCTTGAACTCATTTCTCAATTTGAAGAGTTTTGTTCCTCTAATAGTTGTTCTAAATATGGCAAAGGTGATAAACTTAAGATAAAAATAGAAAAAAGATTGAAGGAATCAGACGCCTTTGCTAGAATTATCAACATGATCCTATCACGACCTCCTTCTTCCAAAAGTCTTTCATCTTCTAAATCTTCCAAGTCATACCATGATTCTTCTAAACATTCTTCATATTCTAAGTCTTCTCATCATTCTTCATCTCCCAAATCTTATCATGACTATTCTAAACATTATTCAAATTCCTCATTATCTAAGTCTTCTTCTTCCACTAGGTCTTCACTTTCCTCTTTTTTACGATCTCGTTCCTCTTCTACTTCTCCCAAGAGTCTTACTCCTTGTCTCAAGACATACCATGATGAGCAATATGATAGCCCTTGTGATACCTCTCCCATGAAGAGTGACACACCCATCTTTGATGACTACGATGACTATGATGATGGACAATGTAATGATTCCCATGAAACCCCTGTTCCTAAGAGTCCTCCTCATCGTTTGCTCGTGCTTACTGGAAAAGGGTCATCACATTGGATAGATTGTGATGGTGATCCATATGACTCTGATTTTGAAAGAGACTTTGATGATTTCTATGAACAATACCTAGATGATACATCTACTTCACTTGAGGAAGAGAAAGCTCAACGTGCTGATTATAAACATAAATACTATAAGAATGTATCCTCTAAGAACTCTCATGCTGAAAATAAAGATTATAATCTCAAGCAAGATCATATTAATGTCAAACCTTTGTCTTGTGATGGTTCCATTCCATCCCCTACTTCTTCCAATACGCCTACATCTCCTAAAGTCACCAAGTCTTCCAAATCTTTCACAAATCCTACATCCGACATAAATTCTAATGCTTTCCATGCAGTTCCCTATAGTTATCCTCAAGGGCCATCTCTTAAAGATACTCAAGCTAACCTTCACTTGGCTACAAATACTTCTGATAATGCTAAATCTAAAGAGCCTAAGCCTTTATGCGCTATAACGCCTACTTCAGCTATTTCTTCACCATCTCTACCAAAGTCTTCCATACACCTCCAACCTACTTCCTTGTCCTTAGAAGTGGCTTCATGTCAAGAGGACTCTAAAACTACTACAGAAAAGAATATAAAGAAAGATCAAGATCAAGAACCCTCCATGTCATCCACTCCTTTTCATGATGTTCTCTATCTGTGTCATGGTTCTTTTGATCCTTTACGCCCTTCCTCATTTATTCCACCATGTCTTAAGTCTTCTCTGAAGCAAGATCAAGCTACTACCCACACCGTTGAGCTTATTGATAATGAAAATGACCTTACCACGCTTACACTTTCCAAAGATGATACTTCCATTAAGGTTATTAAAAATGGTGTTGTTACTTCCGATGTTAAGCCTATTCAAGAGACAAATTCTGCACTTGTGCTATCCAAAGATCCTTGTCAAGATCAAAGTCTTCCATCTTCTTATTCTACCATTCCATGTTCACTTCCGCTTTCTACTCTTCCTAAGTCTTCGCAAGCTTTGAATGATCCTATCAAAAAAAATGCTCTTATTCAAGATGTTCAGGATCCTATTGAAAATTATAATGCTCACTCTGAAGATGTTGATATCCTTGGTTGTCATATAGATACTGATGAACTTATTGATTATCCTTTTGCATCTTCCACTTCCATCCTTGGACCTCTTCCACCACTACTAAGGACTTCACATCTTCCTTCCATATTGGGTCCTTATGTCCCTTCATTTTCCCCTCCTAAATCTCCTAATTCATCATCTATCTTCGGTCCTTATGTCCCTCCATCTCCTATCTTTCCTCAAGATCAACATAGATGCATACCTTTGAATCCTTTTCATCCATCCACTCATCTACACCAGTCATATTATCCTTCTTCTTCCACATGTCCCAAGTCTTTTGGAAGTAACTTGAATGTTCAATATAAGAAAAAGAAACAATACAAGAATCCATCAAAGAAAGAAGATCACCATGTCTCCTCTAATCGACATGGGGGCATAAAGTCAAAAGAGATATCTAAGAAGAAAACTACAAGACAAGTATGGGTTCCAAAATCCATCATTCAAGATATTCTCTCTAAGTCATCAAAAGGAAATAAAAAGCCTAAGGCTATATGGATTCCAAAGTCTCTCGTAAGAGAGTCTCATGTTGAACAAAAAGTGAAGTTGACATTCAAGCTTTCAAAGACTTCCACCTCATATTCTTCCAAAAACATTCTTCCATTCCATGCACCTGAACCGCAACCTCTACTAAACATTCACCATATTCCTTCACGTATTCCTTCATTCAAGTTTCCTCCATCCTCTCACCACCCTCCAAGGTGTGCATCGATGTTGATCTTGCCTTCCTTTCCATCTACTCTTTCACAATCCTTCCATTCATTATTCTCTTGCCTTCTATCATTTTTCCTCATTTGCATATTCCTGCTATCTTCCAACTCCACTCGCTTTACATAAAATCGTATCCTCCATTTTTCTCTTCCATCTTCCTTTCCCTATCAGCATCTTTGAGCATATAATTTTGAATCCTTGGCATATCATGGTTTATCCTTTCAAGGAGCATTATCTAAAAGCTTGCCTTCTTCCAAAAATTATAAAATTCAAAAAAAAGAGAAAAAAGAGAAAAAAATGAAAAATTTGAAAATGCACCTTGGTGAAAACCTGGAAACAGGTGCCTTGGTAGCCAAAGTAAAGAGAAATAAATTCATCCTATGGTGAAAACCACTCCCTTGTGGCACCTTGGATAAGTACCATGATGAAAACCTGGCAATCAGGCATCATGCATAGTTCTTCTACATATCTCATCCATTCCATCTTCTCTCTTTGATCTTGACAAGGTTGATCTATACACGTACATTTGGCTATCTCGAGAGCGGTCTTATGATGATCCTGCTTTCATTTCTTTCATGTCTAGCCTTCATACCTATTTTCCTCCATTCATTCTAGCCTTTCACTATCCTTTCCCCCTTTGGTCTTGATCTAAAAAAAAAAGAAAAAAAGAGAGTAAAACACGATGCTATGAAGCCTCTTGACATGTCTACTCCTTTGGACTGCATATGTTCCTTCTTTCGCATTATGCCTTTCTGACTTATCCTATGCTGGCCTTTCATTGCTTGTCCAAATGTGCTTTCATGACAATTTTTCCCTAGCTTGGGTACTCTTCAGGAGTTTTTCTTTGAGGATGTCTTCCCTTCATTCTCCTTCATTCTTTTGTCTCCATCTCTTCCACCAGCTTGCTAATCCCTTTTTTCCTCCACCTTGCTAGACATTGGGACTACACAATGCGATCTTGCTTGGGAGTGTGATGCCCGTTCTGTTTGGGGCATCCTTTGTATATAATTATTGATCCTGAAAAAATCCAAAAAAATGATATATTGTTAAAAATCCTAAAAATTGGAAAATGTCCTGAAAAAATGATCATCTTAGTGAAAACTTGGCAATAGGCGCTTTGATGTATCTCAAAAAAATTATATATTCCAAAAAATACAAAAAAATTAAAAATTAAAAAAATTAAAAAAAAAATGGAAAAAGTGCCTCGGTGAAAACCTGGAAACAGGCGCCTTGGTAGCAAAAGTACAAAAAAAAATATAAAAAGTCCTGAAAAAAGAAAAAAAAACAAAAAAAAAAACTTCCAAGTGGTGAAAACCCTGAAATAGGCGCTACTTGAGGCCTCTGCACCCCTATTTCTTAGCATGCGCTCTCAACACTTAGCCATTCTCCATCATGCCTTGTCCTTGTTGCCTTGGTTTGGAATTAGTCTTTGTCTGTGTCTAGGGGGGGCATCATTGTGTTAGCTTTGGTCTCTTGGATATGCCTGTCTTTAGGACACCTCACAAATGGTGTTTTTCAACACCAACCCAACTGTGCTTTTCAACACAAAACCCCCGACATCGAGTGTTTCTCAACACTTATCAGTTTGGTCTTATCCAATTCGGTCATGTGATCTTACCCATTAGCAAGCATTCGACCTTTACCCTCGAAACTCAGTATCAGTTTACACACTTAAACTTTTTAAAACACTTCAGCCTGAGATATGTCATGATCTTTTCTTTGTGTGTTGACTGTTATTGATTTTCGTTGAGTGTCCTTGCCTAAACAGGTCTCTCCGTGATGCATAGCTAGAGGACTTGGGGCATGGGGCATGTTTTTATTTTCTTTCTGCTTGTGGGTGTTTGTCTTGAACCTCTTGAGTGTTTTTTGTTGTCTCCTTGACACACTTAGGATATTTGAGACATCATCCTTGACTGTTTCTTGCACAACTGTCCTCATGGTTTTCATGGCATTTATGCCTTGATGTGAGCATGGTTTTGCTAAATTAAATTGGGTAAGCTAACATTGTAGTCATCTTGACCTTTATGTCTTTGATGCTCATGTTAGAATCTTTCCACATTCCAAACCGATATAAATCACATTCATATCTTCATAGTTGCATTTGTGACTAGTGATGGTTGTGTGATTGTCCGATGTCCGGTAATAACGGCCCAGTGATGAGAATAAGCTTTCTTACATTCTCTAATGAATGATGAACACAAAATACCTATGTTACCCATGCAAGTACATCTTTTCATTTTCATGTAGCTTGCATTATTTAGGCTTCATGTTAGCATTTGCACTTTTAGGCTGCATTATGAGTTTGAGAGAGTTTTCCTCATCTTTCTTGTGGATTTTTCAGTCAACTGTGGTCACGATCTGATCTTCATTTCCTTACTTTCTTTCGTGATCTCAATCAAAATTCTCTATCTTAAACAGTTGATGGATTCTATTTCTTCTCTCCATTTCTTTCCATTTCTTCTAAACTTCTATCTTCCATTCACTATTCACCCCACTTCTTTTCTTCTAATTCAATCTTGGGGCATAATCTTTCTTGCTGTGAACCTTATCTTTCATTTGATTTGATCAAATTTATCAATTTACTATTTCTCCTCTATCTCATTTCGATTTCGATCACGAGGGGGCAGTACCTATCAAATTTCAAACCTTGATTCAGTTTTATCAAATTATCAATTGCTCCTCTTGGGGCAACATTGATTGAGATTCTTATCTCTCACTTTGGATATGATCCCAAATCGACCTCATGTTCAAAGACCTTTAGTTTATGTTTGTCTTGATGTGTTCCCATCCGTCGAACACACATCTAAGTTGTTTTGTGATCCCAGATCGATCTCACATTTCAATTCTTCTTTGACTACATGTGTTCCCAAATCGATCACACATTAGTCAAAGAGGGGCAAATGTATGCACCATAAAATGGTCGCCTAGACTTTGGGCCCCATTTATTTAATCTATCAATATCAATTCCTAAATCAATATTTGTCATACATTCAAATCAAATTTATTGATCAAATCATAAATATTTCAATTTTCCCTAAAGTTTGAATATCCCATCAATTTTTAATTAAAAGAAATATATCCCTTTTTAATAAATAAAATAATATTATTTAATTGAAATTAATATTCTTTGAATGAAATAATGTTATTTAATTAAAATCCTCTTTTAATTAAATGGTTTTATTTTATTGAATTAATATTCATTTCTAAATTATATAATATTACCTTATTTAATTAAAAGAGATATTATTCTTTAAAATTAAATAAATGAAATATTCTCTCAAAAGATCTCCTGTGATGAAAAAGGAAACAAATTGAATAAAAATAAAAGAAAATAAAATGTAATTCCATTTTATTACAAACCTTCTAAAAATGATGATTGTTTCCTCTTTTTCATTTATCCCACATTGCTTCTACTTTCACATTCGAATCCAACTTTTCCTATAAAAGGAGACCTCTCATGCTCATTCAAGGATCCCGAATTTTGATATCGAACTTATGCTGCAGAATTTCATAGCTTGTAATCATTTAGCATTTCAACTTGCACATTCACATTTTAGATTAATTTACATTTTAGATTATTTGCAAATCATTTTAGTTTAAATCCATTACATATAGCTTAATTTCATTTTCAATAAATTAGTTTAGCTTAGTTTGCATGGCAAATCATTTAGAATAGTTTCATTTAGATCAGCTCGAATCTCTCATTCTGAGTTGTATTTGCATGGGTAAAATAGGCTGATCTGAGGGCCACATTCAAACCATGCTCTTCTCAGATAGAGAGCTATGGGTCATTTTGTGAGAACTCACTGTTGAGCACTCTCGCATACAAAGACTCATAGAAGTGTGATCACACATCTGTGCACACAATGGTAAACTAAAGCAAGGATCTGAAGTCCAATTGTTTAAGAGAATTCTTTTAGCGAATCTCTAGAGGTCCCACTGTAGTTTCACCAGTTAGGGAAATCCAATAAAAGGTATATTAAGTTGTATATCTAAATTTAGAAAAGGAAGAAAATAAATAAATTAGGCCCTTGGCCCTCATGTGGAGAGGTTAACGATTGGGAAATAGCAAGATTGTACATCTCAACAACATTGATTATAGGCTCATGAAGAGGAGTATTGGATTCTAGATTCACTCATACTTGAGGTACAAAGTTTATAAAATTTACATTAGAAATTTGAATGCTAATAAAAGTTGTTGAATAAGCATTCATAAAATGAAAGTGAAAATGGGCATTCATTAAGAGAAAAATAAAATTATAATATTTTTGTCCATGAAAAATTAGATTAAATGGAAATGCTTGAAAATAGTTAAGCAAACTACATTGACATCTACTAATGTCTAAACTAAAATGTGGTACTATAGATTTATATAGATCTATTCCAAGAGTTGTAGTAATGGTGTGTGAGATTGTAGAGCATTCAGGTTTTGGTCATTTGGCTTATGATTTCACATAATGTCTTTTCTAGAGCAAAATCTCCAATCCTTGACTAGGATCTTTGAATCCATGTATAGAGAGGAAGACTCATCTACATTATCTCCATTATAGACATTCAATTTTGAACAAATGACAACTATTAATATAGAAAGTGTTATGATCAATATTTGATCCACTCGAGGAAAGCAATATCCCTCAATGGTGTATATGTAGATGAAGGAACATATCACCTTTGAATAGTCCTATGAATATTTGATCAAGTCTCTCATTTATGTTAAATGTAACAAAAAGAAGTCAAAGTGAGGTCCCCACATTAGCCACCTAAGAATAACGGTTCCCACATTAGCCACCTAAGAAGTCAACACTTAGAGCATATTGGTTAAGCTTAATAGCACAAAATGCATGTGTTGAAAAGGATTTTAAGACTTTTAATCAAATGTAATCAACTAGTGTAAAATTAGACTCTACATTTTTTTGTCAAAATCCTCTCTTCTTGTGCTAAAATGGGAGCTTTTGAATATGGTAAGGGCTAGATCATGCATATTTTTTACATCATAACGATTTGCATATTCTTGCATTACATAATTGTGTGCATGCTTGCACTTGCATTTCTTAAGGGTAAGTGCCCCAAGATGATGGACTAGAGAGGGGTCTTAAGATGCCATTTTATGTCTAAATTTGAGAAACTCTAAAATTTGATAAGAAAATCAAGATAGTTATGCTCAAAATTTGAAGATGCAACAAGAACAAGAGTTGAAGTGCTTTGAATCTAGTTTCTAAACTATAATTTTTTTTTAAAACAGTGGAGATTAAGTGTCTCAAAATGGGAAAGCACACAAAGTGGTCATGTGTTTTTTGTAAAATACATAACATTGTATCTGGTGTGCTCCCCCTAAAATGTCAACTTTTTTTTGAATTTTAAAAATTGTTCAAGCAACAAGCTATTTATCACTGTATATTTTATCTCTTTAGGGAACTTGGGTCAGGTGGGAGGGGGTGGTCTTATTAGTGACATGCATGGAAAATTCTTACTAGCCTACATAGCTAACTTGGGGTCTCAAACTACCCATGTGGCCGAACTTTTTCGAGACCTTCCAACTAGACCCTTTCTCTTGCCATGTGATTATTTCATAGGATTAGCATTGTAGCCCTCACAAATTCAACTAGATTTGGTATTTTTTTAAGGCGAAGATTTTCTTTAGCATATGAATAGATAAAATTTTGTAATTTTCTTCTTCTTCTCTCTCTCTCTCTCTCTCTCTCTCTCTCTCACACACACACACACACAAACACATCAATTATTTGTTCTAATGTGTTACTATAGATCTAAGTAAAATTTAGTAAAATTTCACAAGAAGAGGGTCACCTAAAGGTGCTTCTTGACCACCGGGGAAATGTTCCTTCTATTGTGCTAGAGTTCACTATCTCTCTCCTCTTGGGGCTACACACTTCCTTATGAGCATTAACAAGTGCATAGTGTTTCTACTTGTGAAAATTGTGTTTCTCATTCACAAGATTCTCCTAATCCTATGAAAGGATATTATAGTCAGTAAGGTTTGTTCTATCTTTCTATTTGATGCTCTCATAGGGGGAACTTCTAGGCAGCCTTTCGGTGTAGCCACTAACTAATTCAATTTCAACAAGTTTCCATGTCTAGCACATGCTATTTTTCTAGCCCATGAAGAGGAAGTTAAAATAAAGATAAATATGAAAAGTGTTAGGACCTCCCGTAGATACTTGTAATTGTGCTATGCTTCAAGTAAACTAATTGATCAAGACTCTCCTCCCTCTTTGCTATAGGGGTTGCTACTTAATGACATCTTTTAAATATGTTTTATGATTTGGACATTTGTGTAATATGAACTCTAAGTATGTTGTTTTATATTCACTCCCATTTTTATGCATGCATAAATGACTGACTGACTAGTAATCGGCCTTTCTGAATTGTTCACGATTAGCCAAATACTTCAACTTCCATGTAATATAGTCTTCCTTAATTTCTAAGATAGAAATGTATAAATATGAGCATACATGTAAAGACTGAATATCTCAAGAGTATGTCACCTAAGGACTAATCATTAAAAAAAAATTAAACGAGAGTCAAAGTCGGTAAACCCAATTAGATTGGTCAACAATAATTAATTTCATACAAGATGAAAATACATAGAGTTCGACCATACTATCGAACACCTACAATGTCATAATATACTATTGCAATAACCGATTCTAATGATGTCGATATACTTATCGAGCATCCAAATACATCATGATTACATCAAGTATGATATTCATCAAATATTTTACATCAAGACTAAAACATCAGAATTAAATCAATCATGATACATAACTTCCCTCGGACGACTGTCCATCTACAAAAATCCCTATCTCATAAGCCCTTGGACAACTGTACCTCTACTATCTTGAGATGGGAGTGTGGTCCAGGTGCTTTTTTTTTCCAACCACAGAGTGGTTAGCTCCCTCGGGGCTCTTCCTAACATGAAGAGTGCACCGACCCTACCCAAGAAGCCTAGCAACTCAGAATTGATGGATCAGATGGATTCTAGTGCAGCCGTGAAACTAAGTACAAGTGTAGAACATAATCATGGATGTGGCAGGGAGATGAAACATAAATCACATATTAAACAACATATGCAACACAGATTTGGCCAAAGCATTTAAAACCATAAATCTACTAGCAGGCAGTATGAAAAGTACAACATTTTCAACTGCCCTTCCCTGGTAATCCACATTCAGCACCCCTCCCATATATTGTCATTTTCACAACATAGATAAGAAACACATCTCTATGACAAGCACATTTAATTTAAACAAAAGAATAAAATTATTTATAAATTAGATAAACTAATTTTTATGACCTAAAAATTAAATCAACCAAAATTTATTTCCATTGACATGACACAACTAATAAAAAATTAATTATTATCCTAATCATCTAAAACTGGATAAGTAATTTAATCCTTGACCAATTAACCAATTTCTTTCTATAATAGTTAATAAATTCAATTATCATTCAATGAAATAAATAAGTAAATTAAAAAATTGAGCAATAAATACAACTATAAAATATGGCTTACAATTTTTGTCTATTACTATTTAAAACCTTCTTAAATCAATTCCTTTATTAACGGCTAAGAATCTAGAAATTAATTCAAAAGAGATTCTTTCAACCTCCCCCAGAAAAAAAAAAAAAAGGATTACATGGCTGCACATAATACATGGTTGGAGTTTACTCTTAAATCTGAAATTTACTTCATAACTTTAAGAAAAATCTAGCATACAACCTATGCTTGAATCGGTTAACTTTTAGCAGCAAAAAGTTAATATTGATAAAAAACACTTCACTCATACAACCAAAAAAAATGAACAAAATAAACCATTAAACATTCACATCGTAAATGAAGCACTTCCCAAATATAATAAAATATAAATTTATACTGTGGAGAAGGAAGCGAATAGGCAAGAGAGAGAGTGTTCAGGAAGAAGAAAATAAGGAACATAGGGATGATAAAATATTTAATATTTATCAAAAGCTTTGGTGTGAATGTGCCAGTAAAGGTACCTACATTCAAAACTCATGGTGATGCATACATAGTTTGTGCGAAGTCAAACCATGCAGCCCATTTAGCTGAATACGCCAAGATTTAAACAAATTTGACAGAGTATTACTTTTCTTATAATTAAGTATTGAGCCAAAGTCCAAGTCTAAGCCTTGATGAAATAAGAAAAAGGCACAAGTGTATGTTTAAAAGGGTACACTGCTATGTAACATAGATAAAGAAATTACGGAGTAAGAAAGGGAATCTTAGAACCAAAAATAGACAAAGTATATAATTCACAACAGTTGATGAGAATCATGCTAAAACAGAGAGCTAACACTGGCATAAATGAAGAGATAACACTCTTATGAATCATACAAAGAGAAACATATGTATTTACTTCATCTTGTGTTAACTACAACCATAATCAAATCCTTTTACAAGAAAGAAACTTATATTTCCAACTCAACCATTAACATTTGTAAATAAAATTAACCTGTCATCAAAATTTATCTTTTCACACCAATTTTTCAATAACCATTCACAAGTTTCATCGTAGCTAAGAAATGTGGAACCTGGTTCGAAATAGCTTAGAGATGCCTCCTTTCTCTCCAGTTTTCCTATAGACGCCAACTCCTGCATTCTTCCCCTTGTAATCATCTCTCTATATCTCCCCCACACCCTCTCCAATTTTTTTTTAAAAACTAAATATCCGTCATGCAGTCAAATTTAGTAAGAAAGGGGAATGGCTCATCAATGTTGCTAGATAGTGGTGTAAAAATTGTGCTTCTGTGCACTTATTATTATTAAATTTGTAACTGTTAGTCTTCCAGTTCATTAGCTAAATGTAAGGGTTTAATTATTTTTATTGTTTGACCCTTTTTATTTATTTATTTGAAATTAACATTTATATTCATTAAATTAAAAATTTATTTAATTTTTCTAAACATGTATTTACAATCAATTTAATAAATTTGGGTATGTGCAGGATCATGGTATGCCAAAAAGTGGCGATGTGAAAAAAACTTATTTTTACTCATCCAAAAGCGCACAAATGCATATGTTGACTTTTTAGTAGGCCTAGGTGTTAGTACACTTGGCCAAGCCAAAAGCCAAAGCAAAAGGCTTAATTGGATATCCGATATTATCGGATAACCGATATTTGCCAGTAAACATAACTTTGTACCCCCAGTCGCGTTCAACATTTTCTCATTGTGAAAATGTAAACGTGACTAAGGGTTTCGGATATCCACTTTGCAATCGCCTATCTGATTTTCCTAAAATCTAAGGTAAGCCCAATCTTCAAATTTTAATTGTTTTTTAATAGAAATTTATAGTTTTTATATAAAAATTAGCCGTTTAAATGAGTTTTTGTATTTTTTTTAAAATTCATTGTAATTATCTATTTGTTTTTTCATTGTAATCAGACATAGAATCAAAAAACCCTCCTAATCATCCCGCAAACAATCCAGAACCACCTCCCAACAATTCCCCACCTCTAGAAGATGTACCTGTCACAAATCCTCACCGTTTAGAGGATCTAATAGGAGATAATCTAAATGAACTTAGAGGATTTCAAACCACCTATGCCAATATCCCCACATTCTGCCCCATGTTTATGAAATTGAACTCAATTATTGAAAACATGGAGAAACTTACACAACAACATAGTGCTGCACTTCTTTGGCGCAATTCCATGCACGCCTAGTTTGAGGATGGGCATGATTATGATCAAGTCATGAACCTAAATATAACAAAACATGACATAGCTAATCCTTTTGTGGATCCTAAAACTGGTCTAAAAGTAGACCATAAAAAAACCAAGTTTTCAATTAAATGGTGCACAAATAGTGCAATATGTGACAACTTTTGGGATCGTTGGTGGATGGTTTTTGATAGACCACCTCACAAAAATTTGGATGTCCCATTTTATTTTATTAAAAAATTGTATGCTGAATTTGTGCTCGGTCACAAGGTGAATTATTGGAGTATGAGACCGAACTAGGGTGTAGGTTTAGGTGCTCCTCAAGACGGGCCATGGGCACAATAGGTGAAATCCCACACATATGTCCTCCCTCCTAAGATTTTACCACCTCCCACAGTGCAACATCCTGACATTATTACTGAGATTAACTCACAGACTATTCAAGCCATTCACACCTTGAGTGATTTGTTGGTTATGTAGAGCACAACATTGTTGCCTCCTCATCCTAATGCTTCTACTGCTTCCACATCCTCCATGAGCTCACATGTTTGTGTGCCCCACACTTGTGTTATATGCAATAATATGTGCTTAGGTCCCTTGAATGATAGTGATGCATATAATTTTGCCTTCGAGGTGGATGATTGTACATAGCACACTATAGGCAATAAAGCAGCTCATGGAGATGTGCAGCAGGGGCCTACAAAGACATGGACTCCCACTATTATGGTAAGGGTAAATAGTTCACTTTTTACATTATATTTAAATTTTATTGTTCATATTTTTAGTAGAATTTCTTATTAATAATTTCCCACTTATGTTTTTTTATATGTTACATTTATGTTCAGTTGATGATAGAGGAGGAGATGGCACATGTGGAGGGGTCCATGCTTTCGGCCATATCATTTGGTCTTGACACTTCCACAGTACATATGTTTTAATGTACTCATTGGTTTCCTTTTAAATTATGATAATAGTATATGTACATTGTTTTCTAATTTTTATAATCATCTTTTACATACTGATGCAGGTGTCACCAGTTGCCACTGGGGGGCAATGTGAGGGGGTGTAGGTCTCTGGAATTGACAAGGGAAAGGTAATTAAGTAATTTAGTTTGTTTATGCATACATGTATACTTGTCAATTGTGCGTACTCATTTTTCATTTACATGGTTTATTTGATAGAGAGTGGCATCTGATGATGTTATGAGACCCTATCGTCATGATAGAGTCACATTCACATCCATTCACATTGATAGCCCTATGGTACGTATATTTCTAAACTTATTTTTGTGTATTTTACTATCAAGTATATATAATATGATCAAGTTATGATAGTATCAAGTATCTATTTGACTTTTGTAGGTCACTCCTAGTTTGAGGGAGGTAGAACACCAAGGGTTTGTATCATTGATGACTCAACCAACATTTCCCAAAGAAAGTTCAACTCAGGTAAGTTTTAATGTTAATTCAGTTATTTTGTAAACATATATTTTTTTATTGGAAGTATTTAACATTAAATAGTATAACTCAGAGATCAATCTCATGTTTGAAAATATATACAAGTCAGAGTCGACATTGGTGGCATTGTTCCTGCGCTACCAAGGACATATATTAGGTCTCCTTTTTGTGGGAGGAGACAGAGAGGTGAGGTATATGAGAGTTCAATTTTATTTTAAATTTTATTTATTTTTGTTGACTATGATTTTGAATTTTAATCTAACTTGGGGTTTCAATTTTGTGTTTGAATGCAGGATCCATCAGAGCCAAAGAGTACTTCAAAGAGGCTGCATTTTGATGATCCACCAGTAGAATATGATGTCCTAGAAAATTTTGTAGTTGAACTTCTTAGTTTGAGATGTCATATGACACATTTTGAGATGGCGTATGCCACATTGTATCTAGACATGTTGACATGTAAATATGTACAAAATTATTGTTCATTTTGATATATATAAAACTTGATATTCGATCTAATTTGTTAATTGTGTGTTCATTTATTCATTGTTAGTATATAAATATGCTTGTGTGTATGTAGTCATGTGTATGATTTATGCCTTAAGTATATTCATGTATATTCAAGTAGATTCTTCATAACCTAAATTCACGTGTATGGGCTACGTGCATGACTTAAGTGAATTCATGTTGTATGCTTTATAAAATATGTGCTACATGTATGCTTCATGA
Organism: Chamaecyparis obtusa; assembly: GCA_027943335.1. Lineage (NCBI taxonomy): Eukaryota > Viridiplantae > Streptophyta > Pinopsida > Cupressales > Cupressaceae > Chamaecyparis > Chamaecyparis obtusa. The sequence goes on from BSBK01002426.1 coordinate 30,514, forward strand.
GTTAATCAAATTTATGTGTATGCTTTATGTGCTATGTGTGTTCACATGTTTAATTCATCATTTAAGTGAATTCAAAATTTATGTGCAACATTGTATTCATGTGTGCCTACAATGCCAGCCATGTCCTTAACATTAGTCAATTTTAATATCGTAATGATATTCCAAACAATGAAATAATTACATAAACTTGTAAACAAACACAAGACATCATTCCTATATCATAACCAAGCCAAGATCACATTAGATTTATTCTAATCAATTCACTATTGCCTGGACTATTCCATGGGATAGAGAACTTTATTTTCATTTATTGATTCAATTACAAACTTCAACCATTACTTTGCCCTAGCATTTACTCACCCAACTAGAGCTAATGGCATAGTCCATTCGGTGTCAGGATGAACAATTTGGAAGAAATCCAGTAGTGCAACTTTCAACTGACCCTCATTGCAAGTTTTGGCATCAAGCGAGAATGGCGTTCCAAATTCAAACAAATTTGAATCTCCCAGAATGGAGAGAGGTTATTGTAGGCCTCAAAAATGGGGTTTTGTAGCATCTCATGAATCACCGATACCTCTCATAGGTTTTGAGAATCGAGCCTTGAAAGTTCACTACCCAATCGTGCTTAGTGCACCTTGGGGACACTTTGGTCCGACATGGTCCAAAATGTTCTATTGACTCAGTGGTTGAAATGAGGTTGTCCTTAGTATTTACTCACCAAACCAGAGATAATGGAATAGTCCATTCAGTGCCAGGACAAACAGTTTGGAAGAAACCCATTGGTGCAACTTTCAACTGACCCTCACTACAAGTTTTGGCATCAAGTGAGACTGGCGTGCCAAATTCAAACAAATTTCAATCTCCTAGAATAGAGAGAGTTTATTGTAAGCCTCACAAACATGGTCATGTAGCATCTCACAGATCACCGATACCTCTCATGAAGTCTAAGAACCAAGCCTTGAAAGTTTGCTACCCAATCGTGCTTAGTGCACCTTGGGGACACTTTGGTCCGGCATGGTCTAGAATGTTCTACTGACTCAGTGGTCAAAATGGGGTTGTCCCTAGCATTTAATTTCCCAATCAGAGCTAATGGAATAGTCCATTTGGTGCCGGAATGAATGGTTTAGAAGAAACCAATTGGTGCAACTTTCAACTAACCCTCACTGCAAGTTTTGGCATCGAGCGAGACTGGCGTGCCAAATTCAAAAAAATTTGAATCTTGCATAATAGAGAGAGCTTATTGTAGGCCTAAGAAACATAGTTCTATAGCTTCTCACAGATCACTGATACCTCTCATGGAGTCTAAGAACTGAGCCTCGAAAGTTTGCTGCCCAATCATGCTTAGTGCACCTTGGGGACACTTTGGTCTGGCATGGTTTGAAATATTCTATTGACTCAATGGTTGAAATGAGGTTTTCCCTAGCATTTACCCACCCAACCGGAGCTAATGGCATAGTCCATTTGGTGCTAGGATGAATCATTTGGAATAAATCCATTGGTGCAACTTTCAAATGACCCTCACTGCAAGTTTTGGCATCGAGCGAGATTGGTGTGCCAAATTCAAACAAATTTGAATCTCCCAGAATGGAGAGAGGTTATTGTTGATGAACTACAACTAATTTGGAACCTAATTGAAGAATCTATGATTAAAGATCATTGAGGAGTTGCTGATTAGATATGGAATATGATTAAATTAGTATTATGTTGTCATTGATGTCAACTAGTTTGACAACACTTATCTTGTAAGTTACTATGCCAAAACATTTGAAGAAAGGTGAAAGAGATGAAGAATAGAAATATCTACATGAGGAAGATGTATATGTTAGATGAGGATAAGGAATACATTAACTAACTTGTTGATGAGTCTATGACCTTATTATATTGACTTTATTATGTTGCATTCATCTATGATGAAGAATAGAGCTGAAAGACACAAAGTAGTGATGTCGGTAAATGAAGCATTTTGGTATACACTGACAGAGTGTAGTGTATACCGAGAACAGTGTTAACTAAGCTTGTGTTCACTGATGCATTTCTTTCTTAACCGAACAGAACAGAAAGGACTTAAATGATTAGTTTAGCCGATAAGTTTGATGAGCTGGAAAGTGTATGAAATATAAGTAACAGATAATGTTTGTTATAAAGATCAATAAATAACATAATTCAAGGAAGATCTAATGGAGCACACTGAAATGTGTTATTAACACATCAGCCAAAGAAGCTTAAAGCAGCAAAATTAATGAAGATGATTAAGTAGTAAAATTTGATGGAGGAGAAGAAAATAATTTACATGTCTATATAAGAGACTGATGATTTCATAATGAAATATCACCAGAAGAAGAAGATACTACAGAGTTATCACATGAACAAGCTTCATGCATTCTAATCATACTAGTTAGTAAGAACCGACCTGTAGAACAATTATCGAGTGACAGAGAGTAATTATCGACAGACAGTAAGTTGATACATTGTTGAATCTGAAGTGTTATATTGATCAGAAGGATTTGTATGAGATAAATATTGATTTGTAATTTTCAATTGAAGTTGTATTAAGACAGATCATCTACTGTTACATATTTAACCATTGTACATAGTAAAAACTCTTAACCGAGTGGACTATAAAGTCTTTTATGTATCATTCATAGAATGAACATTGTTATCTTGTGAACCCCATAGTGAATTCTAGTTGGATGATAATAGTTGTTCTAAGATCCTCTAAAAAGGTCACACCTAATAGTGTGTTTGTAACCTTTAATAGGGTTAGGTCTTCATCGACCTCATTTTAGAAGAGCGAATATTTTGGGTTGCCGGTCCCAGGTGGTTTTTCCCTTCATAGGGTTTCCATGTTAAATCTCTTGTGTTATGTGTTGATTGTGATATTTGTTTGTTATCATACTTTGCATATTACATGTTAGATTTTATTGGTAACTGTTATAAATTTTTAGACTGATAATCGGTAAAAGCATAGACAGAGAAAGTATTTTATGTTTACCGAGTAGTAGAAGTTGAAGTATTTGTTTTGGATTATACATTTTGATTTGGGACATTGATTAATTGATTCACCCCCCTCTTAGTTATTCTAACAATTGGTATTAGAGCATTGGTTGATTAGAATAGAGTTTCAAGGACTTCAGCACAAAGGTCTCAAGATGTGTAAGAGGGAAGTGCCAAGACTAAACAAAGAGAACTTCATAGTATGGAAAAGCTAGATGAAGAGGCACATTTTTGGAATTGGGAATTCTGCACTAGAATTGATGGAGAATGGCTACATTGGACTGACCCCTGGTCCCTTAACTCTTGATCAACTAAAGGACAAGCATGAACACAATATTACTATGATGGAACTTGTTGTTGCTTGTACCGATGCTGAATTTGAAGACATCAAGGGATGCACTACTTCCAAAGCCATGTGGGAGAAACTTGCAATGATATATAGTGGAGATTTGAATGTTAAGAGAGCCCGAGTTGAAATCCTAAGAGGCAGATTCAATGATATGAAGATGAAGGAAGGTGAGAACATTGTGCAGTACTCAAATAGACTAAAAGAGGTAGTACATGCTATTAGAGCATTTGATGGAGTTATTGATGATGAAACAGTGATAAGTAAGATTCTTAGAACTTTACTACTAGTTCATGCAATCAAGATTTCTTCAATTCATGAAACAAGGACTACATCCAACCTTACTCTTGACACACTGATTGGTAAGCTTACAACCTTTGAATTGAATAACTTTGATAATAGTGTCATTCCTTTTGTGGAATCTACTTTCATGTCTTCTTTGAAGATTGGTAAGTCTAGCAGGAAAATTAAGAATGATTATAGTGATAATAATAACAATGATGAGCTTGATGAATATGAAGCTCTTATGGCCAGAAGATTACCCAAAGGAAAAGGAAGATATAGAGGTAAGCTACCTTTGGCATGCTTTAATTGTAAAGAGTTTGGCCACATCGCTACTAGATGTCCATATAAGAAAGATGATGATAGATCCAAAGACCAATTGGAAGGAAGCTATGGGAGAAGAGTCAATAGAGGCTACCGACACAACAATAGAGATAACCAAGATAGTTATGACAAAGGGGAAAAGCTATGTTACATAACTGAAAAATATTGAATCTAAATCTGATTTTGACGATGACATAGAAGTTGTATATGTTGCTATGAAAGATGACTCAGAGGAAGAAGAGAAACATGAAGAAACAACATTGATCTCTAGAGTAAACAGAAATGATACATGGATCATAGACAGTGGCTATACACATCATATGATCGGTGATGTAGAGAAATTTGATCAACTTGATGAATACAATGGAGGATCAGTGAGAATGGGCAATGATGCACCTTGTATGGTAATAGGTAAAGGTTCACTAATGATTAATGATAGAATAAAATGTGAAAATGTATACTGGGTAGATGGACTGAACTATAATTTACTAAGTGTGGCACAACTGAACAATTCAGGCCACCGACTTTCTTTTGAGAGCAAAAGGTGAAGATTTATGATGATGGAGGAAGACTTGTTGGAACTAGTACACAACCCAGAGGTAACCTATTTTATCTTGATATTGATTAGTCTTCTTATTTGTTAATGAAGGATGAAGATGCATGGTTGTGGCAAAAAAGGTTATGCCATGTGAACTTTGACAACATGATCAAGATTAGCAAAAAGACAAGAGTTAGAGGTTTGCCTAACTTGTCAAAACCTAATCATGCTATGTGCCATGAATGTTAGAAAGGTAAGATGACTATGTCTAGTTTCAGAAGAAAAGACTACTCAACAAAGAAGATACTTGAGTTGGTTCATACCGACCTTTGTGGTCCTATGAGAACTCAGAGTTGTTATTGTGATAGATATTTTAATCTTTTTTTTATGACTATACTAGACTGGTGACTATTATGTTCTTCAAAGAGAAATCTGAAGCTTTTAAAATGTTCAAATGGTATAAAGCTAAGGTAGAAGAAGAGACTAGAAAATAAATTAAATGCTTAAGATCTGATAGAGGAGGTGAATTTATCTCTAATAAATTTACTAATTTCTATAATGAGCATGGTATTAGAGATAGGTCTCTGCACCGAGCACACCTTAGTAAAATGGCATTGCTAAAAGAAGGAACAGGTCAATAATTGACTATGCTAGAACATTGATGATACAAAAGAATGTTGCTCAGACATATTAGAGAGAAGTTGTCAGCATAGCTGTATATGTTCTTAACCGAGTAAAGCATATAAATATTTGAATAAGGTTACAAATAAAGCATATAAATATTTGAATAAGGTTACAAATAAGATAATTGAAAGTACTAATGTTCGTGTTGATGAGTTTGATGAAAAGAACACAAAGGAAAGTAGAAAGGAACTGGAAGACTATGATAGATTCACTGACATTGAACAACCTGAGTATCTACTGAAGTCGCAACCTATTATAACTGGTCAGCAGGAAAATAATGCAGAACAACAGGAAGAACAAACCGACAAACAAGATGGAGCTACCGAGCAAGCTAATGAACTTGAATAGGATGAAAAAGAAAGAAGAGACCAAGTTTTGGCTATATTTGTCAAGAGACATCATCCTGAGACACAAATTATTAGAGATAGACAAGCTGGAATGCAAACTAGGAGCAAAGTAAGACAAGGTACGTGTCTAGTTTGTGAATTTGAACTGAAAAATGTAAAAGTTGCATTAGAGACTGATGAATGGATTAATGCAATGAAAGAGGAAATAGAGAAAATAGAGAAGAAAAAAACTTGGAGCTTAGTACCCTGACCTAAGGAAAAGAATCTTATTGATACTAAATGTATATTCAGGAACAAGCTGAATGAAAATGGTGAAGTTACAAGAAATAAAGCTAGATTGGTATGCAAGGGATATGCACAGGAAGAGGGCATTGACTATGGTGAAACATTTGCACCTATTGCTAGATTGGAAGGAGTTAGAATGCTACTTGCATATGCTGCACACAAAAAATTCAAAGTCTATCAAATAGATGTGAAGTTAGCATTTCTGAATGTTATACTTGAAGAAGAGGTCTACATAGAACAACCTGAAGGGTTTGTTGATCCAAACAATAGAGACATGGTATGTAGATTACACAAATCTTTATATGGTTTGATGCAAGCACTGAGAGCCTGGTATGAAAGACTACATACTTACTTGCTAAGTATTGGATTTGTTAGAACACGTGAAAACAACAATTTGTATATGAAAGGTGATATTGATGATACTATTCTTATTTCTAAGATATTTGTGGATGATATTATTTTTGGAGGATGAGATCACATATGTAAAGCCTTTTCTGATGAAATGCAAAAGGAGTTTGAAATGTCTATGTTCAGAGAGATTAAGTTCTTTCAAGGACTACAAGTGATTCAACAGAGTGATGGGATATTCATCACATAATCTAAATACATAAAGGAAGTATTGAAGACATTTGTCATGGAAGATGCTGAACCTGTGGGAACACCGATGGCTATTAGATGTAAACTGACAAAGGAGGATGAAACTAAAGAGGTAAACCAGACACTTTATTGATCCATGATTGGTAAGCTAATGTATGTAGTTCATAGTAGACCAGATATAGCATATGCTATGGGAATTGTTGCTAGATTTTCTGCTAACCCTAGAGAATCACACATGATTGCAATAAAAGAATCTTAAGATACCTAAAAAAGATAGTGGATTATGGCATATGGTATCCTAAGGAAGGCAAGTTTGAGCTGAAGGTATACACCGATGCTGATTGGGCTGGAAATGTAGATGATAGAAAAAGCACCACCGAAGGAACATTTTTCTTTGGTGAAAGACTGGTAACCTCAACTAGTAAAAAGAAAGCTTGTATTTCTTAGTCTATAGCTAAAGCAGAGTATGTTGTTGCTGCTACTAATTGCTCAAATATTGCATACATCAAGCAAGTGTTGGAAGGAATGAATGAAGTAATCACTGACCTGGTGACTATATACTGTGACAACACTAGTGCCATTAATATTTCAAAGAATCTGGTGATGCACTCTAAGAGAAAGCATATATCTATTAAGTATCACTACTTAAGAGATCAAGTGCAGGTGAAGCAAGTGAAGTTAGAATTTGTCACATCTAAAGAACAACTTGCAAATATCTTTACAAAGCCTCTTTTGAAGGACACATTTGAATACTTGAGGACTAGACTTGGGGTCCATCCCCTATCTACTGGTCACTAAGGTGATCTAGATGTTGCATCAGCCTAATCTTATTAGAAGATCATTCATGTTGATGTAGCATAGTTCACACTTTAGATCATGTTCAAGGTTGTGATTAAGTTTGGAGAACTGAAATAGATTGGGATATTAGTATACAGAGACACAAAGAATGTAATGGACAACAAAGAGTTACTTGGCTATTGAAGAGCTATTTGTTTATTTGTTTCTTTGGCATTGTTGTCAAAGGGAGAGATAAATAATATGAAAGGAAAGATAAACATGCACTGATGAGAACCATCTAAGGGAGAGATAATCTGAAAGGAATAGAGCATTGAAAATCAATTACTAAGAACAAAAGCAGGAACAGGAGAACTGAAAAGAGCATATCTGATGATTGGCATTACATCATTACAAATGTTTAGTAACATAGTGATTAAACATATTAGGTCTATTTGACTTACAACATTTGTTCACAGATTTGTAGAATACATGTTTGGTATGTGTATGGTACATTTCATATTACTTGAGTTGCCATCAATGTCAAAGGGAGAGATTGATGAACTATAATTGATTTGGAACCTAATTGAAGAATCTGTGATGAAAGATCATTGAAGAGTTGCTGATTAGATATGGAATATGATTAAATCAGTATTATGTTGTCATTGATGTCAACTAGTTTGACATCACTTATCTTGTAAGTTACTATACCGAAACATCTGAAGAAAGGTGAAATAGATGAACACAAATATCTACATGAGGAAGATGCGTATGTTAGAAGAGGATAAGGAATACATTGAGTAACTTGTTCATGAGTCTATGACCTTATTATATTGACCTTATTATGTTGCATTCATCTATGATGAAGAATAGAGCTGAAAGACACAAAGTAGTGATGTCGGTAAATGAAGCATTTCAGTATACATCAAAGGAGTGTAGTGTATATCGAGCATAGTGTTAACCGAGATTGTGTTCACTTATGCATTTCTTTGTTAACTGAGTAGAACAGAAAGGAATTAAATGATTAGTTTAGCCGATAAGTTTGATGAGCTAGAAAGTGTATGAAATCTAGGTAACATATAATGTTTGTTATAAAGATCAATGGCTAACATACTTCAAGGAAGATCTAATGGAGTAGATTGAAATGTGTTATTGACACATCAGCCGAGGAAGCTTAAAGCAACAATAACAATAAAGATGATTAATCGACAAAATCTGATGGAGGAGAAGAAAATAATTTACATGTCTATATAAGAGACTGATGATTTCATAATGAAATATCACCAGAAGAAGAAGATACTACAAAGTTATCACATGAACAAGCTTCATGCATTTTGATCATACTGGTTAGTAAGAATCGAGCTGCAGAACAATTACCGAGTGACAGAGAGTAATTACCGACAGATAGTAAGTTGATACATTGTTGAATCTAAAGTGTTATATTGATCAGAAGGATTTGTATGAGATAAATATTGATCTATAATCTACAATTGAAGTTGTATTAAGGAAGATCATCTCTACTGTTACATATTTAACCATTGTACACAGTCAAATCTCTTAACCGAGTGGACTATAAAGTCTTTTATGTATGATTCATAAATGAACATTATTATCCTGTCAACCCCATAGCGAATGCTGGTTGGATGATAATGGTTGGTCTAAAATCCTCTAACAAGGTCACACCTAATAGTGTGTTTGTAACCTTTAATAGGGTTGGGTCTTCACCGACCTCACTTCAGAAGAGTGAATATTTTAGGTTGTCGGTCCCAGGTAGTTTTTCCCTTCACAGGGTTTCCACGTTAAATCTCTTGTGTTATGTGTTGATTGTGATATTTGTTTTTTATCATAATTTGCATATTACATGTTATATTTTATTGGTAACTGTTATAAATTTTTAGACTGATAATTGGTAAAAGCACAGACAGTGAAAGTATTTTATGTTTACCAAGTAGTAGAAGTTGAAGTATTTGTTTTTTATTATACATTTTGATTTGGGACATTGATTAAATGATTCACCCCCCTCTCAGTCATTCTTTCAATTGTAGGCCTTAGAAATGTAGTCCTATAGCATCTCACAGATTTCCAATACTTCTCACAGAGTCTGAGAACCGAGCCTCAAAAGTTTGTTGCCCAATCGTGCTTAGTGCACCTTGGGGACACTTTGGTCTGACATGGTCTGAAATGTTCTAATGACTTAGTGGTCAAAACGGGGTTGTCCCTAGTGTTTACCCACCCAACCAGAGCTAATGGAATAATCTATTCGGTGTTGAGATGAACGGTTTGGAAGAAACTCATTGGTGCAGCTTTTAACTGACCCTCACTGTAAGTTTTAGCATCGAGCGAGACTAGCACACCAAATTCAAAAAAAATTGAATCTCTGAGAATGGAGAGAGGTTATTGTAGGCCTTAGAAATGTAGTCATGTAGCATCTCACAAATCACTGATACCTCTCATGGAGTCTGAGAACCAAGCCTCAAAATTTTGCTGCCCAATCATGCTTAGTGCACCTTGGGGACACTTTGGTCTGGCATGGTCCAGAACGTTCTACTAACTCAATGGTCAAAATAGAGTTGTCCCTAGGGTTTACCCACCCATCCAAAGCTAATGGCATAGTTCATTCGGTGATGGGATGAACGATTGGGAAGAAATCCATTGGTGCAACTTTCAACTGATCCTCACTGCAAGTTTTGGCATCAAGCGAGAATGGTGTGCCAAATTCAAATAAATTTGAATCTCCTAGAATGGATAGAGGTTATTTTAGGGCTCATAAATATGGTCCTATAGCATCTCATGAATCATCGAAACATCTCACAGAGTCTGAGAATCGAGCCTTGAAAGTTTTCTGCCCAATCGTGCTTAGTGCACCTTGGGGACACTTTGGTCTGGCATGGTCCGAAATGTTCAACTGACTCAATGGTTGAAACGGGGTTGTCCCTAGTATTTACCCACCCAACTAGAGCTAATGGAATAGTCTATCTAGTGCTGAGAAAAATGGTTTGGAAGAAACCCATTGGTGCAACTTTCAACTGACCCTCACTGCAAGTTTTGACATTGAGCGAGATTGGCACGCCAAATTGAAAAAAATTTGAATCTCCCAAAATGGAGAGAGGTTATTGTAGGCCTTAGAAATGTGTTCTTGTAGCATCTCATGGATTTTTGATACCTCTCATGAAGTCTGAGAACCGAGCCTCAAAAGTTCGCTGCCCAATCGTGCTTAGTGCATCTTTGGGACACTTTGGTCCGGCATGGTCCGGAACATTCTACTGATTCAGTGGTCAAAACATAGTTGTCCCTAGTGTTTACCTACCCAATTGGAGCTCATGGAATAGTCCATTCGGTGCTGGGAAGAATGGTTTAGAAGAAACCCATTGGTGCAACTTTCAACTGACCCTCACTGCAAGTTTTGGCATCGAGCGAGATTGGCGCGCCAAATTCAAAATAATTTAAATCTCCCAGAATGGAGAGAGGTTATTGTAGGCATTAGAAATGTTGTCCTGTAGTATTTCACATATCACTGATACCTCTCATGAAGTTCGAGAACCGAGCCTCAAAAGTTTGTTTCCCAATCATGCTTAGTGCACCTTGGGGACACTTTGGTCTGGCATGGTCCGGAACATTCTACTGACACAGTGGTTGAAACGGGGTTGTCCCTAGAGTTTACCCACCCAACTGGAGCTAATGACATAGTCCATTTAGTGCCAGGATGCAATCCTTGAACAATATCCCTTCACCCCAGGGAATAATCATTTTACTTTGGACACATTTGACCAATTTTGACTCAATGATTCTAACTATTACATCATTTGACGATAAAAATGTACATGGAATTAAGACAATAGAAATGTAAGGATACAAAAATAAGATGATACAAATTATATAAGGATACAAAATTCATAGTAAGGAAACACATTTTTTGCACTTTACATGGCATTAAGACGATACAAATGTGGGCTCTTAATATTTGCAAATCAACCCCATGGGCTCTTTTATATTTTAAATTTTGCATCAAATTTTTTATATACAAAATTTGACATCTAAATATGCACATTACATTCGATTGTTGTTTTTATATATAAAATTTTCCATCTAAATATGCACATTACATTTGATTGTTGTTTTTATATACAAAATTTGGCATCTAACTATGTATATTATATTCGATTGTTGGTTTTATATACAAAATTTGGTATCTAAATATGCAAATTACAAAAATATATATAAAAAATAAGTGTCCTTTTCGCTCCAATCCTTGCACTCAGAAGGCAAAAGAAAAGATAATAGAGAATATAAGAAGTTTATATAGGTTTGAGAAAAAGATTATGAACATCTATAAGTAACTAAACAAACCAAAGAACATGACTAGACAATGCATAGTGAAGTTTACCTTCATAAAAGATGGGCTAATCAAATGCACACCTCGATCTTCTATACCTATCATATATGTATCCAACTGCATTTACAATCCACATACAAAACCAAGTTTATTGACTCAAACAAATAAAGAAAAAAACTACAATTAATTTATTGAACATAATCGTAATAAACATGGAAAACCTTACAACTTGAGTTGAACTTACCTATTGAAGTGTGCCTGAAGGGTCATCTCTATGCTTAAGAGTATTCAATATTGCTTCATGATCAAAAGTACTAATAGTCCAAAGTTCCTTTATCTTTGGTTTTCCTTGATGGTTCAACAACTTAACATTGGCTGCTATAACAAGGTGTGAATACATGAGAATGGTTTTGTGCTTCTCATAGTCTTCAAATGCAAGAATTCTATTATTTCTAATCATATATGTGCGTAACCATGTTCTTGCAACAACATGTGATCCTGTTAGATATGTGAACATATCATCATCCATCGTCAGTTGTGCAAGTTTATGCTTTCCTTGTACACAATGTACTAACTAGTAATTCGATCTCTCATCATTCCCTTGTGGTGCAACCAATGCAAAAACATGTCCTAGCTGTAAAAGATCTGAAAGATGGTCATAGTCAAGTGAACAATCCATGTCATCATTTATTACAAAGACTGTGAGAGATAAAGGAGTAAGATAATGTGGAACCCATGTATCAACCCACTCACTTGACTCAAACTGATCCCAATCACACTAAAGACAACTTAGACAATAACAAGCTAACTCTTGTGTCCAAATGGTCCATGTGCTAGCATTTGAGCTTCAAAATGAATGCATTTTTGAAGATTCATAGTTTGACAATCTAAACTATCTCCTATTGTGCCCAACTCAACCAACCACGCTAAATCAAGAGTCCCCCCTGTGACAATGCTGAAGTACACCAGTCAACAATAGAATGAGCATCAATGATTTCTTCACCTAAAATACTGAGCTACTCCTTAACTAGAGCTCTCTTTACGCATGCACCTGCTCCATCATGCTCCCCTTTTACATGACCGGCCTCAAAAAAACTCCAAATATGAGGTGCACCTCTCTCTACATGCATTCTACATAACCAATAAAACATATAAGAATTTTTTAATTGACTTGTGCAGTTATCTGACCAAATGAGATGTTTATCCATAGCAATATTATTTTCCTACACCCACTTAAAATAATTCTCAAAGCAATGTTGGAAAAACTCGCATGAGTGTGATCTATCATCGCTCATATAAAAATGGTACTCTTTGATTATCTTCCGGTCATCTTCTGTACTATTAGGGGAATGTCTATATGTTATGTGCACAAAAATAGAAACCTGAATAGAATTATAATATTGATCTTGCAACTCATTTTGGGGCTGCAATGTATAGTTCTCTACAAAGTCAACAACTGATATAATAGTGCCAATCAGGAAAGTGTCCTTACACATCCTGAATTGTTGATCCAACCACTGAGATTTGTGAATATGCCTTGCATACTTGTAAAAAATATTCTTCCTGAAATCTAAAATAAAATCAGCTACATTGCATTCTTTAGTAACCAACTCACATCTAGAGCCTTCACCTCCACTTTTTAATGTATATTTAACGGTTTCATATACCTTTTTTTGGAAAATTGTCTTTCCAAAATCGTGTTCGCAGCCCTCATGAAAACATTCAACAAATTTCACTAGCCCACCACTCTCTAAGCATTTGTCATTTAAGCAATCTTTTCTATAAAAGAAACATCCATCATCTCTAAGACATAAAAAATGATCTATCAAGTCTCTTGATGATTTTGGAATAGCACTTGCACCACACTCCTCCAACATTTCACTACTATGCAAAGTAGAATGAATGGATCGTAACAATTCATGGTGCATTAAAAAATCCACATGATATTTGCAACAACAAGTATTTTAAATCTTGAGAGGCACACAAAAAAAGGCTTCAGGGGTTCAAAAGCTCTTTGTGATATTTGCAATGTTGGATGGGTCTCACAAATTTTTTTGAACAACATTGTTCGACTCATCTCCAAATAATGTTTGGCATGCATGGTGTAGTCTCGAATGCCAATTCTCAACTTCAAGACATCCTTCACATTTGGTGACACTCTTGAGTTAGATTGCCAAAATAGTTGAATTTGATTCTTCACAGCATCGATAAGCTTCTTATCACAACTTGAAAGTCTCCCACCATAAGCCCATGTATCATTTTGAATAGGATCATTAAGTCTTTCTCTTCTTGCAAGTGCTCTATCCAAAGTTTTATGATTTAGATTCAAGTCAACACAAGTTTGTCTCATCAAACGAGCCTTTCTCAAATGATGACTTACTAAGGAGGTTGTAATAATCCTTCTAGAAGATCTCTTATATTTTTCCTTTGTAGTCTTCCCAATGGAATTGAGAGCACTAAAAAAGATTTCTCACAATAATAGCATTCCTCTCTTTTTTCTTGTTCACACTAATCTTCAATTTGACTAGTATACGTCTCATCTTCTGCATTTTTAACAATTGCACAAACATTTGACATTGCTCAACCAACGTCTTGTGGCTAAAAAATTGATCAAAAAGTTTTGAAACCCACAACCAAATAGTTCTTTTTGATCTCCTGCCATCGAAATTTCTCATTATGTTTTGATCAATTTTAAGTAACCATTTAGTTGTTCTTCAAGGTCTCAATTTTGAAGTTTGTCTTTCTTCCTCTGAAGGGACTTCATTTCTCATATAATTTGGAGATGTGTTACGTTGATTTGGTTCTTGTGTATCATTATCATTGTCCATTCCTTCATATTCAATCAGCAGATTGTCATTAACAATGTCCACATTTCCATTGGCCACATCTACATGTTCATTTTCAAAACCTACATTTTCATCTTCAAAACCTAAATTCTCATTTTCAAAACCTACATTTTCATCTTCAAATTCATGTTCTTTTCTTGAAACCACATTCAAAGGTGGGTCTATGTTGACATCTTCATTAATATTTAACATACCTTGTCTCTTGTTTTGATGGGCAACCCTATCCATTTCTCTATACACTTCAACATCTTTATTTGTGAGTCTCCTCTTCCGTGTATGCTTTCGACGACTACTACTTCCCATAGTTAGACCAAAAAGGTGATGCAAATACCTTTGGTAATAGAAAAAATCCAACCAAAAAGTAGATTTTTGTCTTCTCTAGAGACAAAACATGATTCGCTGCAACTCGAATCCCGTAAATTAGCAAAAAAAGGTGACTCTCTAGAGGGACCTAGAGAATATTGTTTTTACTTTACATCAATAAAAAGAATTGGATATTCAAAAATATTAGATATCCAATATCTCCCGCCAAATTTTTCCAAAATCTCTCTCTCTCTCTCTCTCCCCTACTCTCTCTTTTGTATAATATTGAACATATAATATAAATATTTAATAAGTTAATATTATACTATTATACAATAGAGAAATAAATAATAATAATATAATACATGCTATTATAAAAACTTATATTATAATAGTAATGCTCTGCAATGAAACCCTAAAGCTGATGCCACCGAAAATGTGAAGAAGGATTTTTCGGCAGTCAAAATCTTTTAAGGAGGTCATTAAGACAGGTAAATATTCTAGTTTTGAGTTCTCATTAATAAATGCTATGCTATTATTATTTAATATTAACATTAAAAATAATAATTTATAATATATAACTTAAAATTAAAAAAAATACTCAATTGAATTAATATTAACATAAAAAGAATACAATTTAATATAACACAATTAATATTACCATTAAAAAAATACATTTAATATGAAACTTGAATTTCAAAAAAGTAGTGCAGTTGTAATTTCAAAATAGACGGGAAGTTTCGGATATCTGATAATATCATATATCTGAAAATTTCAGATATCCAATTAGGCTTGGTATTTGCTTGGGAAATACCAAACGTGGGTGGTCAACCCTTTAGGCATGTATCAGGAGATAGTTTCTGATATTGAGACCTCGACCATGTAGCTGATGACTATTTTTTCACCCAAAATTGATGAAGCAAAAAGGGTTTCTTAAAGACATTATCAGCTTTCCATCAATATAATTGCTATCAAATTTTGAGTTCGGTAAGTAATTATTACTTATTTTCAATTGACTTATCTTTAAAGTCATAATTGACATCTTGATTGAAAAATAACTATAACTTTCAAACCGTTTAACCTTTTTGAAATCTGAAACATGCATCACATTCTACGCTTCAACTACTATAAGGAAAAAAGAAA
Organism: Chamaecyparis obtusa; assembly: GCA_027943335.1. Taxonomy (NCBI): domain Eukaryota; kingdom Viridiplantae; phylum Streptophyta; class Pinopsida; order Cupressales; family Cupressaceae; genus Chamaecyparis; species Chamaecyparis obtusa. The sequence continues at coordinate 46,310 of BSBK01002426.1, forward strand.
ATTCAATTTTGTAAAGTTTAGAATTAGTTAAGGTGGTCATACACGAGAGTTTTTTATTCTAAAAAATTTGTAGCAGAAAATTCATAATTAATTATTTATTTGGCAAAAAATTACAAAAAAATATGCGTCACATCTATGAATGAGTCTACTACTTATATCTATAATCTTGGGAAAATATATCATCATTTGATTGTGATTAAGGTGGTCATACATACATGTACTTTTTATCTTTTCCATGAAATTTTCATACTATTGCATTGAAATCTAAAATTTTAAACAATTAGATAAAAAAATTTCAGACAAGGGCTAGTAGTTTAGAAACTACATTCAATTTCCTATAGATTCTATTCTTACAACTTTTTCAATAAGGTTCATAAGATGTTCAACTTTTTACGTCAAGTTGACTAACCCTGATTTTTTGATTTTTCATTGCCACTTAAGGCCATAGTTTGGTATACCATGATCCTGCACATACCCATTTACTAATTACAAACATATCCATGACACATTCAATTTATGCAGAAAGGTAAAATACTTTATTTATTTCAATCTTCCACATTTGTTCACATGAGGTAAAGAAAGGACAAAAGAATTGAACAATTCATGAGATGCATAGTATGACTATGTGGTGTGTACAAACCAGTCCATCCATACCCACCATTGCCGAGGAGCTATCCTCCTCTACCTCGACCACACTCTCACCTTCTTCCTACAACCACTTAGACACACTTGAAACCACATCAGTTAGTGCCCAAATAATCATAATTATATAAAGTAATGATATGAATATATATATTCTATTGTATAAAATTGATAATTAATCATTAAATCATCATCACATCATCATCATCATACATCTTAAACATCTTATTAACATCAACATAAAAATGCAACATCATATTAAATTTTCTAGGTCACAATGCATAAATCATCATCTAAGGTCGAAATATCAAGAAATTTACTAATTATTATGCTAAAATAATTTCCATAACATATCGACATAAGTCAAGGTCCAACTGACCCAGTCAATAAGTCAAAAAGTTGCTAGAATGGGGTGAACCCACAATAGTGGGTTACACTTTTTTGCCTGAACAGACACTGAACTCTACATTTTGAAAAAAACTTTCAGATTCAGATGCATATTGTCATTAGACCATTTGAAATTAGAAGATGAAGTAAATTAGAGTCTTTTAGGATTTTCTGTCTAGATTCTAAATAATTTTTTATTTTTTATTTTTGAATTTATTTGAATGGTTTTTTCTTTCCCCCACGAAAACTGGTATGTTGCAAAAAATGTCATTTTCAAAGACTTACTTGGTTTTCATAGAGCATAACTTTTTTCTAAAATAGATGTCAATGTGATTCTTTTAAATTTAGTTTTTTAACATCCATATGGAGGGAATGCAATTTGTTTGATGGCATTATCACTATTATTGCATGTTTTTATTAACATTTGAAGTTGACTAAACCGTAATTTTGACATATCTTGACTACATAGTGTATAACTTGTATATTTGTCCAATTTCATTTTTTTTTTAATAGAAAGATAACTTCAATACTTACGGCATATATATTTTTTAGAATTTTTTTCTCTCATTTACTATTTTTCCATAAGCATCAAACATAGAGGTAGACATACAGTGAAATATCTATGTTTAGTAAAACTAAAAATACAAAGTCATGATAAATTTAATATATATTAATATTATAATAATTTGAAAGATTTTTCTTAGTAGTACCTTACTAAATAGATAGGTTTTTCAAATGGATTCATTTGATCTTCTAAAAGATAAATTTGAAGTCACTTTTTATTAGCATTTTAATAGGTGCGAAGGAGACCCCATTGTAGGTATGAATGAGGAATATAGATGTTATATCAATGTTTTTCTTATCTAAGAGCTTTTAGCTAACCATTTTTAATTAATTATTTCAAATGTAACCTCACAAGGCTTAAATCATCATATTTTATTAAAAATGTGTTATTTCAACAAAAATCAGCATGTCTAAAAAAGTGTAACCCACTATTGTGGGGTCACCCAATGATCCTCAAAAAGAAGGGGTCTCACAACACACCACAATATCTTAATAGCTGAAAAATAAATAGATAAAGAGTTTATGAAAACAAATGAGGAAAAGATCTATGCATGTCCTCTAAATACTCCCAAGTGGGGCTATCAACAGAGAATTGGCCCCACTGGACCTTGTTTTGCAAAACATCTCTGTCGCGTATTCAAATGTTGATCAACGAGGTGAGTGGGCTCCACCAACAACACCCCCAGATCCTAAACCTGTAATGCACATCAATATAAGATATGAGATGCATCCGGATGATAAGGCTTAAGTAAGGAAACCTGAAACACATTATAGATTCGGGCTAGAGCAGGTGGTAGAGCAAGTTGGTAAGAAACTGGGTTGATGACCTCGAACACATCAAAGGGCCCCACATATCTCAGTGCGAGATTTGAAGACTTGCCAAAATAAAATGAACTATTCTAAGGTCTCGCACGTAGGAAAAACTTGTCCCCTAACTGAAACTTCATGAAAGTGTGGTTCCTATCTATATAACTCTTTTGTTGGTCAACTGCTTCCTTCAACCGATTGTAGATCAAAGTCATATGTTCCTCCATCTCTCTCAACATCTCAAGACCAATCACAATCCTGTCCTCAATTTTGTTCTAACTGATAGGTGTGTGATGCTTACACCTATAAAGCACCTCAACAGGGGTCACACCCAGGGAAGAATGGTAAGAGTTATTATATGAAAACTCTACCAAGGGAAGGTACTCTTCCCATTTGTACTGTCAATCCATGCAATACATACGAAGAAAATCCTCTAACACTTGGTTTACTCTCTCTGTTTTCCCATCTTTCTGAGGGTGAGAGGCAATGCTAAAGTTCAGTTGTGTACCAAGGAAGCATTCAAGGTTGTCGAAAATTTGGATGTCATCCATGTATCCCTGTCAGATATGATAGTCTCTATTACACCACAAAGTCTAAATATCTCCTGCACAAACTTCTTGGCCAAAGCTAATGATCCATCTTTCAAATTCACTGGAATAAAATGAGCCACCTTGGTTAGTTTATCAAATACAACTAAGATGAAATCATGCCTATGTCATGTCATAGGTAATCCTTGTATGAAATCCACGCTAATAACTTTCCATTTTTACTCTAGAATGTCATGTGCATAACTAAACACTAGGCTACATAAGCTATCACATCATGCTTAAGCTCTGGCCAAAAGTACAGTGGTCTCAAATCAGCAATCATCTTATTCTGTTAGAATTTAATCTTTCCTTGGGAATATATGTATTTAAAGGATAAACTAAGGTATCCTATTGTATTTATCCTCTAGTCCAAGTGGGAGGACATGTCATATTTTTAATTCCTTTATTAAGGAAAATATATTTTCCTCCTTATGAGGAATCCTACACTTGTCTCACACACTAGTGAAATGTGGCATACATAGAAATGGGAGTTACAATGTAACTCCTTCCTCACATCTCTATTAAAGATATGGCTCTCCTTCTCTCTCGATATCAGATAATTCTTCTTCTTGAACACTATTGTATGAGCTAAGCTCTCACTCTCTCTCTCTCTCTCTCTCTCATTCTTAGGCATTTTTTCCACATTCATTATATCACGGTGGTTTTTTTTATGCTTTTCCCCCTTCAAAATCTTGTCTCCTTTGTTGCTTTTCTCTTTGGTGAATGCTCCTAGTTTTGTGTTAATTCATGGTAAATCTTCTTACTCCTTGCTCATTGCATTAAACAATTTCCTAGCTCTCATTATTTTGTTATTATTTTAACATGGTATCAGAGCAGGTTGGTTTAATCATGTTTTGAGTGTGTAGGTAAAGAATCTACCATATCTTGGTGCACTCCAAATTCGGAGACGTTGTTTAGAGAGATTTGAATCTCATTTTAACAATTAGTTAGACTTTGCAATATCATGATGAACTATTTTTAGTTCTTTGTAATTAGTTTATTTATCGGTTCATTTATATTAATCTTATAAATTTTGATTCATGATTACTAATTTACTAATTTAGTTTCTAACTTTATGTTTTTTTAATCATTGCATTGTAATTTTAGCTGCATTTTTTTTTTTCCTTTCCTAATCATTCAGCTTCATTGCATGCATTTTTTACTTCATTGGGCTGCTCATTCTAATTTTAGTTCTTTTTAGTTTTTTTATTCTTTAGCTGCCTCTCAAATCATTATTTATTCTTTAGCGGCCTCTTTTAATTAAGACGAGTTGTAATTTGTAAAATTGGTTTTTTTTCGCTTTTAGGGTTAGTGCATTTCAAAATAAGCAATTTGTATCTTAGAAGTTTTAGTTGTTTTGGGTTTTTATGAGTTGTAATCACTACTATGGGCACTTTTATCATCACTGTGGAAACCACTGTGAGGGCTGCCATTGCAAACATGCCCTTCAAAGATTTATCGTAGAACATTCTCTTAGCCTCCTTTGCTACCATTACTACTACTTCTTATGCCTTTTCTAGTGTACTACATACACAGAACCCTAATTTACCAGTTGCTTCACATCCCTTACCCTGCAAAACCCATTGCTATTTCCATCACAGCCATTATATTTTTCTTCAATTACTACAACACTTTTCTGCAAGTCCGCTGAATCTCCCACTATTGTCAATTGAGTTCATCATTCTCCTTGCGAAGTTCCTCTGCAGTCTTCTCCACCATAGCATTGGCCTTGCTACCTGCAGCACACCCCCATGAGGCAATTTGTGGGTATTTTCCATTATTTGTATACATTCAAGCTTATTAAGAGGGTTTACAGATCTATAGAAGCCTATATGCTTTGATATTAAAAGTAAGATTTGGATTGTCATTTTTCAGTCTTTTGGTCTTTTCTGTTCCAGTGATTTGATTGGTCATAACTTTTTTTTCTAATCTAGTTGTGATTTTAATAAGTTATTAGCTCAAGTGCTAAGGTGTTTAGTTAGATTCTAAATGTTTTTTTATTCCAGATTACTAATCATCGCCGACTCTTTGTAGGTAAACAGGATTCAATAGATTTAGTTCTTTTTCTCATTATATTAATCGTTCAATAGATTTAGTTCCATTCTTTGGTCTGATAAATGTTTGTTTTGCAGGATTGTGTTTCCTTTCATTGTTGTCAAGGTTATTTAGTTTATTTCTCTCTTTGTCTCCTCCTTGCATGCTTAAGTGTATAACTTTCTCTTTGCATGCAAGAGATTCTTGTCATTATCAGTTAATCACTAACAGCTTAACCAAGATCTGTTAACTCTTAAGTGTTCTTGGTTTCTATTTCTCCTCTAGTAGTTTTTTTTTTTTCCTTGCATGCCTCCTTGGCATAAGCTTTCATAGCTTTCTGTTGTTACATGCAAGTGTATATAGTTTCTTTTGCATGCATTTGATCTGGATGCCTAGTTTTTTGGCTTCTCTCTCAGTGCTCTTTCTTTAAAAGTTTCTTTTCTGGGTTCTGTTAAGAGTTTACATTTATTTATCTCAAGTTTAGGTGTTCCTTTCATTTAACCATGACCACCCTGATGCTAGAAATAAAGTTAACTAGTATAAATTATCATGCATGGAAAACGCACATGACCTTCATCTTTAGATTCAAACATATTTTAGATATTGGAACTGATGCCAGTTCAAAACCAACAGCCTCTGCTCCTCAAGCTGACCAAACTGCTTGGCAGACTAAAAATGAGGAAGTGCTTGGTTTAATCAGGATCTCCTTAAGTCCCGAATTGTATGTCTTAATTTCTACTTGTACAGAAGCCTGTCAAGCTTGGGACATCCTAAAAAATACCAATGACAATGCAGACGAGACTCGCAAAATCCAACTTCAAGACCAACTTGAAGACCTCAGGTATACTGATTTCAAGTTTGTTGATGATTTCTTGCTCAAGTTTGATTCAATTAAATCTTTACTAACTAGTTTACAAGTTACTCTCTTTGATTTAAGGATAATCCACATAATTATTTGTAAATGTTTGCCTAGATAGTTCCAACAGTTTATTACAAATATTTACTCTCAGTTAGCTATTCCTTCTTTAGCATCTCAATTAACTTATGTCATCTTTCAAAATATGTTGCGTCAAGAGGAAGCAAAATTGATTCAATTTGGTATAATTAAAACTCACAAACATGCCTATGTCTCTCACAGTCACAATAACAATAGATCTTCTAACACTAATCAAAATAACCAAAATTATCAAAGATCAAACAATACTAATAATTCAATTAATAACTCAGGCCAACAATTTAATGATCATTACAATTCTAGGCCTTCCAATAACTATCATAATAGTAATCATTCAAATAGGCCACATTGCACCTATTGCGGTAAAGTCAGTCACTCAATACATAACTGTGTTAAGAAACAAAAGGATGATCAACCTAATTCTCAAAACTACTCAAATGGAAAATCTAATGAAAATCAATCTTGTTCTTCTTTTACTATCTATTTTAAAGCTCCTAAACCACTTGAATGGATTATTGATAGTGGTGCATCTCAACATGTTACTTCTCATAAGGAAGTCTTTGATTCTTTGTGACCTGATTCTATGAATATTCCTATTTCTTTAGTTGATAATTATTGCTGTCAAGTTGAAGGAACTAGTAATGTTTCTGTTTCAAATGGTAAATTACATGATGTGCTTTATGTTCCTGATTTGAAAGCTAACCATATTTTTGTTCCTCTTGCTTCTTCTCCTAACATTAAGGATAATACTAATACTCTTCAAAAGGATAATGATGAACAAAGATAGTAATGATACTCCTAATTATTTTGTTCCTTCTAGTAGTAGCAGTGATGATGATGATGATGGTAATAATCTGTTTACTCCTCCTAGTAATATTTCTGTTAATTCTAGGAGAAATCCTAAATGGTTTAAAGATTTACTTAATGAAGGTGATGATTACATTTCTAGAATGGGTGAACTTAAACCTAGAAGGATAAACTACTGCAATTATGCTCTTATGACTCCTCTCTCTAATTCTAATGATCCTTGCTCTCATGTTGATGATATGTTTGACCAAGAAGAGGAAATTATATCTAACTTTCTTAATGTTACTTTGCAAGATATGTTTATTACTCAAGATGAAATTCATGATGATAGTACTAATCCTATGATTTTTGTGGAGGTTAATCATAATGATGCTTATATTAACTCTTCTCTTGATGCTTCATATTATGATGAATACACTATAGATTTGTATTATGCAACTGAAGATTGCATTTATGATTTTACGACTCATGATTCACATTTTGAAGAACATGTTACATATTTGTTTTATGCAACTAAAGATTGCATTTTTTATTATTTTCCTCATGATTCACAATATGATTTTTCTTTCCAAAGTGTTACTGATTCAACACTAGGTGATCCCAATGATGGGCGCTCTACTAGTGGTTTTTGCCTTATTGTAGGCTCAAGTGTTGATTATGCTCCACCTCTATTTTCTACTGGAAATGAATATACAGAATGCATAAATGCATCTCAAGAATCTCAATGGTCTCTTAAATTTTTGGGCTCCCCTCAACATGCTATTCACTTTGCCAAAAGTCCTATGTACCATTCAAGCTCCAAAGCACAAGTTCAAGACATGCAAGATGATCAAGCCAAAGACATCCTAGTGAGAACTCTTTCAAAAGAAACATCTCAAAATCATTGTAAACATTTGGGTTTGATACCTATTGATGTAATCACCCCAAGTAAAGATTAAAGGGGGGTGTTAGAATTTAATCTTTCCTTGGTAATATATGTATTTAAAGGATAAACCAAGGTATCCTATTATATTTGTCCTCTAGTCCAAGTGGGAGGACATGTCATATTTGTAATTCTTTTATTAAGGAAAATAGATATTCCTCCTTATGAGGAATCCTACACTTGTCTCACACACTAGTGAAATGTTGCATACATAGAAATGGGAGTTACATTGTAACTCCTTCCTCACATCTCTATTAAAGAGATGGCTCTCCTTCTCTCTTGATATCAAATAATTGTTCTTCTTGAACACTATTGTATGAGCTAATCTCTCTCTCTCTCTCTCTCTCTCTCTCTCTCTCTCTCTCTCATTCTTAGGCATTTTTTCCACATTCATTATATCACGAGGTTTTTTATATGCTTTTCGCCCTTCAAAATCTTGTCTCCTTTGTTGCTTTTCTCTTTGGTGAATGCTCATAGTTTTGTGTTAATTCATGGTAAATCTTCTTACTCTTTGCTCATTGCATTAAAAAATTTCTTGGCTCTCATTATTTTATTATTATTTTAACATATTCACCCTTGGATGACTTAAAAATGGAGTGCAATGCATCTCCTCAAGTACCGCCTTCCTCAATCCTTCTCGGTTGGGAACATAGATCATGTTCTAGGACCTCAAAATATCATCATCATTGAAAGTATATCCATCAAAATGGTGATCAGATGGATCAGTTTTCAAGGCTGATTTGACCAAGTCGTAATGGTCATCACCTGGAAGATTTAGTAATATGTTCTCTCTCAAGTGTGTCCTAGAGGTAGAGATAGAAGAAATGTGTCTCCTTCTACTAAGAGTGTTTGCTACTCTATTCTCTTTCCTTTTAACGTATTCAATACAAAAGTCATAATCACTCAGGAACTCTAACCACCTTCTTTGCTTGGCATTTAGGTTGGGTTGTGTGAAGATGAATCTCAATCCCATGTAATTAGTTTTTTTCTCAAATGGCTAACCTAACAAGTAATGCCTCCACATCTGTAAAGAATGTACAATCACATCCAATTCTAAATCATGTGGTGCATAGTTCACCTTATGTTGTTTCAATTTTTGTGATTCATAAGCCACTACTTTGCCACTCAGCATCAAAACACCACCAAGACCATCTCCTGAAGCATCTGTTAGCACTGTGAACTATCCATTGGGATCAGGTATGATCAAGATAGGAGTGGATCTAAGTTTTTGTTTCAACAACTAAAAGGATCTGTCACACTCATCTATCCACTCATATATTTTCCCCTTTCATTGAAGTGATGTTATAGGAGCTGCAATCTTGGAGAATCCCTCCACAAATTTTTTGTAATATCTAGCAAGTCCCATGAAGCTTCTAACCTCACTCACATTCTGAGGAGCTGGCCATTCAAGAATAGCCTTTATCTTAGTAGGGTCTACTACAGTTTCATTAGCGAAGAGGATGTGACCCAAATAATGTATCTCCTTCTGATAGAAAGAACACTTTGAGAGCTTACCATAAATTTTATTGTCTCTTAGACATTGCAAGACTATGCATAAGTGTTCCTCATGCTCCTCCATTTTCTTAGAATAAATTAGAATATCATCAATAAACATCTCCACAAACTTATCCAAATAATCCCTAAAAATATTGTTCATCAGATTCATAAAAGTTGCAGGAGAATTTTTTAACACAAAAGCTAGGTCAACAAATTCATAAGGCCCATACTGTGTTCTGAATGAAGTTTTAGATATGTCCTCTTCCTTTATCCAAAGTTGATGATATCCAAACCTCAAATAAATCTTTGAAAATAGAGTTTCTCCCTTCATCTGATCAAACAATTCATCTATCTGAGGGAGAGGGTATCTATTTTTTATAGTTACCTTATTAAGCATCCTATAATCGATGCATAATCATAAGGTTCCATCTTTCTTCTTTACAAAGATCAGTGGGGATCCCCATGGTGATACACTAGGGCGTATGAACCCTTTACTAGCTCCTAAAATTGCACCTTAAGATCATACATCTTTTTGGTAGTCATACAATATGGAACCTTAGATTGAGGCTCGGTTCCAAGCATTAGATCAATGGAGAAATCAAATTCCCTATTCGGAGGTAATTCTGGTAATTCCTCTGGAAAGACATCTCAAAACTCGTGCATGATAGGATAATCATCTAAACTAGGAGGAGTGTTGTTGAGATCCTTAACATGAGCTACATACAAAAAGAACCCCTTCCTTTTTTCCTTTTTCAATTGCATGACAAAAAATTTTCTAAGCTCAATGGGTCGCTTCACACCCCATACTATTGTAACTTTCCCTGTATCATCCTAACATTCGACTGATTTGTCTCTATAGCTTACAATTTCATTATGCTCGGTTAACCAGTTGATGCCCAAGATGACATCGTATGAACCTAATGGAGCTACATATAGGTTCACTTATATTAGAAAGCTTGGAAATTCCAACTCACTACAAGATAAACATTGCTCTACCCGATACTCTTCCCTATTTTCATATTCTACTATCCATGGTTTAGCCATATATCCTTCTCTAATAGGAAATCTAGCTACCACTTTAGGATCTACAAAACATTCAGTAGCTCCAGTATCTATTAAAATAGAAACAGTATGACCAAAGAGTTTAACTATCATTTGAATAAGTGTAGCCTGGAAATCATCTTGTCAATGCTCAATAGCTACATGGTTATGATGTTGTGCCTGTGAACCTTTCTTGTCTAAACATTGAGGAAATTTGATAGCGTACTAATCACCCCCACACACAAAACAACCATATCGAGGTCCTTGTGTTCCCTCAGTTTTTTCCTTTCTGAAATCATTCCCGTTGTTACCATTCCTATTGTTACCATTTCTGTTGTTACCATTTCTGTTGTTAACATTTATGTTGTTACCATTTCTATTATTATCATTCTTGTTGTTGCCTCTATTCTAATTTTGGGTGTTATTATTTGAATCCCTTCTTGAATTCCCTTGACCCCTTCCTCTCATATTCCAAATTTGTTGCCATCCACCGCCTCTTTTCTTATCATCCTGAAATTTCCTCTTGAAACCTTGAGAAGTGTTAGATTTTTGATGTGTACTCAATGTGACCATTTCCTGTAGTTTTTCCTCTTGTCTAAGGGATTTCCTGAGAGAAAAATTCATCATTTATGGTTCATGCATTTCAAATTCTAAACATATCTCAGGACACAAACCTAAGATGAACTTGTGAGTTCTAAATAACTCATCCTGCTGATATTGGGGAACATACTTAACCAAGTGAAAAAAATGGCTCATGATATTGTGTAACTGACATAACACCCTGTAGTAATTTCTAGAATTTAGCCACCTTGTGATCATAAAACAATTGTGGTAACCACCTCTTGTAGAATACCTGCAAGAAATCCTCCCATGATATCTCTCTTGGCTGAAGTCTCTTCTCCACCATTTGGAAGCTTCTCTAGTTAGCTGAAAAGTGGCCCACATTTCCCTAGATTGTCCTAAAATATTCTGGACATGGAAATATTTTTCCATAGAAATGATCCATGAGTTTGCATCATCACTAGTGGCCTTACCACTGAAAGTAGGAGGGATGACCTTCTTGAGGTCTTTACTGAGCTCTTCTGTAATCAAACCCCTATTATTTTTAATTTTTACAACTCTATGATCATCTTTCATTCTTCGTTGTTCCTCATTTCTCCTATCCTCCTCAAGTTTCCTTTGAGCCTCCAACCTTTGATCCTCTTCTCTCTTCCTCTATTCTTCCTCTAGTTTTTGCAAAGCCTCTATTCTTTGGTCCTCTTCTCTCTTCCTCATTTTTCCTACCCCTAAAATCATTCTCAAGACTATCCATACATTGACCTTGTTGTTGCAAAAGGTTTCCCTGTTGAGTTAGTAGGGCTAGAATCTGATCTAGCCTCTGATTAGGCTCATCATTATGACCATTGTTGGGTTTGGTCTGATTGTTGCTTCTGGCCATGGTGAGTGATTAGATCCTGCACCAAGAAGAGTTGCACAACTTAGAACATAGTAGACCAAGGCCCTAGTATTAAAATTTTCTCTAATACCATATGTCGCATAAGGACTAATCATTAAAAAAAATTAAACAAGAGTCAAAGCCAGTAAACCCAATTAGATTGGTCAACAATAATTAATTTCATACAAGACAAAAATACACAAAGTTCGACCATACTATCGAACACCTACAATGTCATAATATACCATTGCAATAACCAATTCTAGTGATGTTGACATACTCATCGAGCATCCAAATACATCATGATTACATCAAGTATGCTATTCATCAAAGATTTTACATCAAGAATAATACATCAAAATTAAATCAAACTACCCTCGGACAACTGTCCATTTGCAGAAATCCCTATCTCATAAGCCCTCAGACAACTATCCCTCTACTGTCTCGAGACGACAGTGTGGTCCAAGCACTTTTTCTTCCCAACGACGGAGTGGTTAGCTCTCCCGAGACTCTTCCTGACATGAAGAGCGTGCCGACCCTACCCAAGAAGCCTAGCAACTTGGAACTGATGGATCAGATGGATTCTAGTGCACCCATGAAACTAACTACAAGTGTAGAACATAATCACGAATGTGGCAGGGAGATGAAACATAATCGACATATAAAACAACATATGCAACACAACTTTGGCCAAAGCATTTAAAACTAAAAATCTACTCGCAAACAGTATGAAAAGTACAACATTTTCAACTACCCTACCCTGGTAATCCACATTCAACACCCCTCCCATATATTGTCATTTTCACAACATAGATAAGAAACACATATCTATGACGAACACATTTAATTTAAACAAAAGAATAAAATTATTTATGAATTAGATAAACTAATTTTTATGACCTACAAATTAAATCAACCAAAATTTTATTTTCCATTAACATGACACATTTAATAAAAAAATTCATTATTGTCCTAATCATCTAAAATTGGATAAGTAATTTAATCCTTGATCAATTAACCAATTTCTTTTTGTAATAGTTAATAAATTCAATTTTCATTCAATGAAATAAATAAATTAATTAAAGAAAAATGAACAATAAATAAATTTATAAAATATGGCTTACAATTTTTGTCTATTACTATTTAAAACCTACTTAAATCAATTCCTTTATTAGCAGCCAAGAATCTAGAAATTAATTCAAAATAGATTCTTTCAACCTCCCCCAGGAAAAAAAAAAAAGGATTACATGGCTGCACATAATACATAGTTGGGGTTTACTCTGAAATCTGAAATTTACTTCATAACTTTAAGAAAACTCTAGCATACAAACTATGCTTGAATCAGTTAACTTTTAGCAGCAAAAAGTTAATATTGAAAAAAAAACACTTCACTCATACAACCAAAAAAAAAAGAACAAAATAAACCATTAAACATTCACATCGTAAATGAAGCACTTCCCAAATATAATAAAATATAAATTTATACCGTGGAGAAGGAAGCGAATAGGCAAGAGAGAGTGTTCAAGAAGAAGAAAATAAGGAACATAGGGATGATAAAATATTTAATATTTAGCAAAAGCTTTGGTGTGACTGTGCCACTAAAGGTATCTAAATTCAAAACTCCTAGTGATGCATACATAGTTTGTGCAAAGTCAAACCATGTAGCCCATTTAGCTGAATAGACACCAAGAATTAAACAAATTTAACAGAGTATTACTTTTCCTATAATTAAGTGTTGAACTAAAGTCCAAGTCTAAGCCTTGATGAAATAAGAAAAAGGCACAAGTGTATGTTTAAAAAGGGCACACTGTTATGTAACAGAGCTAAAGAAATTACGTAGTAAGAAAGGGAATCTTAGAACAAAAAATAGACAAAGTATACAATTCCCAACGATTGAAGAGAACCATGCTAAAACAGAGAGCTAACGCTGGCATGAAGGAAGAGATAACACTCTTACGAATCATACACAGAGAAACAAATGTATTTACTTCAGTTTGTATTAACTACAACCATAATCAAATCCTTTTACAAGAAAGAAACTTATATTTCAAACTCAACCATTAACATTTGTTAAAAAAAATTACATGTCATCAAAATTTGTCTTTGCACACCAATTTTTCAATAACCATTCACAAGTTTTGAATGGATAGCAAAGAAATGTGGAAACTTGTTCGAAATAGCTCAGAGATGCATCCCTTCTCTCCAGTTTTCCTGTAGAGAAAAACTGCATTCTTCCCCTTCCAATCGTCTCTCTATATCTCCCCCACACCCTCTCCAGTTCTTTTTTTCTAACTAAATATCTGTCATGCAGTCAAATTTAGTAAGAAACGGGAATGGCTCATCAATACTGCCAGATAGTGGTCCGAAAATTGTGCTTCCATGCACTTATTATTATTATTAAATATGTAACAGTTATTCTTGTTCATCGGCTAAATGTAATAGTTTAATTATTTTCATTGTTTGACCCTTTTTATTTATTTATTTGAAATTAACATTTATATTTATTAAATTAAAAATTTATTTATTTTTTCTAAACATGTATTTACAATCCATTTAATAAATTTAATAAATTTACTAATTACAAATATATCCATGACACATTCAATTTATGCAGAAAGGTAAAATACATTATTTATTTCAATCTTCCACATTTATTCATATGAGGCAAATAAAGGACAAAATAATTGAATAATCCATGAGATGCATAGTATGACTACGTGGTGTGTGAAAACCAGTCTATCCATACCCACCACTGTTAATTAATCATTAAATCATCACATCAACATCATCATACGTCGTAAACATCTAAGCAACATCAACATAAAAATGCAACATCATTATTAAATTTTCCAGGTCACCTATGTATATACAGCTAACACATTTCATGATTATCACCCCACCATAAAAAAAACATTATAATATAAAATAGCTAATATGTTGAGAACAACAAACTTGACAATGCAACTGAATCTTAAGTATGGAAACTCAACATAACACACCTCATCAGTGTGATCTTTCTTTAGTTTACCTAGGTCAGATCATTCATATGCGGTTGGGTTCCTTATTTATTCACAATTCTCAGGACTTAAAACGCTTATCCTGATTTTGTTTGAGATATGGCGAAGGAGAGCAGTGTGAAAGAGTGCATAATAAGCAGTATCAAATCTCCTTCTTTCATCCATACAACACTAACAGCAGCTTGGAATGGGTCACCACAAATAGCCAAAAAAAGTGGTCTGCAGAGGAGTACGAGCGAGATAGATTTGGGATGGTCAAAAGAGGAGCGCGCCGCCATCAGAATCCAAGCAGCTTACAGAGGCTATCTGGTAACAAACACTTGCTTTTATTTCATCAGTAAAATGATTGTTCATATCAGATTTATGAAATTTTCATTGTTCATAAGGTTAATAAGAATTGTTTATAGATTTAATTCTGTTTGTTTTTTATTGTTAATATTTCAGATTAAATTCTATGATTTCTCTCTTTTGACTATATTCTGTTCTAATAATGATCATAGAATTTGATTTAAAACATCAACAACAAAAAAATATATATGATCAAATCGAGAGACAATTCTTCTTATGATTGTTCACATATTGAATGAAATCTGTGTATTGTCATGGCAGGCAAAGCAAGCATTTTGTGTGCTGAAAGCTTTGGTGAAATTACAGGCTGTTTTTCGTGGATATCTGGTGAGGCGGCAGGTGCATTTGGCTGTGCAGCGAATGGAGACCCTTATGAGTTTGCAAGCGCGTCTCCGTTCAAAACCGTTATTTATAAACAATACTCAGTAATTGTGATATTGCTATTAGGATTCAACTGTGTAGTTTTTGATTTATTGATTCATATTTGATGAATAGTAATTCACAAGAACCCATTTTTCATAAGAATAAATAGAACACAACACACATACCGCAATAATATTTTAAATAAAGACTTCTTATAAAATTTTCTATAATAATCATATAATACTTTTTATTCAGCACTGGTGTGATTTCTTTCGATTAGATTACCCTCTGTACGATGACCTTTCACTGTCTTTGGGTACTGTTAGTTATGCTTGAGATTCATATTTGTTTTGATTGACTGTTATTGCCATATGTTCTGTGAGAAACGATTTGAAAAATCATCTAGCTACAAATACAAATAATTTGTTGTTTTTGGTGATTGTCATGGGAATTTTTTTGAAAAAATCAATCACCTAGTTTGCCACTGCAAGAAATGATCCTTAAAAATGTTAAATCTCTAGATCATTTGTCGGTTGGTCATAACAATTGAAGAAGGGCAGAAAATCATTGTGATTTATTTTATTTGAGATCTTGTAGATGCAGGTCTTAAAACCAGAGGCAAATGGGTGTCAATAGTAGAGTTTCACCTTGAAGGGATTGAAGGGATTTTTATGTCTTGAATTATAAGAAAATTTTATGTATACAAAAATTTTGCACATGTGAGATCAGATTATGTAAATTTAACCATCGTGAGATGCAGCATTTGTAGATTTTATTTTCTCTGATTTGAGTATTTTGAGTTGCCGTTAGCATAATGCCCAATTTAGTTTACTCTAAATTGAAAGGGTTTAAAACTGAAGAATTATTATCTGCTTTAAAGTCGATGTATTGTTTAAGTGACGTATGTATTGCGCTAATCTATTTGGTTTGTCGCTAGGCAAACTAAGCTATCTTGTAATTGTAATTGGAAATCTAGCTAGGATGGCCAAGGGTTATTCGACAAACTTGGAAGCATAATATGCATTTACTCATGATAACGATTGTAATAAATATGTTCAAGCAGCCTGAAAAAATTCCAAGCAACGGCAAACAGGAATCAGCAAAAATTGATTATTCTCAACTTCTATGCATGCCTGCAAAACCAATTTTCCTTTCACAATAGATATAAGTCAAACAAGACTCAAACAAAAATCCCATTACTTAGGCAACAAACACAATAAATGCAGGGATAACTTTAGTGGTGAATATCTCACATCGGTGACCTGAGATTTGACGAATATAATGTGTATTTTGGGTTGGTTGTGTTGCCCGAACTTTATAAATATTGGGTGGAATGTTCGGGCCCATCGCCCATCAGTTTATGTAATTTCCTCCTTTTCTTTCACAATATCACTAGCACTTGCACCAACGAGGTGCAACATTTATGCCGATAGCAACATATGCCATGTGGTATTTGAGAGTTAACTTTTATACAACCAACCTATTATATAACATTTTTAAAAAAATGATATTAGACTAATAAATTAAAAATAAATGACATTTAATTTTTTTCCTCCTCCTCCAGCTTCTCCTCCACCACCTGCCCCTCCTCCATATTCTTCTTCTTCTCCTCCTCTTCCTCCACATCCACCTCCTTCGTCTCCGTCTTCTTCGTCTTTCTCCTACATATGCCATCCTCCATGGCTCTAGCTCCATAATCTAAAACACATTCCAATCATTCTATGACCTTCAATCCAACTGCATCCAGGTATCTTTTTAATTCTTCTATCTTTCATCAACCCTCTCACTCTTTGAACCTGCTCCCACTTGCCGACTTTTGCATATATGTTTGACACAAGAACATGAGTAACAACATTTGTAGGATCCAATTCATGAAGGTGGTTTGCTATATATACTCCTAACTCTATATTCTTCTCTTCTTTAGAGGCAACAAGAAAACACATCCACACAATAACCAAGAAGATTAACCATGAATAAATAATGATCTATTGTGGGTTTAGTGTCATAAAAGTAACTCATGTCAGTGAAGTATTTGCAGCCCTCATCCTCTAAACCAGCATGGCTACATGCTAACAAAACACAAGTGAAGCTTACGTGGTCAGCATACGAACCATGGTTCTTCATTAGCTCAAAGAATCCTACGATCAAAGCATTGTATGAGATCACATTTCTTTGAGGCATTTTGTCAAACAGCTCACGTGTCTTCTGTATTCTTCTACATTTTGCATACATGTCTACCAGGGTATTCACAACAACAACATTTGACCAACATCTGCATTCATCCCCTATTCCAAAGCTACCAATTTGGCACATGCTAGGAGGACGGTGGCGAAGGTTGTGGAGTCTAGATTTACACCAGCTACTTGCATTTGCTTAAAAGTTTGAAAGGCCTTTTGAACAAACCCATTTTTTAGAAGTAAAATGATGGTCCCAAGGTTCAAAAATCAGTCGGTGGTGGCACGCAAGGGAAGAAACAAAGCAAGAAGCATCACTGGTAGTAAACCTATCTCTCACATCTCTTCAAGTAGCAGATTCTCCAATTGTTGTTGAACTTGTTGATCCAGAAATTGACTCAAATCTAAATCCAGGGGGCACAGGCAAAGGTGGGAACTATAGATTATCTTACCTACCACCTCGTCTAGCATACCTCCCTGTCCTAGATCGATATAAAGACCCAGAGCCGGTGGACTTCAAAAAACTACTGTTTTGCCAATGAAAATAGCTATAGAGGCAACATCACAACCAACATCTAAGCATGCAGAGGTAGAAGCAAGGGCATATATAGAGCCAGATTCAATATAGAATAAGAGTGTCATTCCAGATCCGTCAGTTTACTTCATTTACCCATAAGCAAAGTAAGCACCACCGACAAGCCGGTCCATGAAATCACGTCCCTTTGAGGAATTTCTTTTAAAATCTTTAAAGCCTCATCTAGAAGAGTGTACAAGAGGATTGTGTGTAGTAAACAAAATGTGTAGCGTCTCCTTCAATGATTTTTCTCTACATAATGCTAGGACATTGAGATTGGAAATGGATGCGTTTTGTGATTATAATTCAAGTGTACAAGAGTCACAACTGAGCGATATCGGTGCCTACGATTTATCTAGGCCCCTACTATTCTAAGGGCAGTTCAGGCTCCCCACCCAGTGGGTTTCCAATGGTTTTGTGGGGAGGCATATAGTTAGACAAATTCACTCCCCACTCTCCACTCCCCACGTTGGCTAAAGAGTGGCAGTTTGTTAACAGACTATCATTTCAAAAGTGAATCTCTTACTAATGGAAATTTGTTGTGAACATAAAAAGTGACGGGTGTTTTTTTTTTTAATCAGACAATTTCGTCAATGGGCTATGCTCACAATAAAAATCCCATCGGCTTAATCAATCGAATCTAATTTTTGGACACGATAAATTAAAATTTTTTGCCTACAATTTCCAAAGCTTGTCTTAATCGACGACGTATATTGGCCAATGGTGTTATAAAGATATATTTAGAGGAGGCCCCAAATTTACCTGGCATTTTGCGGATGCATGTCTCAAACCAATGCCATTTTCACCAATTATATTAATCATATCAAATTATTGGATGACCCATAATCAGCTCAAAAATTATATAAGGCGTGTTATAATTATGCGGGCTTCACCAAATATTTGTATACCATATAAGCTTCCCGCTGAATTCGCCAAAAAAGATTCGTATAAATACATTCATAGATCAATGTTATTGTACACAATTTGGTTCAGTTGGTTCTTATATCTCAATTCTGATTGATAGAAAAGTTTTAGACTGCTGAGTGCATTGCTGACTGCAATTGAGGCAAATGTAAGTGATTAATTTTTTAAGTGTACTTAATATAATATTATTCTAAATTCCCCAAGGTTTCACTTCTATTGGTCTATGACTATGCAATTTTGAGTTCATTCTTATTTAGTGGGAACCAGTTAGTGGTTAGTGGTCACCTGGGAGACCTCAGACATCATGACATCTAGATTTTATATTATAGACCATATGGCCAATTAATCATATTTATATATATTATAGTCTATTGTCACTTCTTAAACAAGTTAATATTTTTTGGCAACTTTTATTTCATTGGAGATGTCGAACAAAAATAAGGGTAAGACTCTTGCATGTGGAGAAAGCCAAGAGAGGCCAACAAAATGCAAAACCTCATCATTGTACTTTGGTGGTGGAAACATTTCTGGCTAAAATCAAGAAGCCACTTCATCACAAGTAGATTTACAAGATTCACAACCTACACAACATATTGAAGAAGGTGGCGAGCCTGATATCTCAGATCACACTGAACTTGAAAAAGACTTTAAGCTAAATACCTAGAGTATCCAGAATTATATAATCAACTTGGGTGAGATTGAGAATGCAAGAGATGATGATGGTGCACAAAAGAAGAAAATAAAATACAATTCAAAAAATGATACAGAATAAAAAAAAGATTAAAAGTGGGATCTATTAAGAAATTTTCAAAAATAATGGGTGTCAAATTATCCATTCATTGAACCAGTGGACAATCCAATTGAAGTTGATCCTCCAGTGGAATAAAAATGTAAGATTTGTGACAAGATAAATAAGAAGGAAAATAGGTTACAACTAAAAATTCACATGATAGAGAAGCATATGGGTAAAATTTACGAAAATAAAACCATAGACGGAGTTCAAAAATATGTGATAAGATGGAAAACAAAGGAGGAATCTCAACATGTTAGGAATGCATGATTATTTGAATTTCAACAAAAAATACAAACAAAGCCTATTGAAGTTAAAGGTTCTATTGAAGCTTTTTTTCGAAAAGCAATGGAAGTAGAACAAATTGGAAAAGTTGTTAAGTGTTGTCTTTTATATAGAAGAGGGCATCCTATGATAGACTACCCATCATTGAGTGCTTTATTACACTTTTTGAAAGTTCTAAACTATCCTAAAAGTCACTGGTCAATAAATAACAACTAGGAATAGGCAAGTTGTCTTGTCAAGGTTGAAAAAGAAGATCTAAAGACATGAATTGAAGAGTCAAAATTTATTGCATTGTCTTTAGATGAAGTTACTGTAATAGTAGATAATACTTCCTGGGTATGCATGTATGTTTATACTACATATATAATTTTTCCCACCAACCTCATCTACTAATTGTTGCTAAAATGAAGGACAATGCGACAACAAAAAAATTATTTGAATTAGTAAAATGTTCTCTAATTGAATATGGAGGTATAGATGACATGAAGATTGCCAAAAAGTTGGTGTGTGTTGGAGGGGATGGATCTTCAATAATGCAAGACCATGGGAATGGTCTTTGTACAAAGATAGAAAGTTATCATCATTCTACGTTATCATCATTCACTGCATGGCCCATAGAATTAACCTAGCCTTTGGAGTTGTCAACAAGCATTCTCTAGTACAAAAAATTGAAGTTTTAATCAAAGAGATCTACCAACACTCTTGTTTAAGTCCGAAATGATTCAAGGAACTTCAACACCTTGGTGAAGGACTAACCGATGGGAACAAGCTTCTTAAGGATAACAATACTAGATGGATATCTTTGGATAGATCAATGCATCAAGTTTTTTCAGAATATCCATTGTTGCTTGGTCTAATGAAGTCAAGTTGCGGCAAACTAGAGAAGTTGATATTTCCTAAGCTACTTTGAAGGTAGAGATACTCTTAAAGTTAGTAGGTTTTCTCCCCACAATAGAGAAAATGAGGAATATAATGAATAAGGCCCAGAAAAGAGCTATGTATAGTGCAAAATATGTTGTGTTGAGTAAATTGACATGTGTGACACTCGATAATCTCTATTGGTTATGTGATGATGTAAAATTTTCCAACTTGTCGATAATCCAAGATTTGGACAATCTGATAACTTATTAAAGATCAGTGCAAATGGGGAGTTATGTGCAAAAGCACATGGAGTTGAGATGCCAATGCACTACTTTGCTAGGGTTGAGTCCGAGGAACCAGGAAAGAATCGTAGGAAGTGACTATCAAGTGTTTCAAGGGAAGACTTTACTTAGTTCAAACTTTAAACTCAATTCAACTATCTAAAGGAAGTATGTCTAAAGAATCTAAGGAAGTAATTGCAGATCTGATGGAAAGGAACAAGAAACTCAAAGAAGAAGTGCGAAATATGAAAAGAGAGTTTGAAGGTCAGTTTGTTAGGATGTGTGAAGACCTTGAAAAGAAAAGAATAGCTAAAGATGCAAGCAAGGTTGCTAAAGAGGATAAGAAATATGTTGATGATGCATTAAAGGAAAGGGAGGAATAATTCTTCAGAATATCTGAAGAGAGTGTGATCATGCATGAGCGCCTTCATGACAAATCTGAGGAGAATCCATAGATTCTGAGTGAAAATGAAAGACTTAGAGAAGACAATGAGAAATTAAAGAACTAATTGAGAACTGAGAAATAAATTAAAAAAACTAAAATAGTACAATGAAAGCATGCAAAAGATTAATGAACAATTGAAGAGACAAAGACCCTACCAGTCTTGGGTACACAGGTGAACATTTGAAACTGATGAATCATCAAAATATGAACTTGAGAAGCCACATGCTGATCATAAGGTAGATCCAATCAATTCAAGTAAGAAAGCCAACATACCTATTTGTTATAACTATAGAAAGCATGATCATACTGCAAATATGTGTAGGAGAAAAATGGTGAGTAAGCCTTACACTTTTGATGGTTATTGCTGCAATTTTTTATAAGTATGGTCATACTGCTTATGAATGTAGATCTAGATCTAGTAGTATATCTAGCAATAGATCTAGTGGTAAGAGATTTGATGGATATTGTTTCACATGCAATAATTATGGACATAAAGCTGAGAATCACGAGTCTAAAGTGTATGTTCCTAGGTCTCCAAACAAACCAATAAGCCCTTATGAAAGGGAAATGCACTTCAATTTCACATATTGTTTAGTATGTGGTAATTATGGTCATCTAGTGGTGAATTATAGAATGAAAATATTGAGAGGTAAATTTGGTCCTTGGAGGTCAACTGGTATGGCATGTTTCCATTGCCATAGGATCAGTCATCTTGCACAAGATTGTCGATTTAGGAATCGGTCACTCAACCGGTCTGAAGATAGAAAATGTAAGAATATTTTTAATGTTGAAGAAGTTGGTCGAGAGATGAAGAAGATATGGAGTACATGTATGTCTGACCACCTTAATCACAATCAAATGGTGATATATTTTCCCAAGAATCTAGATATAAGTAGTAGACTCATGCCCAGATGTGACGCATATTTTTTTGTAATTTTTGGTCAAATAAATAATTAATTATGAATTTTCTGCTACAACTTTTTCAGAATAAAAAACTCTCGTGTCTAACCACCTTAACTAATTCGAAATTTTACCAAATTCAAAACTTTTTTTTTTCTTATAATAGCCAAAGCATAGAATGTGATGCATGTTTCAGATTTCAAAAAGGTTAAATAGTTTGAAATTTATAGTTGTTTTTCAATCAATATGTCAATTACGACTTTAAAGATAACTCAATTGAAAAATAAGTAATAATTATTTACAAAACTCAAAATTTGACAACAATTATATCGATGGAAAGCTGATAATGCCTTTAAGAAACCCTTTTCATTTCATGAATTTCGGGTGAAAAAATAGTTGTCAGCTACATGGTCGAAGTCTCAGTATCAAGAACTATCTCCTGAAACACGCCTAAAGGGTTGACCACCCATGTTTGGTAATGCCTAAGCAAATAACAAGCCTAATCGGATATTCTATATTTTTAGATTTCTGATAAAATTGGATATCCGATATTTTTGAATATCTGATAAAATCGGATATTTGATACTATCAGATATCTGAAAATGCCTACCTATTTTGAAATTTTAAATTTGAACTGCCCCACTTTTCCCAAATTCAAGTTTGATAATAAATTTATTTTTTTAATAGCAATATTAATTGTGTTATACTAAGTTGTATTCTTTTTATGTTAATATTAATTCAAGTTTCATATTAAATTATATTTTTGTTATGTTAATATTAATTTCATTTTAAATATTTATATTAAATAATAATAGCATAGCATTAATATTATAATATTATTATTATTATTATTATTTTTATCGGTAAAAGGTTGAAGCCCTATAAAGTTTTTTATTAATATATGAAATTATAATTACATGTGACCTCACTCACTGCAGGCGCTAGTAGGAAAGAGTGGGGTGGAGAAAACCTCCAGCCTAGCCCGGGACCCGAGGTCCTGTACTTATACATAAATTTACGTGGGCATACCCACGACTCAACAGTTGTTGAGATTTATTTAATACATAGTTCTCGTGGGCATTCCCACATCTATTGAACAATCTATCACTATCCAAAATACATACTTTCAGTGGGCATACCCACTGCTCGATATATCGAGGTTTTAATGATACATCTATTACATTGCTGATTTTTAATGTTACATTTTTACGTTACAAATAATTAGGTTGTTATTTTGGAGATATCCATACTAGAAACTTCGGTGACCAAGTGATATAGGTGCCTTCTTGATTGTGTCCTCCTAAAAACCACAGCATAAATCTTCCACATCGAATGGTTAAGGGCTAATATTAAAAATAAGATCATGTAAAGAAAGAAAAATTATATTACCTTCTTCCAGCGTTGTATATGTAAGATATTTGTCTCACTTAAGGAGATTAATGCCATAGATCTGCTTCAGCAATTAAGATTAACAAGGCCAAGGTAGAAGAAAAATGAAAAACAAAGGCCTACATCTCAATAGAACACCCTAAAAAGATAAAAAACAAGGAAAGGTTTCCTTCTAAGAGAAGAAAGAACAGGGGATAACCCTTAAAGAAGCAATCAAAAACCTCTAAACCCAACCTACAAGAAAACAACCATCAACAAAAAGGCCTCTATGAGAAAAGGGACAAAGTCTAAGATAAAAACCCACTAAGCCTAAAAGATGCAGAACTAGGCCATAGTCTTCTCAGTTACCTATATTGAAAAGTAATTGCTATATTGATTATTTATTAGTATCCTATCCTTTTATTTATAATTATGTAATCCAAGAGCATAAAATTTGTTACCATGGCAGAGATATTAAAAGGACCTTCTGCTTCATCATGCTATATTATTCGTCATACTTAGATTCTTACTAACATAAGCTTACTATTGTTATTCTATTATTCTTAAAGTGTTTAAAATTACATATTAATACTATAGTCTTAATTTAACTTTATAATGATTCAGTTATCCAAGAAGTGTTCTAAATTCCATATTTGATAAATACTAATAGAGTTTAATCCTGTATTATTAAAAAGCTTTAGTACAACTCGAAGAGATACTTAATTGTTGGGGGTAACATTATCTAATTTAGTCTGTTCAAGTTGAATATCCATTAATCCAAAGGGAAAATGCTCAATAAACATTTAAACTTTGGGGTTAACTTGCTCCATAATTGTTATCCCATTAGCTCCTTGATTTGCCAATAAATCTGCCTTTGTATTGCCCTCCCTATACGTATGTCAGATTTCATATTTTGGTATATATTCTAGTATTTGGTTGATCTCTTCTATTTTTGAATTAAGGGTCCAGTTAGGCATCTTTTTAGCTTTGATTGCATTGATAATAATTTGCAAATCACCTTCTATTATAACTTTGGGGATGTCTAATTCTGTACAAATTCTTAGGCCCTCTAAAGCAGCTTTACACTCTGCCATATTGTTAGTGGTCAGGTTAATGGGTTTAGCAAATTTTGCAACAACCTCTGACTTCCAATTCCGAATTAAACCTCCAATACCTACTTCCCTGGGATTGCCTCCAGATGCTCCGTCAAAATTAAGTTTGAACCATCCTTCCTTGGGAGGAATCCATTTACATGAGGTTCTTTCAGCTTTCATCTTTGTTCCTCCTTTGCCATACAGGGGTGGAATGTCTAACTTAGACCATTTTTTCCTAATTTTGTTGTCCCAGCTCTTGAAAGAATCTTCGTAACTTAATTGGTCCCTGAGTTTACTATTTATGACTTCCACAATTGACGATTCAATTTTATTGGTTATTGAGTACCACGGTAATTTTTGATCAGTGAATATTCTTCTATTTCTTTCTTTCCAAATTTCCCATACTAAAATTGACGGAGAAATCATCCATATTTCCTTATACAAATTGTCTTTATAAAGAGATGGCCATGCTTTAAGTGTGCTGAGTAGATCAGGTTGGATAGATGATTCCCATCCTAGACATTGGTGTAACCAATTCCAGCATTCCTGAGTATATGTGCAGTTTAAGAGAATGTGATTAACATCCTCAAATTATTTTTCACATAGGGGACACCGAGAAGGTCCTTCAAAACCCACCTTGTTGATTCTATTAGCTGTAAGGATCTTATTCTATAAAGCTACCCATAAAAACATGCCAGCCTTTGGGAGACAGGACTTATTCCAGCAAAGGTTCAAGAGTATATCAATATTATCCATTTTCTATTCTCGGATAATGGAATTGTAGCCCTCCTTAATGGAGTACTTACCATTACTAGATCTAGTCCATATTAATTTGTCCAGTCTCAATTTAGGAGATATCTCTCTAACCTTAAGAATGTCTAGGAGTTTCTGTTTCTCTAGACTTGCGGATTCAACTTCCTCTAGCTTGCTCCAATTATTACCTTCTTCCTTACAAAAATAATCCTTTAGATAAATGCCTTTAGCTTCTTTACAACCTGTCATAAATTCCTGGGAAAACCCCAACTTGCTTAAAGGTGGGAGGCCTACCCACGAATCATCCCAAAATAAAGCTTGGTCTCCTACACCGACGTCCCATGATAGATATTTACTAATAGTTCCTCTGTAGTCCTTAATAAAGTTTCATATTCGAGATCCTTTCACATGAGATTGGGACCTGAATAGATTAATGGGGTCCACATCAGGTATATATTTATGTAATAGAATAGAAGCCCATTTGCTACTAGATTCTTTGTAAAATCTCCAGATCAATTTAGCTCCAAGGGCTTGATTTTTCCATAAAATATTTTTAATACCTAAGCCCCCTTTAGAAATTGGTTTACATAAGGTATCCCATTTTATAAGAGCAAGCTTTTTATCCTCTGCTGGACCTTGCCAGTAAAAATCCCTAAACATTTTATCTAAGCTCTTTTTAATATTGGACGGAAGGGGGAGGATTGATAAGTGATATGTAGGGATGGCTAAAAGAATAGATTTTATCATAGTCGTTCTTCCAGCTTTGGTGAGCCATCTACCTTTCCATGAAATTTTCTTATTTTGTACTTTAGTAAGTACTTGTTGCCATAGTTTGGTAGATAAAAGCCCTTTGTCCAAATCTATACCCAGATACTTGCAAGGGAAATTGCCTACTTTGTAGCCCAACAGATTACAAATCTCCCTTTCTACTTTCGAAGAAGTGTTAATAAAGAAAATTTATGATTTAGATGGATTAACTTGTTGACCTGAAGCTTTCATGTAAAGGTTTAGAATACTTTTAAAAACTTTAGCTTCTTTAACATTCGCAGAACCAGGCAAGATTGTATCATCCGCAAATTGTTGGTGCGTAATATTGGGGACATTTTCTGACGCCTTTAAGCATGTGATATTACCTTCTCGTTGTTGTTTCAATATCGATCTACCTAATGCTTCAGCCATGATGACATAGAGGAAGGGGGATAGCGGGTCTCCTTGCCTAATACCTCCGGAGATACTGAAAAAACCTTCCAGAGTACCATTAATAAGAATCGATATTTTGGGTGTGGAGATACAATTGAAAATAAGATTTATCCATTTTTTGGAAAAGCCGAAGGCTTCCAAACATTTGCAAATAAATCTCCAGTCAACTTTGTCATAAGCTTTTTGGATATCTATCTTGATTAACATACTGGGTTCCTTCATTATTTGGGCTGTGTGGACCACTTCTTGGGCTATGATTATCCCATCCAAGATCAATCTATTTTCCACGAACCCAGTCTGTTCTTCTAAAATGATATTGGATAGAAGTATTTTAAGTCTATTCGCTAGACATTTCGAAAGAATCTTGTAGATAGTATTGCATAGGGATATAGGCCTAAAATCCCCTGGTTCAGTACTTTCATTTTTCTTGGGAATTAATGTGAAAGAGGTGTTATTAATTTCATTTAGCAAGGAGCCCAAATTTATGGTTGCTTCTACTGCTTGCCAAACCTCCTCCCCAACAAAGTGCCAACATTTTTGGAAAAAACTAGCTTGGAACCCATTTGGGCCCGGACCTTTCTCCGGATGAAGCTGGAACACTGCTGTTCTAACTTCTTCTAAGGATAATTTATTATTAATCATCTTATTATCAGCATCTGAGATTAATTTAGGTATTGCTTTAAGCATTTCATTTTGCGCTTTGAGGTCGGAAGCTTCTGTCTTGTTAAGAAGGGATTGATAGAATTGCGTAAGAACATCTGATATCTACTTTGGGTCTTGAGTGAAATGACCCTCCTTAGTCTTAATTTTTGAAATTCTATTGATGCTTCTTTTAAAATTAGTAGTGTTATGGAAGAATTTGGTGTTACTATCTCCTTCTTTAAGCCATGATTCCCTTGATTTCTATTTCCAGAAAATCTCTTCTTTAAGGAGGATAGTGTTATATTTAGTCATTAATTCCTTTTCTTTGTGATAACTTTGTATGTTCATTCCTTATTCTATTACTATATTATTAAGACCCGCTATCTCTTTTTCTAACTGAACTTTTTTGTCAAAAATGTTACTAAAGTTATTCTTATTCCATTCTAATGCTTTATTTTTGATAATTTTTAATTTTCCTATTAGACAGAACATTTTAGACCCTTTAATCGATATTTGTTTCCACCAATCCTCTAACAGATTAATGAATTCTGGGTTCTGAAACCACATGAACTCAAATTTGAATGGGTTTCTAGTTGGTTTAGAATCTTCGGTAATTGACTTATAATATAAATTTTATATTAGTATGTATTATATTATTTGATATACAAAACGGTTTTAAAAAAATACCTGCACAGTTGATTTGAGGATAGATAGTTTCAGCCCAAATCCTCTTGAAATTATCCAACACAAGATTTTTGTACAGAATCCTTGTAATTTCAGCAGTCTGACTATAGAAACTAACAATGGTATAAAAATTGATGTAAGAACATTTAAGGTACATTGTCCAAAAAAAGGTATATGAAACCTTTAAATATACATTAAAAAGTGGAGGTGAAGGCTCTAGATCTAAGAGAGAGAGAGAGAGAGAGAGAGAGAGAGAGAGAGAGAGAGAGAGAAAGAGAGAGAGAGAGAGAGAGACATCTGGTTTATCTACTTGACTGGGGAATATTTGGGAACAGACAGTCTCCATTTAGACTCAAGTCTTTGGAAGCAGTTATATTTGTCAGTGGAGGAGATACACCCATTGGATAATGCTATGGTCACTAGAATTTTCATTTCTTTTCAATTGGGATGTTCTTTCCAAAATTGTATCTACCCTTTTACCAATTTGGGAAATCAATGGGTCTATTTGTGAATCTCGAAGGAGTTGGTCACCTAAATGAGAACCTTGAGATGAATATGGAACTTTTCTATGAAAGCGATCAGTACCTTGAGAAGCTCTCCACTTGTCAGCTGAATTAAAACCTTGGACCATAGATGACTACCCTTTGCTATAAAATGAGGAGTGAGATTGCCTTGCCAAAGGTGGCAATTAATTTACATTTGAGGGATAATGCCCAACATGAGTAACCTAGTTTCCCAAGTCCTGTAAATGCAAGGCCATTGACGAAAAGGCATTTCTAATAGAAATATTTGTGGTGCTAGAATGAAGTGCATGATCAAATTAATTGTCTGCTAAACCAATTTGAGGCTTCATTTCAGATAATGTAGATGCTTTAATAAACCACTATCTTCTTTACTCAAGCAACATATGGTTCATCTTCTCAACTAGGGCATGTTTGGGAATAGATGGTCTCCATTTAAACTTAGGTCTCTGGAAGCAATTATATTTTTCAGTGGCTCAGGAGATACACCCATTGGATTTGAAATAGCCTTATGTTCATTGGAATTTCCATTTCTCTTCAATTGGGATACTCTTTCCAAAATTGCATCTACCCTTTTACCAATTTGGGAAATCAATGGGTCTATTTGTGGACCTCCAAGGTGTTGGTCACCTAAACGAGAACCTTGAGATGAATCAAGAACTCTATGAAAGATATTAGTACCTTGAGAAGCTCTCCACTTGTCAGCTGAATTAAAACCTTGGACCATAGATGGCTGCCCTTTGTTGTAAAATGAGGAGTGAGACTACCTTGCCAAAGGTAGCAATGAACTTACATTTGAGGGATAATGCCCAACATGAGTAACCTAGCTTCCCAAGTCCTGTAAATGCAAGCCCATTGATGAATAGGCATTTCTAATAGAAATATTTGTGGTGCTAGAATGAAGTGCATGACCAAATTCCTTGTCTGCTAAACCAATTTGAGGCTTCATTTTAGATAATGCAGATGCTTTAATAAACCACTATCTTCTTTACTCAAGCAACATCTAGTTCATCTGCTTGACTGGGGCATGTTTGGGAACAAACAGTCTCCATTTAAACTCAAGTCTCTAGAAGCAGTTATATTTATCAGTGGAGGAGATACACCCATTGGATCTATAATAACTTTATGCTCACTGGAATTTCCATTTCTCTTCAATTGGGATACTCTTTCCAAAATTGCATCTACCCTTTTACCAATTTGGGAAATCAATGGGTCTATTTGTGGACCTCCAATGTGTTGATCACCTAAATGAGAACCTTGAGATGAATTGGGAACTTCTCTACGAAAGAGATCAATACCTTGAGAAGCTCTCCACTTGTCAGCTAAATTAAAACCTTGGACCATCGACGGCTGCCCTTTATTGTACAATGAGGAGTGAGACTGCCTTGCCAAAGGTGGCAATGAACTTACATTTGAGGGATAATGCCCAACATGAGTAACCTGGTTTCCCAAGTCCCGTAAATGCAAGGTCATTGACGAGTAGGCATTTCTAATAAAAATATTTGTGGTGCTAGAATGAAGTGCATGACCAAATTCTTTGCCTACTAAACCAATTTGAGGCTTCATTTCAGATTGCTCTGTGGATAATTCCACAACACTTGTTACTTGAGCTACTAGAATATGGTGAGTACTCATCATCATCATCAGACATAGGCTCACATGTGCATATCTTCCTAGCCCTTCCTAGCTCTTCCTCCTTATCTATAACTTCTATCATGGGTCCAATAAGCTCTTCCTACTCTTTACCATTAACTATGGACTTTGTCTCTTCATCCTGAGTAATTGGCATACCTTGGATGACACCAAGATAACTATTTTCTTCTGAAATTTCCTTTTCTCTCACATTAATCTCTGTATTAAGAATATTTTCTATATCTTCCTCTGTATATTGAATAGATGTAGCTGCAAACCCATGTTCCTCAATAATATTCCTTGCACCGTTGAGTAATATATCATGTAATTCCTTAATAGTTTCTATCATGGGTCCAAGAATCTCTTCCCACTCTTTCCCATTAATTTATACAAATATTTTTGTCCGTAACAGTATTTTCTACATATATTATGATATTGATCCAATTTGATGCACCTTCGCTAGTTGATCCATACTTCCCTTTCATTTCACTTACTTTCCTCATTTTGCACATCATAGGCCAGGATTTGACAATGGGTATGACCTTGGTACCGGCGGTGTTCATGATAAATTTTACCTTTTAGGTAATAATTTTTTGTCATTTTTCTTGTATGATACTTTTGTATACGAATTATGGATATTCTCTAGGAAAATTTTCATTTTTTTCCTGTAGGATGCCTTTGTATACAAATTTTGGAGAACCTATGTTAAAGATTAGGTAAGGATGGCTAAGTTGAGTGCAGTGGAGAGGGAGATAACTAAATTGAGAGAGTGGAGGCAGAGAGTGATAACAACAAAAATATTTTAGGGCTTGTAGAAATATGGAAATTATAATCTTCCTCCCAGAGCAGACATTAATGAATTAATGCATGAAAATAATATAATTCTGAGCATGAGCATGATTCCCTACAGGGGCATAGTTGTACCTTTTACAGGAACCATAAACACTAGCTATGTAGAAATGGATGCTTTGAAGAATAGTTCATTGCAGGTGGAGAGAGAGAGAGGGAGAGAGGGAGAGGGAGAGAGAGAGAGAGAGAGAGAGAGAGAGAGAGAGAGAGAGAGAGAGAGAGAGAGAGAGAGAGAGAGGGTGAGAAGGAGAAGGAGAGAGGACACATTGGAATGCTCAAGTGTGTCCTAAGGGTCCTAAGACACCTTTGGAAACACTTGAGCATTCAAATGTGTCAAAAAGGGTCATGGGCACTTCCTAGGGGTCCTAATATGCCTTATCGCGTGTTACGACCCCTAGAAAGTCCCCGTGACCCCTCTGGACACATTGGAACCCTCAAGTGTGTCCTAGGGGGTCTTATGACCCCTTCAAACACACTTGGGCATTCAAATGTCTCAAAAGGGGTCATGGGGACTTCCTAGGGATCCTAGTATGTCTTATCGCATGTTAGGACCCCTAGGAAGTCCCCATGACCCCTTTGGACACATTGGAACACTCAAGTGTGTCCTAAGGGGTTCTACAACCCCTTAGGATACACTTGAGTGTTCCAATGTGTCCAAAGGGGTCATGGGGACTTCCTAGGGGTCCTAATGATGAACTACAACTGATTTAGAACCTGATTGAAGAATCTGTGATACAGTGATCACCGAGGAGCTTCTGATTAGATATGTAAGATTATTAAATCAATATTATATTGTCATTGGTGTCAACTAGTTTGACAGTACTTATTTTGTAAGTTACTATACTGACACATCTGGGAAAAGGAGTGAAAGAGATTGAGAACATAAAAATCTACATGAGGAAGATGTATATGACATATGAGGATAAGGAATACACTGAAAACTTATTTATAAGTCTATGACCTTATGATATTGAATTAAGTATGTTGCATTCATCTATGATGAAGAATGGAGTTGAAAGATACAAAGCAGTGTTGTTGGTTAATGAAGTATTTTAGTATACACCGACAGAGCGTAGTGTATACCGACCACAGTGTAAACTAAGCTTGTGTTTACCGATGCATTTCTTTGTTAACCGAGTAGGAGAAAAAGGAACTAAATGATTATTTTAGCCAATAGGATTGATGAGCTGGAAAGTGTATGATTTCAAGATAACATATAAAGTTTGTTATGGAAATCAACAGCTAACATAATTCAAGAAAGATCTGATGAATTGAATTGAATTGTGTTATTGACACATCAGCCGAGGAAGGTTAAAGCCAAAAAATCAACGATGATGATTAAGCGGCAAAATCTGATGGAGGAGAAGAAAATGATTTACAAGTCTATATAAAAGACAAAGATTTTACATTGAAATGTATGTCAGAGAAGAATACTGCAGGATTTTCACATGAACAAGTTTTCATGCATATCTAATCAAACTGGTTAAGAAGGAACTGAGCTGCAGAGTATACCGAGCATCAGGAAGCTATTATCGAGCGACACTAAGTCATTGAAATTAATTGAACCAGAATTGATAAACTGATCAGAGGATTTGAATGAGCTTAACATTGATCTATACATCTACAATTAAGTTGTATTAAGACAGATCACCTATTGTTACATTTTAACCATTGTACATAGTCAAATCTCTTAACAGAGTGGACTAGGAAAGTCTTTATTATGTTGCATTCATAGAATGAACATTGTTATCCTACCAACCCCATAGTGAATGGTGGTTGGATGATAACAGTTAGTGTTAAATCCTCTAACAAGGTCACACCTAACAGTGTATTTGTAACCTTTAATAGGGTTGGGTCTTCACCGACCTCACTTTACAAGAGTGAATATTTTTGGGTTGCTGGTACAAGATGGTTTTTCCCTTCATAGGGTTTCCACGTTAAATATTTTGTGTTATGTGTTGATTCTGATATTTGTTTTGATGTCATATTTACATATTACATATACGATTTGATCGGTAATCATTATATGTTATCGATTGGTAATCAGTAAAAGCACAGACAGTATACATATTTCAAGTTACCGAGCATCAAAAATTTGAGATAAATTGTTTTGGATTATACATTTTGTATTGGGACACCGGATAACTGATTCGCCCCCCTCTTAGTCATTCTAAAACCTAATATGCCTTATCACATGTTAGGACCCCTAGAATGTCCTCGTGACCCCTCAAGACACATTGGAACACTCAAGTGTGTCCTAGGGGGTCCTACGACCCCTTCAGACACACTTGGGCATTCAAATGTGTCAAAAGGGGTCATGGGGACTTCTTAGGGGTC
Organism: Chamaecyparis obtusa; assembly: GCA_027943335.1. NCBI lineage: Eukaryota > Viridiplantae > Streptophyta > Pinopsida > Cupressales > Cupressaceae > Chamaecyparis > Chamaecyparis obtusa. The sequence continues at coordinate 80,030 of BSBK01002426.1, forward strand.
CTAATATATCTTATCACATGTTAGGACCCCTAGAAAGTCATCGTGACCCCTCTGGACACATCAAAATGCTCGAGTGTGTCCTAAGGGGTCCTACAACCCCTTCAAACACACTCAATCATTCAAATGTGTCAAAAGGGGTCATGGGGACTTCCTATGGGTCTTAATATGCCTTATCATGTGTTAGGACCCCTTGGAAGTCTCTGTGACCCCTCTGGACACATTGGAACACTCATGTGAGTCCTAAGGGGTCCTACAGCCCTTCCAAACACACTTGAGAATTCAAATGTGTCAAAAGGGCTCATGGAGACTTCCTAGGGGTCCTAGTATGCATTATCACATGTTAGGACCCCTAGGAAGTCCCTGTGACCCCTGTGGAAAAATTATAATGCTTAAGTGTGTCCTAAGGGGTCCTACGGCCCCTTTGAACACACTTGGGCATTAAAATGTTTCAAAAGGGATCATGGGGACTTCCTATAGGTCCTAATATGCCTTATCACATGTTAGGACCCATAGGAAGTCCTCATGACCCCTATGGACACATTAGAATGCTCAAGTGTGTCCTAAGGGGTCCTACAGCCCCTTCAAACATACTTGAGCATTCAAATGTGTCAAAAGGGGTCATGGGGACTTCCTAGGGGTCCTAATATGCCTTATCACACATTAGGACCCCTAGGAAGTCCCCATGACCACTATGGACACATTGGAATGCTCAAGTGTGTCCTAAGGGGTCCTATGACCCATTCGGACACACTTGGAAATTCAAATCTGTCAAAAGGGGTCATAAGGACTTCCTAGGGGTCCTAATATGCATTATTGCACATTAGGAACCCTAGAAAGTCCCCATGACCCATATGGATACATTGGAACACTCAAGTGTGTCCTAAGGGGTAAGGGGACCTATGACCCCTTCGGACACAATTGGGCATTTAAATGTGTCAAAAGGGGTCATGGGGACTTCCTAGGGGTCCTAATATGCCTTATTGCATGTTAGGACCCCCTAGGAAGTCCCCATGACCCCTATGGACACATTCAAACACTCAAGTGTCTCCTAAGGGGTCCTATGAACCCTTTGGACACACTTGAGCATTCAAATGTGTCAAAAGGGGTTGCAGAGACTTCCTAGGGCTCCTAGTATGCATAATCACATGTTAGGACCCCTAGGAAGTGCTCACGACCCCTGTGGACACATTATAATGCTCAAGTTTGTCATAAGGAGTCCTATGGCCCCTTCAAACACACTTGAGCATTCAAATATGTCAAAAGGGGTCATGGGGACTTCCTAGGGTTCCTAGTATGCATTATCACATGTTACGACCCTTACGAAGTCCCCATGACCTCTATGCACACATTATAATGCTCAAGTGTGTCCTAAGGGGTCCTACAGCCCCTTCGGACACACTTGGGCATTCAAATGTGTCAAAAGGGGTCATGGGGACTTCCTAGGGCTCCTAATATGCCTTATCACATATTAGGACCCCTAGGAAGTCCCCGTGACCCTTGCAGACACATTGGAATGCTCAAGTGTGTCCTAAGGGGTCCTACGACCCCTTCAGACACACTTGAGCATTCAAATGTGTCAAAAGGTGTCATGGGGACTTCCTAGGGGTCCTAATATACTTTATCGCATGTTAGGACCCCTAGGAAGTCCCCATGACACTTATGGACACATTGGAATGCTCAAATGTGTCTTAAGGGGTCCTACAACACCTTCAAAAACACTTGGGTATTCAAATCTATCAAAAGGGGTCATGGGGACTTCCTAGGGGTCCTAATATGCCTTAGCAAGTGTTATGAACCCTAGGAAGCCCCCATGACCACTATAGACACATTGAAATGCTCAAGTGTGTCCTAAGGGTTCCTACGACCCCGTCAAACACACTTTCACATTCAAATGTGTCAAAAGGGGTCATGGGACTTCCTAAGGGTCCTAATATGCCTTATCATAACTTAGGACCCCTAGGAAGTCCCCATAAACCCTATGGACACATTGGAATTCTCTAGTGTGTCCTAAGGGGTCGTACAACCCCTTCAAACACACCTAAGTATTCAAATGTGTCAAAAGGGGTCATGGGGACTTCCTAGGGGTCCTAGTACACATTATCATGCATTAGGACCCCTAGGAAGTCCCCGTGATCCCTATGGACACATTATAATGCTCAAGTGTTTCATAAGGTGTCCTATGGCCCCTTCATACACACTTGAGCATTCAAATGTGTCAAAAGGGGTCATGGAGACTTCCTAGGGGTCCTAATATGCCTTATCTCGTATTAGGACCCCTAGGAAGTCCCCATGACACCTATAGACACATTAGAATGCTCAAGTGTGTCGTAAGGGGTCCTACAATCCCTTTAGACACACTTGGGCATTCAAATCTATCAAAAGAGGTCATGGGGACTTCCTAGGGGTCCTAATATGCCTTATCACATGTTAGGACCCCTAGGAAGTCCCCATGACCCATATGGACACATTGGAATGCTGAAGTGTGTCCTAATGGATCCTACAACCCCTTCGAACATACTTGAGCATTCAAATGTCTCAAAAGTGGTCATGCGGACTTCCTAGGGGTCCTAGTACACATTATCACGCATTAGGACCCCTAGGAAGTCCCCGTGACTCCTATGGACACATTATAACACTTAAGTGTCTTATAAGGTGTCCTACGACCCCTTCAAACACACTTGAGCATTCAAATATGTCAAAAGGGGTCATGGGGACTTCCTAGGGGTCCTAGTATGCAGTATCATGTGTTAAGACCCCTAGGAAGTCCCTGTGACCCCTCTGGAAACATTGGAATGCTCAAGTGTGTCCTAAGCAGTCCTACGGCCCCTTCAGACACACTTGAGAATTCAAATGTGTCAAAAGGGGTTATGGGGACTTCCTAGGGGTCCTAGTACGCATTATCACGTGTTAGGAGCCCTAGGAAGTCCCCGTGACCCCTGTGGACACATTATAATCCTCAAGTGTGTCATAAGGGTTCCTACGGCCCCTTCAGATACCTTGAGAATTCAACTATGTCAAAAGGGGTCATGGGGACTTCGTAGGAGTCCTAGTACAAATTATCATGTGTTAGGAACCCTAAGATGTCTTGTTTCCCCTCTAGACACATTTGACCACTCAAGTGTGTCCTAAGGGGTCCTAGAACCCCTTCAAACACACTTGAGCATTCAAATTTTTCCTAAGGGGTCCTACGGCCCCTTTGGACACACTTGAGCATTTGAATGTGTCAAAAGGGGTCATGGGGACTTCCTAGGGGTCCTAGTATGCATTATCACTAGTTAGGACCCATAGGAAGTTCCCGTGACCCCTATGGACACATTATAATGCTCAAGTGTGTCATAAGGGGTCCTACGGCCCCTTCAGACACACTTGAGCATTAAAATGTGTCAAAAGGGGTCATGGGGACTTCTTAGGGGTCCTAGTATGCATTATCATGCGTTAGGACCCTTAGGAAGTCCCTGTGACCCTTGTGGACACATTATAATGCTTAGGTGTGTACTAAGGGGTCCTACAGCCCCTTTGGACACACTTTGGCATTCAAATGTGTCAAACGGGTTCATGGTAACTTCCTAGGAGTCCTAATATGCCTTAGCATGCATTAGGAGCCCTAGGAAGTCCCCGTGACCCCTGTAGGCACATTGGAATGCTCAAGTGTGTCCTAAGGGGTCTTAAGACCCCTTCACACACACATGAACATTCAAATGTGTCAAAAAGGGTCATGGGGACTTCCTAGGGGTCTTAATATGTCTTATCACGCGTTAGGACACCTAGGAATTCCCCATGACCCCTATGGACACATTGGAACACTCAAGTGTGTCCTAAGGGGTCCTATGACCCCTTTGAACACACTTGGGCATTCAAATTTATCAAAAGGGGTCATGGTGACTTCTAGGGGTCGTAATATGCCATATCACGTATTAGGACACCTAGGAAGTCCCCATGACCCCTATGGACACATTGGAATGCTCAAGTGTGTCCTAAGGTGGCCTACAACCCCTTCGGACACACTTGGGCATTCAAATGTGCCAAAAAGGGTCATGGGGACTTCCTAGGAATCCTAATATGCCTTATCACACGTTAGGAACCCTAAGAAGTCCCCATGAACCCTATAGACACATTGGAATGCTCAAGTGTGTCAAAGGGGGTCATAGAGACTTATTAGGGATCCTAATACACATTATCATGTGTTAGGATAGCTAGGAAGTCCTCATGACCCCTCTAAACACATTGGAATGCTCAAGTGTGTCCTAAGGGGTCCTATGGCCCCTTTGGAAACACTTGAGCATTCAAATGTGTCAAAAGGGATCATGGAGACTTCCTAGGGGTCCTAGTATGCATTATCATGTGTTAGGACCCATAGGAACTCCTCGTGGACCCTGTGGACACATTATAACACTCAAGTGTGTTATAAGGTGTCCTACAACCCCTTCGAACACACTTGAGCATTCAAATGTGTCAAAAGGGTTCATGGGGACTTCTTAGGGGTCCTAGTATGCATTATCATGAATTAGGACCCCTAGGAAGTCCCCGTGACCCCTGTGCACACATTATAATGCTCAAGTGTGTCAAAATAGTTCCTATGGCCCCTTCAGATGCACTTAATAATTCAAATGTGTCAAAAGGGGTAATGGGGACTTTCTAGGGGTCATAATATGCATTATCACGTGTTAGGACCCCTAGGAAGTCCCTGTGACCCCGGTGGACACATTATAATGCTCAAGTGTGTCCTAAGGGGTCCTACAGCCCCTTTGGGCACACTTTGGCATTCAAATGTGTCAAACGGGGTCATGGTGACTTCATAGGGGTCCTAATATGCCTTATCGCACATTGGGACCCCTAGGAAGTCCTTGTGACCCCTGTGGACATATTAGAATGCTCAAGTGTGTGCTAAGTAGTCTTATGGCCCCTTCGGACATACTTGAGCATTCAAATGTGTCAATAGGGGTCATGGGGACTTGCTAGGGGTCCTAATATGCCTTATCATGTGTTAGAACCCCTAGGAAGTCCCCATGACCCCTATGGACACATTGGAATTCTCAAGTGTGTCCTAAGGGGTCCTACGACCCCTTTGAACACACTTGTGCATTCAAATCTATCAAAAGGGGTCATGGGGACTTCCTAGGGGTCGAAATATGCCTGATCACGCATTAGGACCCCTAGGAAGTCCCCATGACCCCTATGGACACATTGGAACACTCAAGTGTGTCCTAAGGTGTCCTACAATCCCTTTAGACACACTTGGGCATTCAAATGTTTCAAAAGGGTTCATGGGGACTTCCTAGGGGTCCTAATATGACTTATCACATGTTAGGAAGCCTAGGAAGACCCCATGACCCCTATGGACACATTGGAACGCTCAAGTGTATCAAAAGGGGTCATGGGGACTTTTTAGTGGTTCTAGTACACATTATCACATGTTAGGACCCCTAGGAAGATGTCGTGACCCCTTTAAACACATTGGAATGCTCAAGTGTGTCCAAAGGGGTCCTATAGCCCCTTTGGACACACTTGAGCATTCAAATGTGTCAAAAGGGGTCATGGGGACTTCCTAAGGATCCTAGTATGCATTGTCACATGTTAGGACCCATAAGAAGTCCCCGTGACCCCTCTGGACACATTATAATGCTCAAGTGTATTATAAGGGGTCCTATGGCCCCTTCAGACACACTTGAGCATTCAAATGTGTCAAAAGGGGTCATGGGGACTTCCTAGGGGTCCTAGAACACATTATCACGCGTTAGGACCCCTAGGAAGTCCCTATGACCCCTATGCACACATTATAATACTCAAGTGTGTCATAATGGGTCCTATGGCACCTTTAGACACACTTGAGCATTCAAATGTGTCAATAGGTGTCATGGGCACTTCTTAGGTGTCCTAATATGCCTTATTGTGCTTTAGGACCCCTAGGAAGTTCCCATGACCCCTATGGACACATTGGAATGCTCAAGTGTGTCCTAAGGGGTCCTACAACCCCTTCAAACACCCTTGGGCATTCAAATCTATCAAAAGGGGTCATGGGGACTTCCTATGGGTCCTACTATGCCTTATCACGCATTAGGATCCCTAAGAAGTCCCCATGACCCCTATGGACACATTGGAATGCTCAATTTTTTCCTAAGGGGTCCTACGACCCCTTCAGACACACTTGGGAATTCAAATGTGTCCAAAAGGGTCATGGGGACTTCCTAGGGGTCCTAATATGCCTTATTGCATGTTAGAACCCCTAGGACATCCCCATGACCCCTATGGACACATTGGAATGCTCAAGTGTGTCCTAACGGGTCCTACGACCCCTTCGGACATACTTGAGCATTCAAATGTGTCAAAAGTGGTCATGGAGACTTCCTAGGGATCCTAGTATGTATTATCATGTGTTAGGACCCCTAGGAAGTTCTTGTGACCCCTGTGGACACATTATAATGCTCAAGTGTTTCATAAGAGGTCCTACAGCCCCTTTGGACACACTTGAGCATTCATATATGTCAAAAGGGGTCATGGGGACTTCCTAGGGGTCCTAGTCAAGGCTTGTAACTTGGACCCTGTAAGAGGTATCTGAGATCCATGAGATGCTATTGCATGACATTTTTGAGGCCTAAAATAACCTCTCTCTATTCTGGGAGATTCAAATTTGTTTGAATTTGGCACACCAATCTCGCTCGATGCCAAAACTTGCAGTGAGGGTCAATTGAAAGTTACGCCAATGGATTACTTCCAAAATATTAATCTTGGCACTAAATGGACTATGCCATTAGCTCCAGTTGGGTGGGTAAACACTAGGGTCAACCCCATTTCGACCACTGAGTGAGCAGAACGTTCTGGACCATGTCAGACTGAAGTGTCCCCAAGGTGCACTAAGCACGATTAGGCAGCTTACTTTCGAGGCTCATAACTTGGACCCCATGAAAGGTATTAGAGATCTATGAGATGCTACAAGACAAAATTTTTGAGGCCTACAATAACCTCTCTCCATTCTGGGAGATTCAATTTTTTTTGAATTTGGCATGCCAGTCTCACTCGATGCCAAAACTTGCACCAAGGGTTAGTTGAAAGTTGCGCCAATGGATTACTTCAAAACCGTTCATCTCGGCACTGAATGAACTATGCCATTAGCTTTGGTTGGGTGGGTAAATTCTAGGCACAACCCTATTTTGACTACTGAGTCAGCAGAATGTTCCGAACCATGCCAGACCAAAGTGTCCCCAAGGTGCACTAAGCATGATTTGGCAGAAAACTTTCAAGTCTCATAACTCAGACCCTATGAGAGGTATCAGAGATCCATGAGATGCTACATGATGGTGTTTTTGAGGCCTACAATAACCTCTCTCCATTCTATGAGATTCAAATTTTTTTGAATTTGGCATGCCAATCTCGCTCGATGCCAAAACTTGTAGTGAGGGTCAGTTGAAAGTTGGGCCAATGGATTACTTCCAAACCATTCATCTTGGCTTTGAATGGACTGCTCCATTAGCTCTGATTGGGTGGGTAAATGCTAGGCATAACCTTGTTTCAACCACTGAGTCAGCAGAACGTTATGGACCATGCTGAACCAAAGTGTCCCCAAGGTGCACTAAGCACGTTTAGGTAGTGAACTTTTGAGACTCGTAACTTGGACCCTATGAGAGGTATCAGAGATTTGTGAGATGCTAAAAGATGGCATTTTTGAGGCCTACAATAACCTCTCTCCATTCTGGGAGATTCAAATTTGTTTGATTTTGGCACACCAGTATTGTTCGATGCCAAAACTTGCAGTGAGGGTTAGTTGAAAGTTGCACTAAGCATGATTGGTCAGCAAACTATCGAGCCTCATAACTCAAACCCTGTGAGAGGTATCAATGATCTGTGAGATGCTACATGACCATGTTTATTAGGTGTTCCTAGTGTATTTGTAGGGGTATAGGCAGAGTACTGATATTTTTTTCCAAAAGACCAATATGTTTTGATATGGCCAAAAGGGTGTTTGATTATTTAATTAGGCCAGTTTGAAGTCTTTTAGCCATTGGGAGTAAAGGGTAAGTCTACAAACCTTGAAACCACTTTAATAGATATCCTTATATACCTCAAATGATGAATTACACGTGTGAACACACGTAGCACATAAAGCGTACACATAAATTTTCTTAAGTCATGAAGCATACATGTGGAACATAAATATAAAGCATATAACATGAATTCACTTAAGTCATGCACGTAGCCCATACACGTGAATTTAGGTTATGAATAATGTACTTGAATATACATGAATATACTTAAGGCATACATTGTACACATGAGTACATACAAGCACAAGCATATTTACATACTAACAATGAATAAATGAGCACACAATTAACAAATTGGATTGAATATCAAGTTTCGTATATATATCAAAATGAACAATAATTCTGTACATATTTATATGTCAACATATCTAGATACAGTGTGGCATACACCATCTCAAAATATGTCATATGACATCTCAAAATAAGAAGTTCAACTACAAATATTTCTAGGACATCCTATTCTACAGGTGGATCATCAAAATGGAGCCTCTTTGAAGTACTCTTTGACTCTAATGGATCCTGCATTCAAATACAAAAGTGAAATCCCAAGTTAGATTAAAATTCAGAATCATAGTAAAAAATAATAAATAAAATTTAAACTAAAATTGAACTCCCATATACCTTGCCACCTTGTCTCCTCCCATGGGTAGGAGACCTAACATATGTCCTTCATAGCATATGAATAGTGCCACCAATGTCAAATCCCACCTATATATTTTTATGAACATGAGATTGATCTACGAGTTATACTGCTCAATGTTAAAAACTTGGTAGCAAATATATGTTTACAAAATAACTGAATTAACATTAAAACTTACCTGTGTTGAACTTTCTTTAGGGATTGTTGGCTGAGTCGTCAGCGATACAAACCCTTTCTGTTCTGGCTCCCTCAAACTAGGAGTGACCTACAAAAGTCAAATAGATACTTCATATTATCATAACTTGACTATATTATTTATACTTGATAGAAAAATACACACAAATAACTTTAGAAATGTATGTACCATGGGGCTATCACTCTGAATGGATATGCTTGTGACTCTATCATGATGATAGGGTCTCACGACATCATCACATGCCACTCTCTGTCAAATAAACCATGTAAATTAAAAATAAGTACACACAATTGACAAGTATACATGTATGCATAAACAAACTAAATTACTTAATTACCTTTCCTTTATCAACAGCTGACACCTGCACCACCTCACATTGCCCCCCGGTGGCAACTGGTGACACCTGCATCAATATGTAAAAGATGATCATAAAAATTAGAAAACAATGTACATATACTATTATCATAATTTAAAAGGAAACCAATGAGTACATTAAAACATATGTACCATAGAAGAGTCAAGACCAAATGATATGGCCGAAAGTGTGGACCCCTCCACCTGTGCCATCTCCTCCTTTGTCATCAACTAAACATAAATGTAACACATAAAAAGACATAAGTGGGAAATTATTATAAGTAAATTCTACTAAAAATATGAACAATAAAATTTAAAAACAATGTAAAAAGTGAACGGTTTACCCTTACCATAACAGTGGGAGTCCATGGAACTGTAGGCTCCTGATGCACATCTCCATGAGCTCCTTCAGTGTTTGTAGTGTGCTATGTAGAATTGTCCCTGTTGAAGCTGAAATTATATGTATCACTATCAGCTAGGGGACCAAGGAAAATATTCTTTCATATAACGCAAGTGTGGGGCACACAAACATGTGAGCTAGTGGAAGCACCAAAAGCATCAGGATGAGGAGGCAACAATGTTGTGTTCTGCATAACCAGCAGATCACTCAACATGCAAATGAATCGAATAGTCTATGAGCCAGCCTCAACAATAATGTCTGGATGTTGCACTGTGGGAGGTGGTGAAATCTCAGGAGGGGGGGACATATGTGCGGGATTTCACCTGTTGTGACGATGGCCTTACTTATGGAGCACCTAAACCTACACCCTGGTTCTATCTCATACTCCAATAATCCACCTTGTGACCGAGCACAAATTCAGCATACAATTTTATAAGAAACTAAATTGGGACATCCAAATTGTTGTGAGGTGGTCTATCAAAAACCATCCACCAACTGTCCCAAAAGTTGTCATGTATTGCACTATTTGTGCACCATTTAATTGACAACTTGGTTTTTTTAGGGTCTACTTTTAGACCAATTTTAGGATGCACAAAAAGATTAGCTATGTCATGTTTTGTTATATTTAGGTTCATGACTTGATCATAATCAAGCCCATCGTCAAACTGGGCATGCATGGAATCACGCCAAAGAAGTGCAGCATTATGTTGTTGTGTCAGTTTCTCCATGTTTTCAATTATTGTGGTCAATGTCCTAAACATGGGGCACAATGTGGGGATATTGGCATATGTGGTTTCAAACCCTCTAAGTTCATTTAGATTATCTCCTATTAGATCTTCTAAACAGTGATGGTTTGTGACAAGTACATCTTCTGGAGGTGGGGGATTGTTGGGAGGTGGTTTTGGATTGTTTACGAGATCATTAGGAGGGTTTTCTGACTCCATGTCTGATAACAATGAAAAAACAAATCGATAATTACAATGAATTTTAAAAACCAATACAAAAACTCATTGCTACCCTAATTTTTTTATAAAAAACTCTATATTTCTATTTAAAAACAATAAAAAAAATAAAAAAAATAAAAAAAATAAAAAAAATAAAAACAATACAAATTAGAAGCTATTACTTACCTGGCAAATAAGGAAAAATTGAACAGGGGATAAAATATCGGATATCGGATAGCCCTAGCTTCGTTCATGTTTTTACAATGAAAAAATGTGAACGCTGCTAGGTACAATGATTTATAATCACTGGCAAATATTGATAATATCAGATATTTGATATTAACAAATATTTGATATACCCTCCAGCGTTGGCTTTTGGCTTGGCTAGGTGTACTGACACCCAGGCCTACTAAAAATTCAACAAATCTATTTGTGCACTTTTGGATGAGTGAAAATTGGTTTTTTTCACATCGCCACTTTTTGGCATACCATGATCCTGCACATACCCAAAACTTTTTGAAGTTTTTGATGACTCTGTGTCGATCACATTGAGTTTTCATGGTATATAGCCTTTTACCATTTGATATTGGTTATAGCTATTGGAGTACCTATCAATGGATATACATTAATCGGTGATATGACACTATTCCTACTATTGGAAAATCACTATTTTATCATTGGAAGCACGTAACATCTATATCTCAATGATAAATAGAGAGAAGTGATTTCACTTTTTACTTTTACATTCATTCAAACATTTGAGAATTATTATGAGCGTTATTGTGCATAGGTTTAATATGAGCTAAGACATTTGAGCCTAATTTGCTATCAAGTTTTTGTGAGCCCTAATCGATGTATTAGGAGTATCTAGTTTGTACTTGGATTTGTGGGTTATTATAGTTGGTTGAAATGGAAAGAAGCACTAATATGAGCCTATTTTTATAAACATTTTTGAGAAGCCTCAACCCATTTTTAAGCTCCATTCTATCAAAGCAACTGAGATAGATATGAATGGTGCCCTAACTATGATTCCTTCATGATGTTTTTGATCGAGGATGTGTCGTCCTATGCTCATTGAAATATTGAAGAACTGAGAGCTAGAGCTATCAAGAAATAATATGAGGATATGCATACTAATGGTGTATACAAAGATGAACACAAGAATCTACAGGAGAAAGGTTTAACGTATGGGATGGACATTCCCACTGAATTCAATTTTGATTGGATTCAATATGTGTTAAGAAGAGTGTATGATTAGTTTATTTGGTTGGACAAGCCTCATAATATTTCAAAGACAATGATTCATTGAGTTACTGGATTTTGAGTGGAAGGATTAGAATGCACATTAAGAATGAATGCAACACATTTGGTTACTGATCTAACTAAATCCAGACAAGATGGAAGAGATATGAATATAGATGATATTAAAGATAGAGAAGTTTATTTCCCTTCTATGGTGATAGGTCATTGGCTACATCAATCAAGTAGAGTTAGCAATGTGCCCAGTGGTGCTATCCATGCTAGCTATCAAATATTGAAAGATGATTCAGCATATGATTTATGTAAGATGATCAGAAGTCAATTTTTTGGTGAATATGGAGAGAATAAAGAAAGAAAAGAAGAAATCATTCAAGTATGGTTCCCTACTGGTATGTATGTTTTTTCTACATCCAAAATTTATCTTTGGTAGAGGATTTATGTTGTTTGGTCAATGGAAAAACTGATACTTGTGCATATACATGAATTTATTAAGGAATTGGGTGATAATTTTAACAATTTTATGTGGAGTTATTTCAAATAATTCCAAGCTAAGATCCATAAACATGAAAGAGTTCAAGCTAGCATGGTAGAAAAATATAAGGATGATATATGTTTTATAGTAGATAAAGATACTTCCATTATGTTGGCGGTTGAACCTAGAACCTATTGGGTTCCACCTATGGATTATGAAGTAGAAGGTGGGTTAGTGAGCCTACATGCACATGAGTTACTATCAAAACCTTTGGATAAACAAACACAAAGATTCAAAACATATGAAGAATCATTTGTTAAAATTAATATACAACTAAAGAAATTGGTTATTGAAAGGAAAACTAGAAGGATGATATCTAACCTATAAAAAAAATCTGGTATTTTTGAAGCTGCAACAAAAGGCCCATCATCCAACATTCCATCATCATATGCAAAAGTGAAGAGAACAAAGAGTAAGCCTACAACAAAGGGAGTTGAAACTGAGAAGGAGCCAGTAAAGAATATATACAAGAGGAAGAGAAACACCATAGATAAGAAGATCAATTGATCATAAGGATACTGCAAAAGATGAAGATGCCAAAAAAAAATCAAATAAAGATAAAAAAGAGTTAAAATAAAGTGGTAAGAAGAAAGCCCCAAGTGTTGATTTCATTGTGAAATACATAATGGAGAATGACAGAACCAGGAGGAGTTGGTAGAAAATATGAATTCTTAAATGATGAATACAAGAAGAAGATAGAAGAGGCTATCATATATAGCCTACACAATTTTGTACAAATCGAAGTGAGCTATATCAAACCTCACTAGTACATTTGGCCTAGTTTTTCTACCAAAATTTTCGGCCAAAAAATAAGAAGGTTTTGCTTGGCCGGATTATAGAAGGAAGACTTTGTTTTTTATTTAAATTTATGCCTTTGTTTGTCGAAATAGCGATAAATTCTATGGTGGTTGAAATTTTGACAAACACGGGCATAACTTTTAAAAAAAAGGAATTTCATATCTCATTATTTCTGGCCGACGAATTAGAAATGCAGCACGTGCGCAAAGGAGATACCCAACTGTTTAATTTACTGGATACCCAATCAATTGAAGGTTTCTCTTATGAGACTTTTGTGAAGGTTAAATCTACTTGACATCATGGGGTGGCAGCAAGAGCTTGAGCTCAATCTTTACATAAGGTATGTGGCAAATGACAGGAATATTAACTATTTTTCTGCATCTCTTTATACTGTAATTTTTGATTTCGTGAATTATTTTTGTGATTTATTTATGTACTAATAAAATCCTTTCTCAAATTTCTCATTCATGGGGTTTTCCTATATTCTCAATAGCTACATCTTTCGGCAAGGATTATTAATTTGTGCATTCTTCTTTTCTTTTCTATGTATTGAACAAGGGCTTCCTTAAATGTTCTTATTTTTGGGTGTTTAATATAATGAAGGGTTTGAGTTCCTATGTCTATCTGCAAGTTTATGCATAGGATTGTGGCATTTGGATTTACACCTGCCAACTAATTTTTTTTTAAAGCTTTTAATACATTTTCAACATATCCATTTTGTGCATATCCTCCATTCATTGCAGTCAACAACACCACATTTCTTTGAGTTATTTTGTTGAATATTTTGCGTACCTTGGCCATGGTTCCATATTTTGCATACATGTCTCCCAAGGCACTTGCAACTACAACATTCGAAAAAACCCCCCCTTCCATTATCCTTTGATGTGTACATATAAAAGAAAGTGTACCATGGACTCCAATGATCATGGGGTATTCACAAAATGGATTTGTTGAAAAGGCTCTAGAAAATTTCAAGCAAATGCAATTGGCAGGTGTAAATCCTGACTCAATTTTTTTTTCCAACATCCTCCATGCCTACATCAATATAGGATCTGTGGAATTGGGCACAGACATGGATCAAAGCATAAAGGAAGTAGAATTTTTTCTAGAAGTTATAGTTACAACTGCCTTAGCAGACATGTATGAAAAATGTGGAAGCATATACAAGGAATGATAACTATTTAAAATTTAAACCCATAGATAACCATATCATATCGAGCAAAAAACTAATACTATTAGTGTTTGATTGATTCCTAGAAACAATGATGAGCATAGAATAATAGAGACACCTCCTAAAATACATAATAAAAAGTACTGTAATGATGCAAAATTATATAGTGAAGAAATGTCTATGGAACAAATAGATCATCCAACATAACAAAAGAGTGATAAAGATGAACACAAATAGAGTCATAAGGATGTGAAAAAACTTGACAAGGAAAATAAATGAGGAATCTATATAAGTATGGGGATATTGAAAGTATGAAAACATAATAATTGATAGTAGAGAAGGAAGTGATTATGTTCATTAAAGATAAGAGAAGTCATCTGAGATCATCTTATAGTCATTTATGTTGGTCACAAATACCTAATTCTAGTCAAAGGACAACCCTACAAGGAAAATGTAGAAATGGTTGTGTTAAGATCCTTCTTATAGTTAAAATATAGTTATCAACATAGAAAAAATACTCTTGATAAAGATAGTGAATAAGTCACAAAATCAGTCCCAAGTATGAATGATAGTGGAAGCCTTGACAACAAAAAATTGAAGATATTAGGATACATAATAAATGAAGTGGTATTGACTATGACAAGAAAGTAATGAGAGTAATTTTAAGTAAATCAATAGTATCACTAGGGAAAAAAATCAACATAGTCTCAAAGAAGTGGGTGATATCAAGAGATGCTCCAATTCACCCAACTTCAAATCTCCAACTAAAAGTACAAACTGACATGCCTACCTCAAAGAATATAGTCACCTGTGTAGTTAAAATCCAACCAAGCATCATCACTCTTATACAGCTAAGCTTATAAATAGCTTAAAAGAATTTATAAATATTATCTCCACTGGCTTTCCCTCTTTCACCTCTAAAAATTAATCCTTCCTAGAGTAAAGATATTGAAAATCTCTTTAACTTAATATCAATTTCTTGCATTTATGTAGAAGTTAAATTTGGTGGTGAATCATTTGAGCTTGAAAAATTATGTTTGAAATTATTCATCAATTCTCAACTGATTATCTATTTTGTTATTTAAAAATGGTTACTATAAAATAACCATCAATTTTATGAGTGTTGATAAGCTCTTATTTTCTCTTTTTTATAGCTAGTCAATGATATGATCGTAGTGATTCTTTGAGGTCTTCCTATCATTTAAAAAAAATCAGTACATCTAAATCAAATTTGTAGACTTCTCTAATCTTTTCACAAGCCCTTCTTGTATACAAATTTGAGAAGAAATATAATTATGTGGTAAAACAACTGTGGTAAAACAACTTCTGAAAAAAGAGATGAATCTTTTGACCATGATCAATAGAGTTCATCACATCTATTCTTTATCATCCATACCGTGTACCAAAGCTCCCATTTTGGCACACACTGGAAGTATGCTAACAAAGGTTATGGAATTTGGCTTTATATTTGCCAATTGCATTTGCTTAAAAGTTTTAAAAGCCTTTTCCACAAATACAGTTTGAATATATCCTGCAATCATGGCATTCCATGAGACCTCATTTCTTTGAGGCATTTTGTGAAATAGTTCACATGCCTTGTCTATGCTTCCACTTTTGGCGTACATGTCCACCAGGGTAGTTGCAACCACAACATTTGGATAAAATCCTCTATCCTTCATGCTTTGATGGATATCTATACCATGTTGTAGAGCTCCCATTTCAGCACAGGTTGTAATCATGTTGGCATATGTGAAATGATTATGTTTGAAACCTGTTCGTTGTATATTACTATTCTTTGCCACATAAGCCAAGATAAGTGCCTAGGTTGTTCCTTAATCAGTTAAGGTTTTTTAAGGAAAAGAACATTATTCAAAACATCAAATATATTTTCCAACTATCAAATGAGTTCTCATAAACCCCAAAACATATATTTAAAGATGTGCAGATGCCTTTTTAGTTGTAGTAAATACACCAGATGACTCTACAACATAGTCAGCTCCAAAATCACCCCATGGAATCTCTGCAGGGTCCCTGCACCAACAATTAGGACCATACTTTAGTGTCATCTTTTGAAGATTGAAAATGCTAACATTATTTTCAATTTTGCATTGTCCATAGTAATCTCACACCTCTTGGAAGTAACTGGAATTTAGTGGCCATCAATTTCAATTGTCTTATTGTCCACAACAACAATGCCCCCCTTGTATATACCATGTGTTGAATCATACTTGAACATGTAAGCCTGCCACCAAAGCCCAAATTGCAGACAAGTCAACAAGCATTTAATATTTATTATTTAATAAACAGTCAATAACAACAAAGAGGTGCAACATGTGTACAGTGGATACAAAGAAAGGTCAAGAGAAAAAACTAAAAAGCCTAAGCATGCAATAAAAAAGACCTTTGAAGACATCACACGTAGGAGAACACTTTGAAAATACACCGTGGAAGACCATAATAATTAATTTTCTATCTTTTAAGTTCATCTACAAAGAAATTGGCATGCAGCCTATACATAAATGTGTCATCCTTGAGTAGAGACTTTACTATCTAACTCAAAACAAACAAGACAAAAAGAAGAAATCGCCAAGCAGTAGCATTTAAACTTGATGGTAAATTTCTCAAATTGTCATTATCTTTTTGTTACTTGTAGACTCGCAAATAGGTCAAGAGTGCAAGTAATCCATACACATACAAGTCATATAAAGTTGAGAATTTACCATTTAATTCAAAACAAATAAATCAATAAGAAAGATCACCAAGCTGTAGCATTTAGACTTCTTGTTGAACTTCTCAATTTAAGTTTTGTGCTTCTTCTCACAATAATAAATTCTAAACAGAAGAAACAATTTCTACTTGTAGGTACTATTAGAGAAAAATGTTATTTTAATACACTTGATATAGAATAGCAAACTCACATGCCTTGTCTATGCTTCCACTTTTGGCATACATGTCCACCAAGGTAGTTGCAACGACAACATTTGGAGAAAATCCTCTATCCTTCATGCTTTGATGGATATCTATGCCCTGTTGTAGAGATCCCATTTCAGCACAGTTTGTAATCATGTTGGCATATGTGAATTGATTGGGTTTGAAACCTATTCGTTGCATTTGGTGAAACAGTGTGACTGTCTCGTGAGGATAACCATGTCTTCGAATTACATGTTTAGATAGTTTTTAGTTGGATCCTTCTATCATGATTACATCAAACAATGGCTACTCATCATAACAATGATAATTACATTGTGAATAATGAAACCTATCAATCAAATCAAGAATGTTGATGGACACCTTAAAATGTTAAAAGAGTAATTGTGAAATCTTAACATGCTTGTAATGGCTTTGATTTAAACAATGTGTGAATTATGCAGCTTCTACCACCTTAACCTTCTATTTTATTTGCCTCTTTATTCGAACCAATTTACAATGTATATGGCGTGAATAGTCTCAGCTAGCAGTCCTTAAACAACAAATATAAATAATACACATTAAGGAGAAAATTAAGCATAAAAAAAAGTTAGTTAATTCATGGGATTATAAGCAACAACTTGTCAGAAATATGAATATTTCATGAAGGAAATTACATCATACCAAGCAAGAATAGATCAAATCACCAATTGTCTCAAGTTAGAAGCCAATTGTCTTCATTTCTTTGCAAACTTTGAACATTGCATTTTCCTATGTCTGTGCTTGGTGACAACATTTTGAACATTGTTGACATACTTAAATGGAATACACAATACCAAATGATGAATGCTCAATTGTTGTAATGGCAAAGCATCAGAATCGTCCATTTCTAAACTTTGATTTGGTATGATAAATGTCCCTTTGCATTGATAAAATTATAGTTGAGAAAATGGTTGTTCAATGACGATTTGTATCTCTAGGTTGCAAACAAATCATCCTTCTTCCACCAATGATCATTCCATTCAAGAAAGACCATGTCTGATGATATCAACACACAACAAAATAGGGAGACAATTGCTAGACTATGGTCTAACATAAAAAGAAAAGGTGATGGAAAATGTTATTGTCCTTGCAAAATTTGTAAGGGCTTAAAGACTCAAAGATATCTAATCAAAATAGCCGAGGAACATTATAGGAAACATGGTCACATTGAAGGGGGAAACAAATTTCATCCATTAGTATGTATTTTAATAATTTATAAAATACATAAGACATTATTTGATGATGACATCATGGTCATGGTATATATAAGGTCATCATTTTGATATAGGTCAACCACCCTGGGTTTCATGTTATGGACCATGAAAATCCTAAGAATGTGGATTTCCAATTGAGGGAACATGGAGGTGTGAATATAGAAGTAGAAGGTAATGATCCCATGGAAGAAGATCACAATGATGAAGAAGATCACGATGATCAAGATGATGATGATGATGATGTTGACATAGACCTTGATGTACCTATACTTGAGAAGGTACATGATCCCCTATACGAAGGCTCCCAAACAACTCTTCTTGTCGATGTATTGTTGTTGGTGAACTTGAAGGTTATGAATGGTTTATCCAACGTAGCAATGACACGTATGTTAAGGTATGTCATCTTTTTTCATTTTTCTAGTCGTAATTCCCTTACAATTAACAAAGGGTGAATCATGTAGCAATTAATATTCTTTAATAAAACAAATTATATTTTTGGTCATAGGTTGATAGGTGAGTGTTTGTTACCACCATCAAACATTCTACCTCGCTCATACCGAGAACTATCTGCCATTATGAAAGATATTGGAATGGAGTATCAAACAATACATGCATGTCTGAATGATCATATTATATATAATAAACAACATGAATTTACAACAGAATGCCCTGATTGTCATATTAGTAGATATCGATCAGATCAAATAACAAAAAAGGTGCCTCACAAAGTTCTTTCGTATATTCCCATTATTCCATGTCTGCAACGATTATTCAAGTGCAATAGTTTGGCACAATATCTGGATTACCATGCACGTAATAGAAGTCGAGATGACATTATGCGAATGCCTGCGGATGGTTTGACATTTAAGGAAATAGAGGAAAACTGGCCACACTTTAAAGAGGAAACTAGTAATCAGTCTACCTAGCATTGAATTTCTCTAGCAATTCCCCAGTCATCATTTACATATTTTTAAATGTTAATTCCTCTTCAAGGAATCTTTACTACATGGGTATGACTTTCATATAGACATTCATTAATTATTTGCTCTTAACTATATACATAACATTTTGAAAGAGCTGGAATCTTGTAAATTGAAATGCAAAACAAATACTTCAGCTTCTATCATACAAAACTAAACCAACATCTTTCCAAGATGAATGGTTTGCAGATAATTGTCAGTCCTATAGATCTAAGATCATAGAACATGCCAAATTTAAACTATACAATTTTCAAAATAAATAATTCCCAAAAAATTATTGATCCTATTGTTCTTAAGCCGTAATTTGTTAAAACATGCTAAATTTAAACTATCCACATTTCAAGATGTGAGAGTCATGAATAATTATCAGTCTTATAGTTCTCAAGCCATAGTTATGTGAAACACAAAAAATGAGCGTGCAGAAGAAAACACGATATAGCATAAAGTTTAAATATCTGGAATTGAATCATTTTGAGCCATATGCAAACCAAAAATGGAAGGATTAGCCTTTCTTCCATTCATTTGGAACACCTTGTGTGTACAATAATAAACTACTGCAATCTTCAATACTAATTGGTACCAGAATATCATGTTTAAGAGTTTCAAACTACCTCCTAAAACTCAAACAACCACCCAAATGTGAAGCAATAATTTTGAGGCCATACAATCTCATAGTTCAAAACTACAACTGTACAATAGTAAGGAAAATGTGAACAAAGGTTGCTTTGTAGAGTTGAACATTAATATATCAATTTATATAATTTTAAGGAGGAATTCTATGAAGCAAATCACATGCAAAACCAATAAACTCTATAAGATATAGATCAAAATAATAGTATTAGAAATTAAATTGTACTAGTTTTGCTATCAGTATTTTGTAATTTCAAGTTTTTATTAAAAAACATACACAACTAAAAGTTATCTTAGCTATCATGCATGTAGTACAAAATTGTGTAAATCACATACCACTACTAAAATCATAGAAAAGGTAAATAGTCTACTTCCCCTATCTAGCAACAAAAGCTCCAAAGCCACAAATAAAAACTCTACTAAAAGTTGGAACTATTAGGCATTAGAAGACTGTATCTAATAATAAGAGTTTAATGGTAATTAGTTGAATGTGTTAAGGTGATTAGGGGGTTTATATAATGATGAAATGGTTGAGAAAGTGTAGATATTGTATGAAGTAAAATTATAACAATCAAAATATAATGTCTCACATGTGTAAGAGCTACTTCTGCCAATGCTTTATACCATTTTTCATGTCTAACAAAAGGTCCTGAGAAAAAATATAATCTAGGAAAAGAAAGCTCATTGCTCGAAACAAAAAATCATTAACAAGCCAAAATTAAGTTTTTCAATTCTATTGAGTAAGAAAGCATTTGAAAAGGTAGAACGAGAAAAGTGTGAGTGTTTGTGTTCAACTAACAGAATTGAAGCTTAAATACTATTTCCATAATGTAGTTAAAAAACAAAATAGCCTAAACATGTCCAAGTGTGTAATCTATTTATACTGTAACCACTAAAGGAATTTGAGCCTTTTGGTCCATTCCAGACAACATTTTTAAACAACAACAATGACATGTCTATTGTCAACAACAAGTTTTGTAGTTTCGCACACAAATCTATATTGCTATTGAGAATAAGGACCTGTGAAAAAAAAATTGAACATATGTTAGATTATGATAATCAATTAAGCAAATGAGAAAAAGTAGAACTTATAGTTAGAAATATATAGTGGCCATGTCTTGTTGAAGATCTCCATCCTTGATGTGCACTTCGAAGTTATTTTTTTTCATGTGGTAACTGTTAAAATAACTGAGAGGGGGGGGGGTGAATCAGTTATCCAGTGTCCCTAAACAAAATGTATAATTCATATCAAAATCTTCAAATTATGCTCCTCGGTAAACAAAAATACATTCACTATTTGTGCTTTTACTGATTACCAGTCTTAATACTTATAACTATTACCGATCAAATCTAATATGTAATATGCAAAGTATGATAACAAAAAAATATCACAATCAACACATAACACAAGAGATTTAATGTGGAAACCCTGCAAAGGGAAAAACCACTTGGGACTGAGCAACCCAAAGATTATTCACTCTTCTAAAGTGAGGTCGGTGAAGACCCAACCCTGTTAAAGGTTTACAAACACACTGTCAGGTGTGACCTTGTTAGAGGATTTTAAACTAGAAGTTATCGTCCAACCAACATTCACTATGGCGTTGACAAGATAACAATTTTCATTCTATGAATGATACATCATAAGATGTTCAGAGTCTACTTAGTTAAGATATTTTGACTGTATACAATGGTTAAATATGTAACAGTAAATGATCTGCCTTAATACAACTTTAATTGCAGATTACAAACCAATATTTATCTCATTCAAATCCTTCTAATCAATATTGCACTTCAGATTCAATACTATATCAACTTACTGTCTGTCGGTAATAACTCTCTGTAGCTTGGTAACTGATCTGCAGCTTAGTTCTTACTAACCAATATGATCAGAATTGCATGAAAACTTCTTCATGTGAAATTCCTACAGTATCTTCTTCTTCTGACTTTCTTTTCATAATGAAACCCTAATCTCTTATATAGATGAGTAAATCATTTTCTTTATGTCCATCAGATTTTTCTGCTTAATCATTTTCACTAATTTTGCCACTTCAAGTTTCCTCGGTTGACGTGTCAGTAACATGTTTCAATATGCTCCAATAGATCTTCCTTCAATTATGTTAGGCATCGATCTTCATAACAAACTTTATCTATTACCACTGAAATCGAGGTTCTTTACAGCTCATCAATCTTATCAGCTAAACTAATCATTTAATTCATTCTGTTATGCTTGGTTAACAAAGAAATGCATTGGTGAACACATGCTCGGTTAATACTGTGATCTTTATATACTACACTTTGTCAGTGTATACTAGAAATGCTTCATTTACTGACAACACTGCTTTGAGTCTTTCATCTCTATACTTCATCTTAGATGAATACAACATAATAAAGTCAATATCATATGATCATAGTCTCATCAACAAGTTACCTAGTGAATTCCTTATCCTCATCTAACATGTACATCTTTTCTCATGTAGATTTCTCTGCTCTTCATCTCTTCCACGTTTCTTCAGATGTATCAGTATAGTAACTTACAAGATAAGTATTGTCAAGCTAGTTGACATCAATGACAATATAATACTGATTTAATTATATTGCATATATAATCAATAACTTTTCAGTGATCTTTTAATCACAGATCCTTCATTCTAGTTCCAAATCAGTTGTAGTTCATCAATCTCTCTCTTTGGCATTGATGGCAACTCAAGTAATATGAAATATACCATACACATACCAAACATATATTCTACAACTCTATGAACAAATTTTGTAAGTCGAATAGACTTAATATGTTTAATCACTACATTACTAAACAACATTAGATAATATAGCTTTATCATTCTGTAGTTGTGATCTTTTCAGTTTCCTATTCCTTCTTCTGTTCTATTCTTTGTAACTAATCTTCAATACTCTGTCTCATTCAGATTGTCTCTCCCTTAGATAGCTCTCCATCGGTGTCTCTCCTTTTTCATATTGTTTATCTCTCCCTTTGACAGCAATTCCATAGAAACAAATAAGCAAACAGTTTTGTCTTCCTTTGTATCTCTATATACTAATATCCCAATCGGTTTCAATTCTTCAAACTTAATCACAACCTTGAACATAATTCAAAGTGTGAGTTATGCTACATCAACATGAATGATCTTCTGATAAAAGGAGGTTGATGCAATATCCAGATCACCTTAGTGACCTATAGACAGGGGACAGACCCCAAGTCTAGTCCTCAAGTATTCAAATATGTCCTTTGGTAGAGGCTTTGTAAAAATATCTGCAAGTTGTTCTTTAGATGTGAAAAATTCTAATTTCACTTGCTTCTCTTCCACTTGTTCTCTTAAGTAATGATACTTAATAGATATATGCTTTGTTTTCAAGTGCATCACATGATTCTTTGATATATTTATGGCACTAGTGTTGTCACAATATATGATCACCGGGTCAATGATTACCTCATTCATCCCTTCCAACACTTGCTTGATGTAGGCAATGTTTGAACAATTAGTAGCAGAAGAAACATACTCTGCTTTAGCTGTAGACTAAGAAATACAAGCCTTCTTTTTACTTGTCTAGGTTACAAGTCTTTCACCAAAAAAAATGCTCCTCCGGTGGTGCTTTTTCTATCATCCACATTTCCAGCCCAATCAACATCGGTGTAAACTTTTAGTTCAAACTTTCCTTCCTTAGGATACCATAATCCATAATTCTCTATTTTCTTCAGGTATCTTAAGATTCTTTTAGTAGCACTCATGTGAGATTCTCTAGGATTAGCAGAAAATCTAGCAATAATTCCTACAACATGTGCTATATCTGGTCTACTGTGAACTACATACATTAATTTACCAATCATGGATCGGTAAAGTGTTTGATTTACCTCTGTAGTTTCATCCTCCTTTGTCAATTTTCATCCAGGAGCCATTGGTGTTCCCATAGGTTTAGCATCTTCCATTCCAAATGTCTTCAAGACTTCCTTTATGTATTTAGATTGTGTGATGAATATCCCACCACTTTGTTGAATCACTTGTAGTCCAAGAAAATCTCTCCGAACATAGACATTTCAAATTCCTTTTGCATTTCATTAGCAAATGATTTACACACATGATCTGTACCTCCAAAAATAATGTCATCAACAAATATTTCAGCAATGATAATAGTGTCATCAGTGTCACCTTTCATATATAGATTGTTGTTTTCACTTGTTCTAATAAATCCAATACTTAACAAGTATGCAGTCTTTCATACCATGCTCTCGGTGCTTGCTTCAAACCATACAAAGCTTTATGCAGTCTACATAACATGTTTCTATTGTCAGGATCAACAAATCCTTCACGTTATTCAATGTAGACTTCTTCTTCAAGTATACCATTTAGAAAAGCTCACTTCACATCCATTTGATAGACTTTGAATTTCTTGTGTGCAGCATATGCAAGTAGCATTCTAACTCCTTCCAATCTAGCAACAGGTGCAAATGTTTCAACATAGTCAATGCCTTCTTCCTGTGCATATCCTTTGCATACCAATCTTGCTTTATTTCTTGTGACTTCACTATTTTCATTTAGTTTATTCCTGAATATCCACTTAGTACCGATAACATTCTTATCTTTTGGTCGGGGTACTAAGGACCAAGTTTTGTTCTTTTCTATTTACTCTATTTCCTCCTTCATTGCATTAATCCATTTTTCATTCTCTAATGCAACTTTCACAATTTTAGGTTCAAATTCACAAACTAGACATGTACCTTGCCTTGTTTTGCTTCTAGTCTGCATTCCAGCATGTCTGTCTCCAATGATTTGTGTCTCAGGATGATGTCTTCTGACAAAACTAGCCAGAACTCAATTTCTCCTTTCTTTCTCATCCTGTTAAAGGTCATTTCCTTGCTCGGTAGCTCCATCTTGTTCATTGGTTTGTGTTGTCTGTTGTCCTACATTGTTTCCTTGCTGACCGGTTGACACAGCCTATGGCGTCAGTAAATACTCTGGGTGTTCAATATAAGTGAATCTACCATAGTCTTCTGGTTCCTTTGTACTTTATTTTGTGTTCTTCTCATCAATCTCATCAACACAAACATTAGTACTTTCAACTATCTTATTTGTAATCTTATTCAGACATTTGTATGCTTTACTTGTAGTGGAATATCCCAAAAATATCCCTTCATCTCCTTTAGTATCAAATTTTCCATTTCTTTCATCTTTCAAGATAAAACATTTACTTCCAAAAATTTTGAAATAACTTATAGTAGGTTTGTGTCCAAACTATAGCTCATAAGGTGTTTAGTTGGTGTCCTTCTTCAGTTGTACTTGGTTAAGAACATACACAGTTGTACTGACAGCTTCCCTCAAATATGTCTGAGCAACATTCTTCTGTATCATCAATGTTCTTGCACAGTCAATTGTAGACCTGTTCCTTCTTTCAGCAATACCATTCTGCTGAGGTGTCCTCGATGTAGAGACCTATCTTTTAATTCCATGCTTATTACATAATTTAGTAAATTCATCAAAGATAAATTCACCTCCTCTATCAGATCTTAAGCATTTTATTTCTTTTCCAATCTCTTTTTCTACCTTAGCTTTTGTAGACTATGATTTTGAACCTGTTACCTATCTTGAAAGGCTGAAACATTCAAACATTAGACTAATCTAACATGTTCATGAACTAAAAATAGCATAAGACATGAAAACAAAACCAAAGCCACCTCAAAATTGTTGCTAAAAACAAGTGCTATAGAGCAAATGTTTGATTTGCTTCAATTAGAAGGATGTGGGTGTGCTCTCAAATGCATGGAGAGGGATTTATGGTGATGCATAAATGATGAGAAAAGCTTGAAATATGAACTAAGATTAATCCATTAAGCTATTCTAAGATGTGTTAGAAAACATGAAAAATATAAAGAAATCTAACAATTAAGATGTATGCTAAGATGATCTAACTAAAAATGATCATGATAGCAATGCAATAAATGATAAAAACTAAGCTAATAATTTGCTCTTGGAAGGAGGAGTATTTATAGGATTTCCTAAGGGCTTGGGTTAGGAGGATAGGTTAGAGTTTGGGGTAAGGTTAGGGGTTGAGTCAAGGGGATAAAGATGAAGACTTTCTAGAAGAGTCTAGGCTTTGGATGAGGATGAAGACTTTCTAGAAGAGTCTAGGCTTTCTAAGGATAAATATGGAATTTAGGAGATAAATAAAAATTTATTTATCTCAAAAGCTTTAATGAGTTTGAGGCTCATTAGGGGAAGGGTTATCTCCTTGTGACAAGTGTCATAAGGGGATTGGGTTGAAAGATGGGAGGAATGTGCACAATTTGGGAAATGTGCCTAAGGTCAAAGGGTGTAAGAAAGGGGTGAGGGGCTTCTTAAATGCACCATAAATGCATGTAAGAGGGATAAGGAGGCCTTAAATGCCTTAAATGCATGTAAGAGAAGCCTCTAGAAGTTTGTTGACTTTGGGTCAAGTTTAGGAGTTGGCTAACCTTGTTTAAGGAATGTGACAAGGTTAGGGGGAGGATTAGGATTAGGATTAGGGGATTTAGGATTAAGATGGGTGAAGAGGTTGGGTTGAGAAGTTTCTAGAAGAGTCTAGAGTTTTCTTAGGTTTTATGGAATAAATGTTTATTCATTCCAAAGGATTTTGGTTTTGGAAATATTTATTAAAATATATTTAATAAATATGAAAATTAAATATTTAATCTTAATTAAATATTATGAGTTGAGATTAGGGTTAGAAAGGATGGGTTTAGCCTTTAATCGAAATTAAAGAAGGATTAGAAGATTCTGGAAGAGGTTAGTGGTCTTAAGGAAATTGGCCAAGTTTTGGTCAAAAAATAAATTAATTATTTATTTTGGAATTTTTGGTCAATTTATTAATTAAATAATTAATAAATAAGGAGATAATGTTTAAATAAGATTTAAATATTTTTGGGAGGGATTCCTTAATTAAATATTTTTAATTAAGATAAAGAGATTTAATGACATAAAAATTAATTAATTAAATAATTAAATAATTAATTAACAAATGATGATGTCATCAGGGATTTTTCAAAAAATAAAAATACTTTATTTTCTAAAAAAATTTTAGGTGTCTACATTTTGCCCCTCTTTGATGTGATGCCACAAGTGGCATGGCTTCAAAGACAAGAAAATAAGATGCCCAAGGCTAGAATTTAGATGAATAAGGGATTGTGCCCCCTCGAGAAAATAACACAAGGAATAAACGTTGTGGAATTTTCTCGAAAGGAAACAAAGAAGGAATGACTGAGGAAGCAGGGGAGATAAATTACCAAGCTTCCAAGAGAAAAGATGGGTGAATGCAAGATGAGATGGAATGCAAAATGCAGGATGCAACTATATGAGGATGCAAGATTAATCTATATGATGCAAGATGCAGGGGATTTGGGAAAGCTCCATGTTTTAGATCTTTTAGAGAGAACAACCTAGTTTAATATACCAATGCTAGAGACCTGCCAAGGATACTGGGATCACGAGGCCTTGTCACCAGTGTTGCATAGGACCGACGCTAAAAAGACACGCAGGGTTGCCCCAGCATCATGCATGAACCCAAGAGGAAGCATGGTGGAAATGATGCTGAAGAAACCACAAACACACAACTGACTCATAGGCAGAAGTAAAAGATCAAAAGACCTTGCCCCAGATTATCCTCATTCGCAGTGCACCATGATATAAAGGATCGTGGTGACTTTGAGTAGAGAACAACGAGAAGCTGTAAAAGATTAACAAGACCCAAAGGACAAAATCCAAGGCCAAAATGATAACTCCAAAAAACAACCTTTTGCCAAGGAGAGAGATTTGATTTGATTGATGGCGGGAAGATTGGTCTGAACGTGTGGAAGGATACATCGACACGGACCTGGTGTGCTTGGTGGAAGATTAAGTCAGACAGGGAGGATACAACTGAGGGGACCCGTGATTAGGCTTAGGTCAGATAAAATAGAAGCATACATCTGTGTGGACCCGATGCTGATGGGGAGAATGTTGTGTTGTTGATTGGAAAATAATGAAGTTCAAAGATGGTCATGATGATCAAGGATAGTCGACAATTGATGTTGCTGAAGTGCGAGGTTGGATAGGACAAGATTTCTGATCAAATGTTGTTGCAGGACTAACAAGGATATGTACAACAAGACAACGACAAGGGATGCCGGACACAAAGGATGGGACCTAAAGACACATATGTACAAATGAGTTTAGGTTGAGACACGACTGACGCTATGGTACAAGACTCAGGATTAGGATGTACAAAGAACTTAGGGATGAAGCTGAAGCTCCAAAGATATGCAGGATGATGCCCTAGTTGGGCTGGAAAGCCAAGACAGACTGACGGAAGATGTGTCCTGAAATGACATAGATTTGGGAAGGACATATCCCAATGATGATGATTGGATTGAGATCAAGGCTTGCTACAAGACTAAGGATTTGGATTGGATGGATTGGCTTGATCTTGGATGTTGGATAGCTAGAGGATGTGGAGAGGATTGGAAGATTGCTAGAAGACTGCTAGGAATGTTTGGATAGGGATGAATGGCATTAGATTGCAATGAGGTTAGCCTATAGCTAGATACCAGGTGATGGACAGATGGAGGAAATGCTTAGGATGAGGATGATGGAACTGCTAGGAGATTTGGATGGAGGAAGATTTGGATTTGGATGGAAGAACGCTTGAGGATTGGATAGAGGAAGATTTGGGGAGATTGGATGGTGAATTTGCTTGAGGTTTGGAAGATGGAATGCTGGAGGAACTGCTGAGTGATATGGATGGAGGAATGCTTGGGGAGATTGGATGGTGGATTTGCTTAAGGATTTGGGAGATGGAAGATTTTGGATGAAAGATAGTCTCCAAGGAATATGTTACCAAGGAATAAGATGCCCCCTGCTTAGGATAGTTCACGTATTTTAGAGGCATTAGGATGGGGTACGATTGGATGAAAGATATACTAACAAGAGGATGAGGAAGGTAGATGGAAGCTAGGATGAATGGATTGGATAGAGGATACGTAGCTGAAAGGTGTGATGGATGCCAAGAAGGTGCCCAAAAGAATGTATACCTGGTAGTCTTTATTTTGTCATCAAGATCCAAAGGAGGATGCAGGAAGTGAGAGACAAATAGGATGGAGGAGATGTTGGATAACAGGGGATAGAAGGGAATGGCCCCCAACTGCAGAAAGGAATTGGGGGGGGCTATGCATGATGCCTGTTTGCCAGGTTTTCACCATGGTACTTGTCCAAGGCGCTTGAATTGCCAAGTTTTCACCATAGGATGAATGTTTTTCTCTTTTCTTTTTTTTTTTGATACTTTTCTCTTGATTTTTTCCAATTTTTATGGATTTTTTGATTTTTCGCTAACTTTGATGCTGACCTTCTGATATTTCTGATGTGTTGCTATCTTTCTTCACTGATCTTCTGATTTGTTGCTGACATTTTTTGATTTTTTGTTGACTTGTTGATTTCTCTGATTTGTTGCTGACTAGATGCTGACCTTCTGATATTCTGATGTGTTGACAACTTTTTGATTTTGTTGACTTGTTGATTTCTCTAATCTTTCAGATGTGCTCGGATGTTGGTACAGCTTTGCTAGGATGGATGGATTTATGCAAAGGCACAGATTGGATGGGGTAGATGGGATATATGGTGGTAGAAAGTGTTTGGATGGAAAGATGGAAAGTGATCATGATAGGGGGATGTTGTCAGGATCAACACTGGCACATGTTGTGGGGAAGGTGGATGAAGTGGATAGGACATGGAAGATAGAGGTGGATGTGATGGAGGATTTATGCTAGGAGATTTCAGATCTTTGGAACCCAAAATAGATTTAGGAGATGGAGGAGAAGACTGAGTAGCTGGGGGATTAGCAACTTTGGATGCCATTGTAGATGTTTCTTTTAGATGCATTACATCTTTTTGCTTTGGGATCCACATCATTTTTGCTTTAGCTTTGATGGGCTTTTGTGGCCATTGGTATGCATCAGATTTTGCTTTTGCTTTGCTGGGCCTTTGCGGCCATTGGGATGCTTTGGATTGCTTGATTGGATTTTTCTTTGGTTGACCATGTCGTTTAGACTAGACATGACAATCCTTAGATCTGTATGGATATTTCCTTTTATTCATATTGGATTTGGCATCCAAATTATGGGGAGCATCGGAGTGAATATGAGGAGATGTGCGGGATGGAGGAAATATGGATGGAGAGATGGAAGGAGATTGGTAGATAGGATATGTGGGAATGTGCCTTTGTTGATCTTGACTAGGGATGCTTGGATTTAGGATGAAGGTCTGAGTAGGATAAGATGGGGGATGATATTTTGGGATGTAAGGGCCCAAAATGGATTTGGTACGTGGAGGATATGTGCTGGAAGATTTCAGGACATAGGGACCCAAAATGGATTTGGAGGATGAAGGAGGAATGTGATAGGTTGTATTTGGTTGTAACGATGGAGGAGGAGGAATGGCGTTGTATGCTTTGGGAGATGTGATGGTGGGTTTGGAAGGATGCTTGAATTTAGCTTTAGTTGTACCAACCTTTCTGGAGGAAGTGTCTTCTTCTGATGTGTGACCAATGCCACATAACTTTGGATGTTTCTTGTCTTGAATAGGCTCTAGATTTCCTTGTTCATGGATGCCTAGGCCTTTGCCTTGATAATTCCATTTCTTGAGCATTTTATCCAAACAAGGATATTTCTGACTTGGGGAATATGATAAACATCTAGTTTATAGTTCCCTGATGGAAGATATGGAACTTATTGCTTCTGCTTCAAGTGGGCTGCCTTTGACAAATGTAAGTGATCCAAGAGGATAGAGTGATGGTTGTGGGACAGTTTGGAGTGGAAGATCCTCAAGAGGAGAGGATATGATGGTGGGATTTTGACTGGGATTGGGGGATGGTAATGGATCTTCAGATGGAGAAATGGGGATGATAGGATCTTGGATTGGAGGAATTGGGATTGTAGGATTTTGGATTGGGGGTGATGGAAGCAATAGAACATGTGATGGGGGAAGTGAAGGGATTGGATCTTGATTTTCTTCTGTGAGTATTTCAACATGCTTTTGGACAAGATCTTGACATGGTAGGTTTTGTGTGGATAGAGTGATGGGGGATATATGGATGGACTCTTCAGAGGGGGTGGATGGAAGGATGGGAGATTCTGTAGCTATGATGTCTAGAAGAAGGAAGAACTCTTCAGATGGTATGGATGAAAGGATGGAAGATTCTACAGCTGTGATGGTAGGAAGAAGGGTGAACTCATGGGGCTCACTGGATGTGCTTTGGATAATGCTAGGAGGAGGTGATGTTGGTAGGCATTGGATGGAGACTTCAGATGGAAGGGACTCAATGATGCTAGGAGATGGAAGAGGATCAATGTACGAAAGGAAAATGATGGATGGGAGCGATGGATGGGCCTCATTAGTGATGGCTTCACATGAAAGTTTGAGATGGCTTGGCTCTTCAACTCTAGGAGTGGGATTTGTTGTTGGCCTCCTCGTAAAACTCCTTGGAGACTTCCGGATTGGAGGAGGTGAAGGATTAGAATGTGGAGGAGATGGAGAGCTAGGATAGTCCTTATATAAAGATGGGGTGAAAGATTGTGAACTCGCTTGAGGGGATGATGGTGCTAAAGAGGTAGAGGTGATGGATCGAGGTATGGGATATGAAGCAGTTTGAAGGATGCACTCTACTTGTGGGAGGGGATTTATAGAAATGTGGTTTGGAATAGAAGATGGTGGATTGAGATAGGATGGAGGATTGGGGAAAAGGATTGGAAGACTTGGTGTTTGGTTTTGAAAGGGTTTTGGAGGATAAGTGGATGGAGGTTTTAGATAAGGGAAGTAGCCTAAAGTGTTTCGAGGGGATGGTGGTGATTGGGATATGACCATAGTAGGAGATGGAGGTATGAAGGATGCATATGGAGGATATGTAGGTTTAAGATAGGGATAAGGTATGGATGGATAAGATAATAGATTTGCTTTGCCAAGGACATGAAAGGGAGTGCTAGTGGATAAGCGTGAAGGCATGATAGGATATTTTGGAGGAATGATTGGATGTTGGGGGATGTTTGGAGAAAACTTGCTAAGATTTTCAAAATATGCATCATGATCTACAAGGCTTTCATCATCTTTGGGATAGGATGGATTGAGGGGAGAGACATAATAACCAAACTCATCATAATAGTTTGGAGACATGCTAACTTGCGGATGAGTCAGATAGGAATGAAGGATGAAGATGGATTAGAAGACTAAGACTCAGATTGGGATGAATGACAAGATCATACTAGGATTGGATTTGGCTTAAGATTGGAAGAAGACTGACTCTAGAGGAAGATAGACAAGGGGATGGGGGATGACCAAGATGACTTTGCTAACCTAGGATAGGAGGAAAGGATGACAAGATTGGATTGGATATGACTGGAAGACCATGATTTGAGATTCTGCAAGTTTTGGACATTTTTTGGATTTTGGGAGGATTTGGACTGAGATGGCTATTCTGAGTATCGTGAACCAAGTTGTAAATTAGTTTGATGTTTTCCAATGGCAAAGGATAGATTTCAACAAAGATTTTCAAAAAAGCAATCTCCGCAAGGGACAAAGCAACCTTGTGGGATACAAACAGGATAACTGACTCTGATAAAGCTTTGAAAGTGTATGTTCCAACAATGTTTTCACAGAGCTATTTGACTGTCAAGCACTTCAAGAAGATCTACCTAAGGAAGGTGATTATCAAAATGACTTGCCCATAGCTTGGTATCCCCTAGAAGGGAATACAAATGGTGAGTAATCTTGAGGCGACCTGGTAAACCCCTTGGAATCGGTCCTTGCACAAGGATTTTGATACTTTCAGATGTAGATAGGGTAGCCTCTATTTTATCAAGTTTTTAATAGTTCCGTGGAGTCTCCATACCCGATTATGCTAACCGCCTGTGACTCACTTAAGAGCCTAGCCAACAACGCTGGGGGAGGAATATTTACCTTTCCCCAGACATTTGCATTTGGCACAAGACACTCGTGGATTAGGAGATATAAGTGAGTACTTTTTGCCTTCACTTTATTTATATACTGGCCGGGGGGGATACCGGTTTGAGGTCATTCTCCGAGGAGGAAGCGCTTTTCTCCCTGGACAGGCCTCGCTAAAAGTAGAACAAGTGAACTTGTCCGAGTTCAAATGTTCTACATTGCTTACTTTAACAAGGATTATACAAAATGTAAAGCTCCTAGATGCACATCAAGCAAGTTGTTCTTTTTTTTTCAAATTGATTAAGTGATGTTTGAAAAAAAAACCTTTGAAATTGAAGACACAAGTGCTTAAGGTTTGATTTGTTCTTTCTCCAAAAGATAAATGATTTGAGTGATTGCAAGTTCTTTCCTTTGAGCATTCAAGATTGAGTGAGCGTGTTGATTTAGAACTTTGAGAGTGCTTTGTTTTAACCTTAGATCATTCAAGATTGAGTTTGTTTGAACTGAAATACAACAAGGAAGGAATAGGGATGCTTTTCTTTCCAATTTAGATCATTCAAGATTGTGTTTGATTTTCAAAATGAAAATGACACTTTAGGACCTAAGTTCATTCCTTTAGTTTCATTCAAGATTTTGTTTTGACTTTTTTTTTTTTACACCCCAAGGCAAAGTTCCTAGATTTAGTTTGATGCATGAATTGGAAAAACATTCAAGACTTTGCCACAAAAAGATGTTAGAATTTCTAGGACTGATTTTCGGAACCCATTTTAGATTTTAAGATGCAAATTTGAGATTCTTTTTAAGTACCCAAAGCTTTCAAGTGTTCCTAATTTTTGCATGAATGCATCTAAAACCTTGATGTTGCAAGGATGCAAATGCCTTGATTAATTTTTCTTATTTATTAGAACAAATTTTGAAAATTTTAGTCCTTAATGCATTCAACAATGATTTGGGGATTCATTTTAAGCACTAAACAAGGTGTGTATGATTTTGCTTCCTTAAACATTTTTTTTGTTTTGTTTTTTTTTTAGAAAAATTTGTCATGATCCTGCAAGAAGAAGAAGAAGAAGTAGATAGAATAGAAGAAGAATATAGACAAGAAGAGGAAGAAGAATTCGAAGTGCTTCGTCCACCTATAAGCTTAAAAAATCAGAATGTTTGCAAAGAACCCATGAAGTGGGTCCCACCGGGTGTGCCAGAATGTAGACTATGATTTTGAACCTGTTACCTGTCTTGAAAGGCTGAAACATTCAAACATTAGACTAATCTAACATGTTCATGAACTAAAAATAGCATAAGACATGAAAACAAAACCAAAGCCACCTCAAAATTGTTGCTAAAAACAAGTGCTATAGAGCAAATGTTTGATTTGCTTCAATTAGAGGGATGTGGGTGTGCTCTCAAATGCATGGAGAGGGATTTATGTTGATGCATAAATGATGAGAAAAGCTTGAAATATGAACTAAGATTAATCCATTAAGCTATTCTAAGATGTGTTAGAAAACATGAAAAACATGAAGAAATCTAACAATTAAGATGTATGCTAAGATGATCTAGCTAAAAATGATCACGATAACAATGCAATAAATGATAAAAACTAAGCTAATAATTTGCTCTTGGAAGAAGGAGTATTTATAGGATTTCCTAAGGGCTTGGGTTAGGAGGATAGGTTAGAGTTTGGGGTAAGGTTAGGGGTTGAGTCAAGGGGATAAAGATGAAGACTTTCTAGAAGAGTCTAGGCTTTGGATGAGGATGAAGACTTTCTAGAAGAGTCTAGGCTTTCTAAGGATAAATATGGAATTTAGGAGATAAATATAAATTTATTTATCTCAAAAGCTTTAATGAGTTTGAGGCTCATTAGGGGAAGGGTTATCTCCTTGTGACAAGTGTCATAAGAGGATTGGGTTGAAAGATGGGAGGAATGTGCACAATTTGGGAAATGTGCCTAAGGTCAAAGGGTGTAAGAAAGGGGTGAGGGGCTTCTTAAATGCACCATAAATGCATGTAAGAGGGATAAGGAGGCCTTAAATGCCTTAAATGCATGTAAGAGAAGCCTCTAGAAGTTTGTTGACTTTGGGTCAAGCTTAAGAGTTGGCTAACCTTGTTTAAGGAATGTGACAAGGTTAGGGGGAGGATTAGGATTAGGATTAGGGAATTTAGGATTAAGATGGGTGAAGAGGTTGGGTTGAGAAGTTTCTAGAAGAGTCTAGAGTTTTCTTAGGTTTTATGGAATAAATGTTTATTCATTCCAAAGGCTTTTGGTTTTGGGAATATTTATTAAAATATATTTAATAAATATGAAAATTAAATATTTAATCTTAATTAAATATTATGAGTTGAGATTAGGGTTAGAAAGGATGGGTTTAGCCTTTAATCAAAATTAAAGAAGGATTAGAAGATTCTGGAAGAGGTTAGTGGTCTTAAGGAAATTGGCCAAGTTTTGGTCAAAAAATAAATTAATTATTTATTTTGGGATTTTTGGTCAATTTATTAATTAAATAATTAATAAATAAGGAGATAATGTTTAAATAAGATTTAAACATTTTTGGGAGGGATTCCTTAATTAAATATTTTTAATTAAGATAAAGGGATTTAATGACATAAAAATTAATTAATTAATTAAATAATTAATTAATTAACAAATGATGATGTCATCAGGGATTTTTCAAAAAATAAAAATACTTTATT
Source organism: Chamaecyparis obtusa (assembly GCA_027943335.1). NCBI lineage: Eukaryota > Viridiplantae > Streptophyta > Pinopsida > Cupressales > Cupressaceae > Chamaecyparis > Chamaecyparis obtusa. Next base: position 115,775 of record BSBK01002426.1, read on the forward strand.
TTCTAAAAGATTTTTAGGTTTTTACAGCTTTATACCATTTGAACATTTTAAAAGCTTCAGGTTTCTCTTTCAGGAACATAACAGTCATTAGTCTAGTATAATCATAAACAAAAAGAATAAAATATCTATCACCATAATAACTCTGAGTTCTCATAGGACCACACAAATCGGTATGAACCAACTTAAGTATCTTCTTTGTTGAGTAGTCTTTGCTTTTAAAACTAGACTTAGTCATCTTACCTTTCTGACATTCATGGCACATAGCATGATCAGGTTTTGTCAAGTTAGGCAATCCTCTAACTCTTTTCTTTTTACTAATCTTGATCATGTTGTCAAATTTCACATGGCATAACCTTTTGTGCAACAACCAAGCATCTTCATCCTTTATTAACAAACAAGAAGACTAATCCATATCAAGATAGAATAGATTACCTCTGGATTGTGTACCAGTATCGACAATTCTTCCTTCTTCATCATAAATCTTCACCCTTTTTCTCTCAAAAGCTAGTCGGTGGCCTGAATTGTTCATCTGGGCCACACTTAACAAGTTATAGTTCAGTCCATCTATCCAGTATGCATTTTCACATTTTATTCTGTCATTGATCATAAGTGAACCTTTACCTCTTACCATACAAGGTGCATCATTTCTCATTCTCACAGATCATCCATTATATTCTGTAAGCTGATCAAAATTTTCTACATCACCAGTCATATGATGTGTATAGCCACTGTCTATGATCCATGTATCATTTCTGCTTACTTTAGAGATCAGTGCTATCTCTTCATGTTTCTCTTCTTCTTTTGAGTCATCTTTCATAGCAACAAATACAACTTCTATATCATCATCAAAATCAGATTCAGTTTCAATATCTTCAGCTATGTAACATACCTTTTTACCTTTATCATCTTGGTTGTCTCTATTATTGTATCGATAACCTCTGTTAACTCTTCTCCCATAGCTTCCTTCAGATCGGTCTTTGGATCTATCATCATCTTTCTTCTGTGGACATCTTGCAGCAATGTGACCAACTTCTTTACAATTGAAACATGCCAAAGGTAACTTACCTCTATATCTTCCTTTTCCTTTTGGCAATCTTCTCACCATAAGAGCTTCTAGCTCATCAAGTTCATCATCGGTATTATCATCACTGTCATCATTCTTATTATTCCTACTAGATTTACCAATCTTCAGACAAGACATGAAAGCTGATTCAATAGGGGAACAACACTGTTATCAAAATTAGTCAATTCAAAAGTTGTGAGTTTACCAATACCAATCAAAGTATCAAGAGTAAGGTTAGATACAGCTCTTGTTTCATGAATTGGAGAGATCCTGATTGCATATACTGGTAGCAAAGTTCTGAGAATCTTGCTTATCACTGTTTCATCATCTATGACTCCATCAGATGCTCTAATAGCATGTACTACTTCTTTTAGTCTATTTGAGTACTACACAATGTTCTCACCTTCTTTCATCCTCATATCATCAAATCTGCCCCTTAGAGTTTCAGCTTGGGCTCTTTTGACATTCGGATGTCCACTGTAAATTAGATTTAACTTGTCTCACATCTATTTGGTAGTAGTGCAACCTTTGATGTCTTCAAATTTGGCATCGGTACAGGCAGCAACAATTTCCATCATAGTGATATTGTGTTCATGCCTATCCCTTAGTTGATCAAGGGTTAGAGGTCCAATGGGAGGTTGTATGTAGCCACTCAACATCAGATCTAGCGCTGAATTTCCAATTTTGGATACGTGCAGCTTCATTCGGCTCTACCATGCTGTGAAGTTCTCTTTGTTCAATTTTAGTACTTACCTCTTATACATCTTGAGATATTTGTGCTTAAGTCCTTAAAACTTTGTTCTAAGAAACCAACGCTCTGATACCAATTGTTAGAATAACTGAGGAGGTGGGGGTGAATCAGTTATCCAGTGTCCCTAAAAAAAATGTATAATTCAAATCAAAATCTTCAAATTCTACTCCTCGATAAACAAAAATACATTCACTATCTATGCTTTTATTACCAGTCTTAATACTTATAACTATTACCGATCAAACCTAATATGTAATATGCAAAGTATGATAACAAACAAATATCACAATCAACACATAACACAAGAGATTTAACGTGGAAACACTAAAAAGGGAAAAACCACTTGGGACCACCAACCCAAAGATTATTCACTCTTTTGAAGTGAGGTCGGTGAAGACCCAACCCTGTTAAAGGTTTACAAACACACTGTCAGGTGTGACCTTGTTAGAGGATTTTAAACTAGAAGTTATCATCCAACCAGCATTCACTATGGGGTTGACAGGATAACAATGTTCATTCTATGAATGATACATCATAAGACTTTCAAAATCTACTTGATAAAGAGATTTTAACTGTATACAATGGTTAAATATGTAACAGTAAATGATCTGCCTTAATACAACTTTAATTGCAGATTATAGAACAATATTTAACTCATTCAAATCCTTCTGATCAATGTTGCACTTTAGATTCAATACTATATCAACTTACTATCCATCGGTAATAACTCTCTGTAGCTTGGTAACTGTTCTGCAGCTCGGTTCTTACTAACCAGTATGATCAAAATTGCATGAAAACTTCTTCATGCAAAATTCTTGTAGTATCTTCTTCTTCCGGCTTTCTTTTCATAATGAAACCCTAGTCTCTTATATAGATGAGTAAATCATTTTCTTTCTATCCATCAGATTTTGCCACTTAATCATCATCATTGATTTTTCTACTTCAAGTTTCCTCAGGTGACGTATCAGTAACATGTTTCAATCTTCTCCAATAGATCTTCCTTCAATTATGTTAGTCGTCAATCTTCATAACAAACTTTATTTATTACCACTGAAATCAAGGTTCTTTACAACTCATCAATCTTATTGGCTAAACTAATCATTTAATTCATTCTGTTCTACTCGTTTAACAAAGAAATGCGTTGGTGAACACACACTTAGTTAATACTGTGATCAGTATACACTACACTCCATCGGTGTATACTAGAAATGCTTCATTTACCGACAACACTACTTTGAGTCTTTCATCTCTATACTTCATCTTAGATGAATACAACATAATAAAGTCAATATCATATGATCATAGTCTCATCAAAAAGTTACCCAGTGAATTCCTTATCCTCATTTGACATGTACATATTTTCTCATGTAGATTTCTCTATTCTTCATCTCTTCCACCTTTCTTCAGATGTATCAGTATAGTAACTTACAAGATAAGTATTGTCAAGCTAGTTGACATCAATGACAATATAATACTAATTTAATCATATTGTATATCTAATCAATAACTTCTCAGTGATCTTTTAATCACAAATCCTTCATTCTAGTTCCAAATCAATTGTAGTTCATCAGTAACTTATACCAATTGCTCCCAAAGAACCAACTGAATAGTCACATTCTACTTCTATAACTTGGGAGATTGTCATGTCTGGTGTTAACCTTTGTTCTTTTCAAACAAGTGGCATTGTTTCAATGATGGTTCAAGGAGTGAGGACAAGGCAATAGTCTGGATCACCTCTTTCATATTGTGATTTATTTTTAATGATGAAATTGGTTATGTGGATGGTGGAGCCAACTGACATGCGTGGCAAGTATGTGTTTGTAATACCCCAAAAAAGGGCTATAGGTTCATTAACCTCCTACATCTTCAAATCAAACAAAATTGACATCAAATTCCTAACCTAAGGCACATCTGCGCTGTTAATATGATTTAGAACAACAGAGAGGGGGGGTGAATTAGTTGTTCTCAGGTGCTGATGTATAAAATAACTTCAAAAACTTTTCTTTAAATCAGATCAAGCAACCAAAACAAACTCGATCATCACTGATTCAATAATAGAAACATATAACTCAGCAGTCCACTACCCAGCTATATCTAACTTGTAAAACATAGAAATTTTCAAACCAAAACATTCACACAAGTATTGACACCAGGATTTATAGTGGAAACCCAATATGGAAAAAACCACTTTGTAACATGCTACTATTATTTTCACTCTTCTGAAGTGAGCTCGATTAAAAGCCAACCCTGTCAAAGGTTAGAATACACACTGTCAGGTGTGACCTGGTTAAATGATTTCAATTACCCTGTTAAAAGTGAGCTTGGTCAAAGGACTTACATACACTCCATTAGAATGCAACCTTGTTCAAAGGATTTAACATATGACTATTAGGTCAACCTCTGTTAAAAGGATTTTGACTATTACAATGGTTAGAAAGTAGCAGTAGTATTGATCTAAAAAACATACAACTCACTTTGCAAATATCAGATCCAATTCCATACACAAATGCTGGTTTACTGACTTTGAAACTTTTCCATCTCCATCTCTAATCTGCTCGAAACTTTCCTTCAAGCAATAACCACACTTTTCCTTCAGCCTTTTCACTTATGCAGTCAATAAAACTTTACTATTCATCCAGCATCTACTTCACCCATGCATTCACATACCTAATGTTTAGGTTCCCTTAATACTTTCTTCTATTAGGTTAACTTATCTTTTGTTGCTTAATCTCCTTCGTAGATCTTAGGGTTAGGTCAGATTCATTGAATCTACCCAGTTCATGTTCTTCATCTCCTCTTCTAGAATCATCTCAAATCTCATAAAGATTTACAATAAAATGTTTCACAAAGCATTAAATGCTTTCATACAATCAATAAATAAAGTCAACATGGTTTACATAATCCAATAATTCAACAATGTCGACTCCAAATTTGAATTCTCTTCAAATATAAAATTATTGATGCTTGGTCAATACTGTGATCATCCACTTGGTCTCCATGTAAAACACTTGGTCACTACTAAAACTATTTCCTTGACAAATACTATCTTCCTCGACAATTTACTGATACTCGATCGACACTAGATGTTGCTTGGCATCCACTAGCTCGGTCAACTCTGACATAACTCGGCTTAAACATGATTTTTCCATTTTTGCTCGGTTAAGCCTACCAGTTTAGTCTTCAATCTTACTAAGATAAACAATACATTGTCTCATCATTGTGCAACATAGTCAAGTACACTTTGCAGTATCAAGATAACTCAACCTTTTCTTAGGTGCTATTGTTACCAACCTTTCCCCACTCTTTCACAACAATTCAATAGATATAGTACTTTCCTAAGTAGGAACAGTCTTACCAGTAAAGGTTTGACATCAATGACAATACAACAATTGTTTCAATTGTAGTTTCCAACAATCTCCCTCTTTGGCATTGATGCCAACACCATATGATATCACCTGAATAACACATAGATTACCAACCAATCCAAAACTTATCTATCCATCAGAGAAAATTTATAATATCCTTAGCTTCATTCTAATTTAGAATTTGTAAATCTCACTTTTGTGATCATCAGAAGTATCTGGATCTCCCTCTATCCTGATCTTTCATTTCTATTCATCATCCCTACTCTTCAGTTCATGTGTTATAGAATCATTTCAGTTCAATCTCCCTCTTTGACAAAAATGCCAAAGCAGCAACTAAAACATACATCCAACAGATGTAGATATATATGTCCAGCTCTGTGTTTCTCCCTCTGTCATCTTGCTTATGACTGATTTGTTGTCTTGCTTCTTCTTCACAAGTCTAGGGCAGTCCTAAAGTGTGACAATTTTCTACATCAACGTGTCAAATATTCTAATGTAACATATTTGATGCAGTGCTCCTATCTTGACTAGGCAGCCTCAGTTAGGGAAAGGACCCCTAATTGACTTCTCAAATACTCATGATCTTCTTTAGGTAAAGCTTTAGTGAATATGTCTGCCAATTATTCTTTTGTATTCACATATTCCGTTCGGACTTCCTTGTCTTGTACCAATTCCCTCAAATAGTGATACTTGATTGCTATATGCTTGGTCTTAGTGTGCATCACTAGATTCTTAGAAATATTGATAGCACTTGTGTTGTCACAGAATTTAACAACAGGTTTAGTGATTTTTTCTTTCATGCCTATCAATAATTATTTTATCCATATCAAATTTGAACAGTTTACTGCAGCAGCAACATACTCATCTTCAACAGTAGATTGGGAAATGCAATTTTTTTTCTTCCTTGTCCAGGAGACTAATCTTTATCCAAGAAAGAAAGCTCCACCACTAGTGCTCTTTCTATCATCTACATTTCCTACCCAATCAGCATCAGTATATACTCTAAGTTCAAATTTGTCATTCTTCTTGTAGTATAACCCATAGTCAGCAGTTCCTTTCAAGTATCTCATAATTATTTTCACCGCCATCATGTGTGTTTCCTTAGGTTTGGTAGAGAATCTCTCCACAATCCCAACATCTAATGCAATATCTGGTCTACTATGTACAACATACTACAATTTTTCAATCATGGATCTGTACAAAATCTGGTTAACTTCTGCAGCATCATCATTCTTAGATAACTTTTGTCCAGTAACCATAGGAGTTCCCACTGGTCTAGCATCTTCCATTCCAAAAGTTTTCAGTATTTCATTAACATACTTAGACTGTGTAATGAAAATTCCTTTCTTCATCTGATATACATGTAAACCAACAAAGAATTTGATCTCACCAAACATACTCATTTCAAATTCAGTTTGCATTTCTTTTGAAAAACTTTTACACAATGCATCTTGTCCACCAAAAATAATGTCATCAACAAAAATTTTGGCCAACAAAATACCTTTACCTTCTTCATCTTTCATATACAGATTGCTTGTGTCATTTATTCTGGAAAATCCAATCTACATCAGATAGTTATGCAACCTCTCATACCATGCTCTGGGAGCTTGTTTCAATCCATATAAAGCTTTGTTCAGTTTGCATACCATGTGTCTTTTGTTTGGATCAATAAAACCTTCTGGCTGTTCTATGTAAACTTCTTCTTCCAGTATACCATTTAAAAATGCAGACTTGACATCCATTTGATATACCTTGAAATCTTTATAAGCAACATATGCAAGCAGAGTTCTTACTCCTTCCAATCTAGCTACAAGGGAAAATGTCTCCCCATAATCAATTCCTTCTTCTTGTGTGTAGCCTTTGCATACCAGTCTAGCTTTGTTCCTAGTGATTTCACCTTTTTCATTCAACTTGTTTCAAAATACCCACTTTGTTCCAATAACATTCTTATTTGTAGGTCTTGGCACCAGAGTCCAAGTTTTATTCTTCTCAATCTAGTCAATCTCTTCATTCATTGTTTGTATCCGGTCTTCATTTTCTAATGCCTCTTTAGTTGTCTTAGGTTCAAACTCACATAGTAAGCATGTTGGATCCTTGGTCTTGCTTCTGGTCTCAATTCTAGTGTCTTTATCTCCAATTATCTATTCAAGCTTGTGATGTCTTCTTACATATTTTTCCAAAATAGGCTCAACATTTTTCTCCTCTATTTCATCAGTTTCGCCAAAAAATTGTTAGATTCATCTTCTAAATGCTCGGCAACCTCTTCCTGATCCTTGGCAGTATTAATATGTAGCTTGGCATGTTCTTGTTCTCTCTCAGCACTATTTTCCTGATGCTCTGCAACCTCTTCCTGTCACTCGACATTACTTGCATGAGACTCAGCATCAGGTGCAGGTCTATTACCCGCCTCTTATATTTCCTCAATGTACACAAAAGATCTATAATCTTCTAGTTCTCTTTTACTATCAGCTTCATTTCTTTCTACATACTCATCAATTTTTACATTCACACTTTCCATAATTTTGTTAGTGTTAGAGTTTAAACACTTATAAGATTTACTTTTTGTGGAGTAGCCTAGGAATATGCCTTCATCACTTTTAGCATCAAACTTTCCATTTCTATTGTCTTTCAATATGTAAAACTTGCTTCCAAAGATTCTAAAATATTTAACACTCGGTGCATGCCCATACCATAATTCATAGGGTGTCAAATTTCTACCTTTCTTGATCTGTACCGGGTTAAGAGTGTAAACAGTTGTACTTATAGCTTCTTTCCAGTATTTCTGTGCCACATTCTTTTCAATCAATATTGTCCTAGCACAATGTAAAATAGATATGTTTCTCCTTTCTGCTATACCATTTTGTGGAGGTGTCCTAGGTGCAGACATCTGTCTTTTGATTCCTCTATCATTGCAAAATACATTAAATTCGTTTGATGTAATTTCTCCACCATGGTTAGATCTAAGACATTTTAGGTTCTTACATGTCTCCTTCTCAACCTTAGCCAAATACCACTTAAAATTTTTAAAAGCATTAGATTTTTCTTTTAGAAACATTACATGCATCATCCTGGTATGATCATCAACAAACAAGATAAAATATCTAGCACCACAGTAACTTTGTACACCCATAGGTCCACAAAGGTCAGTATGAACCAAATCTAAAATGTGTTCAGAAGTAAAGGATTTTCTCTTGAAACTTGACTTAGTCATTTTTCCTAACTGGCATTCTTTGCACATCACATTCTCAGGTTTCTTCAATCTAGGTAGACCTTGTACTTTCTTCTTCTTACTTATCTCTACCAGATTATCAAAGTTAACATGACATAGCCTCTTATGCCATAACCAAATGTCATCAAGTTGTGCAGACATACATATTTCTTCAGATAGGTCAAGATAGAACAAATTACCTCTAGTCTACTGTCCACTTCCAATCAGTTCACTAGTAGCACCAAATATCTTATCTTTCTTGTGATGAAATTCCACTTGGTAACCAGTTCTGTTGAGTTGAGCAACACTTAGCAAATTATAATTCAATCCTTCAACCCAATAGCCATTTTCACAAGAGATCTTATCAGTCAGTTTAATCAATCCTTTTCCTCTAACAGGACATGGTGCATCATTACCAAAAGTTACACTTTTACCTTTATAATTATGTAGGGTCTCAAACTTACTCTTGTCACCAGTTATGTGATGTGAACAACCACTGTCTATGATCCATTTACCATTCTTGTTCACATAGGAAATCAATGCAGTTTTCTCATCCTCATCAGATTCATCTTTCATCGCAACATAGACTACCTCAATTTCAAAATCATCACTATCAGTGTCAGACTCTTCTTCAATAATGTAACAGGATTTCTTACCTTTTCCTTTGTAGTCTTTGTGCCTTTAGTAGCTTTTGACATCTCTTATGTCTTTGTGTTTGTTGTTTCTTTCTTCATCTTTATCCTTCCTATCAGGACATCTAGCAACTATATGACCGACTTTATTACATGCAAAACATATAATAGGGAGTTTACCTTTGTATTTTCCTTTTCCTCTTCTCAGTCCTCTAGCCATAAGAGCTTCTAGATCTTTAAGATCTTCATCAGAAGTGTCACTATCATCTTCACTTTCACTTTCACTTATGCATCTTTCTTTTTCTTTCTTAGGCTTGTTCAGAACTAACTGTGACTTAAAAGTAGATTCAACATTTCCAATATTACCAATAGTGAAATTATCATAATTAGACAATTCAAAAGTAGTCAGCTTGCCAATTAAACCTTCCAAAGTAAGCACATTTCTAGAGTTACATCTAGATTCCTGAATAGCTGACATCTTAATAGCATATATAGGACGCAGAATTCTTAGTACTTTTCCAATTATGGTCTCATCATCAATAATTCCATTTGCTCCTCTAATAGCATTCACAACCTCTTTTATTCTACCATAATATTGTGCAATGTTTTCATCTTCATTCATTCTCATTTCATCAAACTTACCTTTGAGGCTCTCGGATTTAGCTTTTAGTACATATAGATCACCACCATATATCTTTGCAAGAGTGTCCCACATATCTTTAGCAGTTGTGCAGTCCTTAACATCTTCAAATTTTGGATAGCTTAGGGCAGATGCAATTTATAGCATTGCCTGATTATGGTCTTTCTTGGCTCTCATTTCCTCGGCAGTCAAAGGTGCAACACGTGTGACATAGTCATGCTCAATGTAGTACTTTGTAGAATCACCAATACTGACCTGATGCAACTTCATCAAGCATTGCCATGCAGCGAAGTTTTCCTTATTCAGCTTTGGTACCTCCTTCTGATACATCTTGATCATTTTCTTCAAGTCCCTTTAAACTTCTTTTCCATAAACACCAATAAGAAACATAGCTCTGATACCAATTGTTAATATGATTTAGAACAACAGAGAGGGGGGGTGAATAAGTTATTCTCAGGTCTTGATGTATAAAATAACTTCAAAAACTTTTCTTTAAATCAGATCAAGCAACCAAAACAAACTCGGTCATCACTGATTCAATAATAGAAACATATAACTCAATAGTCCACTACCCAGCTGTATCTAACTTGTAAAACACAGAAATGTTCAAACCAAAACATTCGCACAAGTATTGACACTTGGATTTATAATGGAAACCCAATATGGGAAAAACCACTTTGTAACATGCTACTATTATTTTTACTCTTCTGAAGTGAACTTGGTTAAAAGACAACCCTATCAAAGGTTACAATACACACTGTCAGGTGTGACCCGGTTAAAGGATTTCAATCACCCTGTTAAAAGTGAGCCTGGTCAAAGGACTTACATACACTCCATTAGAATGCAACCTTGTTTAAAGGATTTAACATATGACTATTAGGTCAACCTCTGTTAAAAGGATTTTGACTATTACAATGGTTAGAAAGTAGCAGTAGTATTGATCTAAAAAACATACAACTCACTTTGCAAATATTAGATCTAATTCTGTACACAAATGCTGGTTTACTAAAACTTTGCCATCTCCATCTCTGATCTGCTTGGAACTTTCCTTCAAGCAATCACCACACTTTTCCTTTAGCCTTTTTGCTTATGCAGTCAATAAAACTTTACTATTCTTCCATCATCTACTTCACCCATGCATTCACATACCTAATGTTTAGGTTCCTTTAATACTTTCCTCTATTAGGTTAACTTATCTTTTGCCACTTAATATCCTTTGTAGATCTTAGGGTTTACATACAATCAATAAATAAAGTCAACATGGTTTACATAATCCAAGAATTCAACAATGTCAACTCCAAATCTGAATTCTCTTCAAATATAAAATTGCTAATGCTCGATCAATACTGTGATCATCCACTCGGTCTCCATGTAAAACACTCGGTCACTACGAAAACTATTTCCTCGGCAATTTACTAATATTCATTCGACACTAGATGTTGCTTGCCATCCACGAGCTCGGTCGACTCTGACATAACTCAGCTTAAACATGATTTCTCCATTTTTGCTCGGTTAAGCCTACCAGTTTAGTCTTCAATCTTACTAAGATAAACAATACATTGTCTCATCATTGTGCAACATAGTCAAGTACACTTTGCAGTATCAAGATAACTCAACCTTTCCTTAGGTGCTATTGTTACCAACCTTTCCCTACTCTTTCACAACAATTCAATAGATATAGTACTTTCCTAAGTAGCAATAGTCTTACCAGTTAAGGTTTGACATCAATGACAATACAATAATTGTTTCAATTGCAGTTTCTAACATGCGCATCATCAAATCTTAATTGATTTTATCTTAATTCTACATCGGGGAATATTCTTAGCAATATTTCTAATTATCTTAATTATCTTTAATTTAATGATTATTTGGCAATAAATCATATTTATCCTAAAGTTGATTAATTGAATATTCTAAATATTTAATTAATTAATTTAATTTTTCCACTTAGTTATTTAATTGAATTTAATTATATTTATTCCTAAGTATTATTATTTAAGTTTGACAATAAATCAAAATTCCTATCATTAATTGATTAAATTCTTATTTAATTAATTAAAGCAAGTTGTCATGTTTAATGATATTATTTTTGAATAAAAGTTTGATTTAATAATTGATTAACCCATAAATCAATTGTTTTAAATTGAAATCAGTTAAGTTGAGAATAAATCACTTTATTTTTAAATTAATTTATAATTAAATCATGCACAATCAGAAAAGCAAGCAACTAGAAATTAACAATCAATTTTAAATTTAAACTCAACATCTGATGATGAGTTGAAATTTGATCTAAACTCTATTTTGAGTAAAAGCCTTGCTTTTGCATGATTTTTGTGAGTTAATTATCTTTTAACTCAAAAATCAACCTGAGTTTATCAAGAGTGATTTATGGCTTTTCTCATGCACCTCCAAAGCCCTGGATTTCTATAAAGTTGAGGCTCGGCTCTTCATAATTATCAACACTTGAATTTGCACAATTACTCTGGAGAATTGGCGATTGAAGGATTGAGCACTTGTGACGGGTGATTTGTGAGATCTTTCATAGTTGATCATAGCTTTTGCATAGATTCATAATTTTCATAGCTTTTGCATAGATTCATATCATAGTTTTCATATTCATCCATATCATTATTAGATCAATTGCATATCAATTTCATACATTCTAGCATAGATTCATATCAGTTTTTCATCATAATTGCCTAGGAAAAAAAAACGATTAATTTGCATTCATTTCATATCTAGATTTTGCATTCAAATCCTTCATTTAAGTGTCATCAAGGTCACTGATCTTGATTCCAATCTGAGAACATCATACTCGCACCTACTAGATGGCAGTAAATTACCTGGTTAGTTTAGCTTTCAATTCATTGCACAATTTTGATTTTTGCTAACCTCTAATGTTTTATTGAAGTGTTGTGTCCTGCAGCTAGGTACAAAATTCACACACACATTTCTAGCACCCACTGTGGCACCTTGAAATGTGTTTCCAATCAATTTCTATTAATTTCTTGTCATCTTCTATTCCAAAACTATGATTTTTATTTTTTGTTCCTACAATTTTCATACAAGTTTTGTCAGAAACTCATACCAAAAGATACCCACTATTGTACGACAGTTGATATGATCGAGGATCATTCTAGCAGAAACCCACTATCATTTGGAAGTTCATTCATTGTATGATCTGATACCCAGTGTCGTACAAGTTTCTAGATTATCATCTGGAAAGAGACCCACTATTGTATGAGTTTCAGTGCCAGGTTTCTATTATCATTTCACTATTTTTGACCAATTTTCAAATTTGATTTCCAGATTTGGACCAACAACTAACCCTAACAATTGAAATTCTCTGTTTCTGATTGGTTTTTTGCTGATGTTGATTGGAAAAAGTGCAAAAATTGCTAAAAATAGGTAATAATCTACTAAGCGCATTGTGAGGAATTCAAGTAATCTTCTCAGCTGATAATGTTTCAATTTGGATTAAAACAAACATCTTGCATGTCTAGCTTGAGTGACTTTTATCGCTTTCATATCATAGACTTCATTTTGGGCTCTAAAAATGAACATAGATTTGCTTTTTAGCATCTTTGTTACACATAATAAATAGGCCCTATGAACACTATTCATGGTTCTTGAGAGAGTGGGTTTCCAATGAAACTGTTCTCAATGAAGGAATCCTTGTAGGTAGGGAGGCTACTGAGAGAGTCTCACGTTCTACTAGATTTGCATGTTTTCAACTTTTGATTGATACATTCTCTCTTCAGAGAGGTTGATAGATCATGAGCGATTGACGTCATAAATCTTTGTGAGATAATCTTAGTCTTAGTTTTTTGGATTAATCTGTCTACTTTGTTTTGGTTAAAAGTGAAAAGGCTATAGGACTATGCTCTACTCCCTTTTTGGGTAGTATCAGAAACTTAGATCCTTGAATCTGGAACCAGTCCCCATGTGGTATCTTTTGTGAATCACCTTTAGAGAGGGTTAATCGTAGTGGAAATTCCCTTAATTGGGCCAACCACATTGATGGAACCTCAAGTGGTAATAGCCATTTTCACTGTGGTAGTGACAGCCGCTATATAAATGTCCTTCTGGAAGAAATCTTCACAGGTGTGGTTCATTATTGGGTTGTCAGATCTCCCTAGCAGCTCCTGATTGATTAAATTCTTAGATTGTGGCAAAACCCTGGTGCATCAGGATTGGAGTTCACCCCTTTGGATCATAAAAGTTGCAGAGTCAGACCATTACTAAAAACCCTAGTGAGGCCAAATTTTCATTTCTAGGAATATGTGCGTTATTGCAAAACTTTTTGGAACATACACAATTAGCACTCTTAAGGATTAGCACATTCAGTCACTTGATTGTTCATGTGCAAGGTTCTTTTTTCCCTTGTTCTTTGTTTTTAGACATGCTTGAAATCACTTGCTTGCTATTTTGCATGTCTGTTTATCTATCTAGTTACTAAGAATGAATCAATCCAATACAATCTTCAAAATTGGACAGTACAATTTGCAAACAATCCAAAACTAAAAACCCTAAATTTGCAAAATTTGAAGTGAAATACCTTTCTAGAGTCAAAAGTCATCCCACAAAGTCAGAAAGTCTTACGAGTTTTGCCAATTATCATTTCATAACTACCCTAGTGTCGTACGGTCTCAGGTTTAGTGTTGTACGAGTCTTGTTGCCAATCAATTCAAAAAAGTCAAATCCTACTATCAACTATCATACGAGTTTTGCAACAGTCGTATGAGTTTGTCAACTATCATTTCATAACATACCCACTATCATACGAGTCTGCAGAAAGTCATTTGAGAAAATTTGAAAAATCATCAGAAAGTGGTCAAAATTGTGAGAGACTTAGCTTTTACAGCCTATTTCCAAAATCTGTCAAACAAATCACTATGTCAGGAACAGAGCAAAAACTAGAAAGAATCCGATTATTTTCCCAAAGTGGCCTCTTGAATCTGATTTAGCCTTTTATTTTATCGATTTGAATCTTTTTCATCTTGTGTCAAAACCTTGTCATAACTATCAATCTTCAATCAATCTTCAAAAATAGACTAAGTGTTGTGAACTCGTGTCTGCTATCTTTTGGACATCTACCCATACATCTAGAGCACAGTATCCTTCATCTAAGTCAAATCAAATCTTCAATCAATCATAACCTTGACAAGGTTGAGTCATCTGATCTTCTTAAATCAAATCATTCTTCAATTGTCTTCATCTCATTCTTTTGCTTCACCCAAGGTTAATGGTGGAAACTCGAGCTACCTCACACAAGAAGTCAGGGGAAACATCTCATACCCTACCTTTGACTACTATCCAAGGCCCAACTCTTGAGAAGCTCTACAATTCTGGTCTTTACGAAGATGACGGTCTTGGAAATTGTCGATTGAAATATGGTTACATACCCCCTCCATCATCTCATGGAGGTCATCAACAAAATCCACCTCAATCTATTCCAGGGAGTCCTAAAACTCCTACCATGTCTCAAGCAGGGACAAACCATGGCTCTCAAAGAGCTCATTCTCAACATGGCGGGGATCAAGAACCTACACCTTCTAAAATTTTTTGCTATCAAAACGATGATGAATTTGAGAAAATGATGAGGCATTTCTTCAAGGAAGATAGAGAAACATACTTTCTACAATTAGCTCATCAAGGAGCTAAACTTCCTCCCAACTTTAATGTTGAAGATATCATTACGCATGAGGAAGAAACTCCACTCACAGCTATGATGAAATAGATGCATGCCATGCAAGTCAAACCTAATAAACTTGACAAAGAAAAGGAACCCAAAGAGTTCTCCATGGAGGCTCTATGTCCTTTTCCATTTGATAAAGACTTGTACATGCCACCATTCCCTAAAAAATTGGAAATGCCTAAGTATGATAAGTATGATGGAAACTCTGATCCTCAAGATCATGTCATAGAATTCTATACGCAATCTATGGAGTTCATGCATGAACCAACCTATCTGATGCATCTCTTTCCTCGATCTTTGGAAGGAGCAACCATTCATTGGTTCTCTAGAATGCCTCCTACTATCAAAACCTTTGAGGAGTTGGTCAAATTGCTCTATCAACAATACTCCTACAACATCCAGCATCCAGTCACCATGATGACATCTGTAATCTCAAACAGTATCCAAGAGAACCATTCCTGACATATCTTAAAAGATGGAGGAAGAAATTCTCTCTATATGCTAGGCCTATTCCAGAAACCAAGAAACTGGAAATCTTCATCAATAACCTTGTTCCAGAAATTAACTACCCTTTACAAATGCAAAATCATACATCTTTTGACAAGATGGTAGATAATGCAATCAAAATTGAAAAAGTACTTTTAAAAAAAGGAGACATCACACTTCAAAAGGACAAGTATGAATCTAGACCTAGTTCTAAGGATAAGAACAAAAATTGGAACAAGAATAAGGGCATCGTCACAGATGGTGTTGATAATATCCATGCCCCATCTAAGGCACCTGCTTTCAATCTAACCATTGGTACCCAAGCCATCAAAGCTTCTGAACAAAGGGTGTCTAAACCATCCCAAAAGCCAAAAACACATAAATCTTGGTCTGCTGATAATAAACAAAAGGTCACTCCTCTTGGAGAATCCTTGGAATCAGCTATGAAAATCTTGTTGGCTAATAACATCATACTCACACCTACTAGAAGGCAGTAAATCACCTAGTTAGTTTAGTTTTCAATTCATTGCATGATTTTAATTTTTGCTAACCTCTAATGTTTTACTGAAGTGTTGTGTCCAGCAGCTAGGTACAAAATTCACACACACATTTCTAGGTTAGACAATCTGATCCTGACCCCAAACCAAAATGGTGGGGGGAGAATGAATTATGTGACTTCCATCGTGGCAAGGGACATAAAACTAATAACTACTTATTCTTGAAGCATACTATTAAAGACCTGATTGATAACGGAGACATCACGATTGATAATCATAAAAGAAATAATGATCATACTACATTCATAGAACCATTTCCAAAACATGGCCAAGGAGATTCATCTTCTTAGCCTAATGTGGGTGCTAAGGTCAATTATGCTTATTCTAGAAACAATGTTGTTATCAATATGGTTGAATCAAATCTATCTGAGAATTGTAATTCCATCACAATTGTAAGAAGAGATAGAGAAAATGAATTAGCTAATGCAGTTACTCGATCACAAGCTTAGGCACATCTACAAGGACAAATCCCAAATCAATCAAATGTCCCTAAGGTTCCTTTCAATTTGTCTTCTTCTTCTAAACAAAAGGTTGCATCAAAATCTTCAAATCCTAAAGAAACAAGGCCTACTTCATACAGTATTGTTCAACAACTCCAACATACTAATGCAAAAATCTCAATGTTTGAGTTGCTTCAGAAATCTCTAGCTCATAGAGACATTCTAAACAAAGCTTTTCTTAGATCCAATGTTCCTAATAACCTTGATCTAGATAGGTTCCAGACTATGGTTGGTCATCTTACATCTCCATAGTATATCTCCTTTTTAGAGGAAGATGATAACTCCTTGAGTCACCCATACAACCAGCCCTTGCATATAGAAGTCTTGATACAGAACCGTAGAGTCAAATGTGTGTTGATAGATGGGGGCATTGGTTTGAATATTTGTTCTTACAGCTTGATCACACAATTGGGATTTTCAGAAATGGCTATTGATCCTAGAAAGAAAATAAATATAAAGGCATATGATGAAGAAGAAAGATCCTCCAAAGGAACAATTGTCTTGCCCATCAGAACAGGTCCTATCATCAGAGATACTAGATGTCAAGTTCTTGATATCCCATTGGCTTACAATATTCTTCTAGGGAGACCCTGGATACATGAAATGAAAGCTATTCCTTCTACATACCATCAATGTTTGAAATTTCCTTATGAAGGAGTAGAGGTGACCATACCAGCTGGCATATCCACTATTTGCAATACATTGAAGGAAAGCGTTGATAAAATTGTTCCTAATAATAGAGAGTCTTCTACTAAACAATCAGATATTTCTTCAACCTCCAAGATGGAAGACTTTGCTAAAGAGGTCACAATCAAAGAAAAAGGTATGGGAGAATATACTATAGAGCCAATCCTATCTTTGACGTCTCTCCCTATCTCACCTAAGTCTTATGGGAAAACTCTCAAACAATCTAAACTAGAACCTAAAGAACCTCTTGAGGCATATAAAGGGAAATTTTTGGTAGAGCAAGTGCCTAAACAAGAATTTGAAGAGGACAAAGCCATACTTGCATGGCTCTACAAAGAAGAACCTAAATCTCAAGTTGATCAATCATGTGGTTCTACAACACCAAAGATTCCTTCTAAGTCATATGGTCCAGGGGATAAATTGACTACAAAGATGGGATACATAGGAAAAGGACCTCTAGGACTATGAGGTAAAGGTCTTATATCACCTCTTGACCATCAGGGTCGAGCAAACAAGAATACAATAGGTCTAGGGTACAAGAAGAAACCCTTATATCTTAGCAAGAACTCCCTACATGTCATAGAACAAATCAAGCAAGAAGAGGCTCTCCATGAGAAGGAAGAAATTGAACAATCTGATAGTGATGAATCTGAAAATACTCAGGAGCTCATTCCTTATGAGTGGTTACCAAAAGAGATAAAAGATCTCCTTGATGCTGAAGATGATCCCATAAAGAGAATCAATGTAGTAGAAACACAAGAACCTACTATAGAACAAGAGATAGTTGCAACAAAAGAACCAGCTCATCTCGAAGGTGATCAAGCCAAAAATGGTGAAGAAAAGCCTATCACCATAGCTGAACATTTGATGTGCTCCAGTGACTCTGAAACAAATTCCCATGAGTATGAATTTAAATCAGAATCTAAGGATAACCCTTCTTGGGGTATCCGCCCTGACTTTACTCATGTTCTTAGATTTCCTAGAGGTATAGATGAGGAATCAAATGACTATGAATGGGGAGTCATTCCAGAAGAAGATGAACTTATCATAGAGAAGCATGTTGATGTTATTCACCAATATGTGCCTACACCCAATGTAAGTCTAGAGTGAAATAATGAACTTAACGAGTCTGATCCACCGATGGCCGAAGTAGACTCCCACAATGACATTGAGCCTATCATGAATTGAATGTCTTAAGTTGTAATATCACCTTTGAACTTGAGCATCGGGTTAGGACCAATTATGATAGATCTATATCCATGAACACCATATCCCAATCTTTCCCCACCTTGACTATCCAACATCCTGACCTTATGGACCAAACTTCCACAAATCTGAGCTATGGTATTTATACCTTCCCAAATGACTATGCCCTTGCTTGCTACCTCAATGCAGTTGAGCCTATGAGGACTTCCATCAGTGAACCGAGCGTTAGCATGACCGAGTCAAACATCAAGTATCTTAGTCAAAAGAATAAAAATAAAAAGAAAAGGAGTTCTGAGGGTGAAAACCACTTTGTGGCAGTCTCAAAACTTACAAAAGTAAAAATAAAAGATGTATCCGAAGGTGAAAACCTCTCTAAGGTGCCTAAGGATGAGATATTTGATGTCCTTTTCAGTTATTTACAGGACAGATCTCCAGTTCTAATTGAGCCCACTCAATCTATCAACTTGGGTGCAATAGAAGAACCACAGTTAATACATGTAGCACAATCCTTATCAAAAGAAGAGAAACAAAAGCTTACAACATTCTTAATAGAGAAAAAGATCAACTTTGCATGGAAATATTCAGATATGCCAGCGTTGGACCCTAATCTTATAATGCACCATTTATCTATTGCTCCTGGAGTAAAACCTGTCAAGAAAAATTTGAGAAAGATGCATCCTCATGTTGCACTACTAGTAAAAGCTAAATTAGAGAAGCTCCTAAAGGTCAGATTTATCCGAGTAATTGATTATGCAGAATGGATCTCTAATATTGTACCTATTTCAAAACCAGATAAATCAATCAGAGTGTGCACAGATTTTAGAGATGTGAACAAAGCCTGCCTTAAGGATGATTTTCCACTACCTAACATTAATATGATAGTGGACATGACTACGGGTTTTGAGATGTATTCCTTAATGGATGGTTTTTCTGGTTATAATCAAATAAAAATTGCTTCAGAGGATCAAGAGAAAACTGCTTTCACATGTGCATGGGGTACCTTCTGTTGGAATGTCATGTCATTTGGGATTAACAATGCTGGTGCTACCTATCAAAGAGCCATGACATCTATTTTTCATGACATGATGCATAGAACTATGGAGGATTATATTGACGATACTTTAGCAAAATCTATGGTTAGAGTTGAACATCTCAATGATTTGAGCAATATACTAAATAGAATGGAAAAATTTAGTCTCAGACTAAATACTAAGAAGTGTGCTTTTGGTGTTACATCTGGGAAGCTCTTAGGATACATAGTTTCAAAGAAGGGCATTGAAGTTGATCCAACTAAGGTAAAGGCTATAATAGAGATGCAACCTCCCAAGAACATCAGTCAAATGAGGACATTGCAAGGTAGATTTCAATCTATTAGACACTTCATATCACAGCTTGTTGATATATCACAACCTTTTACAAAGACATTACATAAAGGTGTGACCTTTGCATGGAATGAAGAATGTGAAAAGAACTTTGACCATATCAAGAAATATCTGTCAAATCCTCCTATCTTGATGCCTCCTATTCAGGGGAAACCATTGATCTTATATGTCTCTACAATAGATACATCACTAGGGGCATTGCTTGCACAACATGATGAGAATAAAAAGGAAAGAGCTATATACTGCATCAGTAGAACATTGGTTGCATAAGAGAAGAACTATTCAATGATTGAGAAAGCTTGTCTAGCTGTGATCTTTGCATCATAGAAACTGAGGCATTATATGTTAGCTCATACCACTCAATTGGTAGCTAAGATTGATCCACTCAAATACCTACTAAGCAAAGCGGCTCTCACAGGTAGATTAGCCAAATGGGTTATGCTCTTAAGTGAATTTGACATTGAATATGTTGAAAGAAAAGCTATAAAAGGCCAAGTTATTGCTGACCAATTGGTGGATGCACCTATCATTGATGACACACCAATGCACATGGAATTCCCAAATTCCTCTATCATGAATCTTTCTTCTAGAGAATGGCAGTTGTTCTTTGATGGCTCCTATACACAGAATGGATCCAGAGCAAGCATATTTTTTATTACTCCTCAAGGATACTCAATCCCCAAAGCATTTCAAATCAAGTTTCCTTGCACAAACAATATTTTTGAATATGAAGCCCTTCTTAATGGCATGAAAATAGTAATTGAGTGGAGAGTGACAGAGTTACACATTCATGGAGACTCCCAACTTGTAATCCATCAAGTCAATGATGTACACCAAACTAAGGATGAAAAGATCATTCCATACAAGAGAATTGTAGATGATCTAAAGAAGTATTTCATATCTATCACATTTGAGAAAATTCATAAAACTAAGAACAAGGTTGTCGATGCAATGGCAATGCTATCAACTTTATTACAATAGCCTGAACATGAGCTACACTACGAGTTCTTGGTGGAAGCACTATCTTATCCTACATATGACTCCCCAGAAACTTGCATGATCTGCACTATTTTTGGTCATGATTCATCCCGATACAAAAACCTTTTCTCCTATCTTCAAGACCAAATCATTCCCGAAACCTTCAATCACCATGAGAAAAGATTCCTAATCCGTAATGCCTCCCGATATGTCATCACTAGTAACGATCTATACAAATGAGGTCTAGATGGTGCGCTACTTAGATGTTTAGAATGGGAAGAGTCTCAACGTGCACTCAAGGAAGTCCATGAGGGTATATGTGGGTCACACTCGAATGGTTTAACACTAGCTTGAAAGCTTATTAGGGCTGGGTACTCTTGGCCTGAAATGGAGAAAGATGCAATCAAGTTTGCTAAGAACTATCAAAAGTGCCAAGTACATGGTAACTTAATACATGCTCTAGGGAGAGATCTAATTCCCTTTACTATACAATGGCCTTTTCATCAATGGGCATTTGATCTTATAGGATCCATACATCCTCATTCTTCTAATGGACATACCCATATAATCACAACTATAGATTATTTCACAAAATGGGTAGAAGCAGTTCCCTTAACACAAGCAACTGGGAAACAAATATCTATATTCATCCTGAACTATATCATATGAAGATATGGGTTCCCTCATTCCATAGTCACAGATAATGGTGGAAAATTCAAGAATAAAGACCTAGACGATCTATGTGACAAATTCAAGATTACCCAACATTGGTCTTCTATCTACTATCCTCAAGGGAATGGACAAGCGGAGGCTTCAAACAAGAATCTATTGAAAATCTTGCATCGTACAGTTAATAAAATAGGAAGAGACTGGAATCTCATGCTCAATACAGCTTTTGGGGCCTACAAAACAAGTATTAGAACACCTACAAGGGCTACACCTTTTGCTTTAGTTTATGGGTCTGAAGTGGTACTGCCTATTGAGGTTGAAATCCCATCACTAAGAATTAGAATGCATGGTTTAGTAACTGATGATGACTACAGATTGTCTAGGTTGCAAGAACTTGAACTACTAGATGAGTGCAGACAAGTAGTGTATGATAATCTTAGAGTATATCATAAAAGAATGTATAGAGGCTACAACAAGAAAGTCTAACACAAAAAATTTTAGGTTGGCGATCTAGTCTTGAGAGAGAATCCTAAAAATCAATCACATAGAGAACGCAAGGGGAAGTTTGAACCCAACTGGCTGGGTCCCTTTGTTATCACTGCTACTTTTGGCTCTGGTGCCTATCAACTCTCAATAACTGAAGGAGAATAGCTCTGAGAACCAATCAAAATTCTCCATCTAAAGAAATTCTACGCCTAAGGCATTCAGTCTATAGTAAAATATCCTGAAAAAATCTTTAAAATTGGGAAAAGTCCTAAAAAAATAAACATCTTGGTGAAAACCTAGCAATAGGTGCTTTGATGATTCACAAAAAAATCAAAAAATATCAAAAGTACAAAAAAAGTAAAAAATATCAAAAGTACAAAAAAAAAATGAAAAATGAAAAAAAGAAAAAAAAAATGAGAAAAGAGAAAGTTCCTTGGTGAAAACCTAGAAACAGGCGCCTTGGTAGCAAAAATAGAATCTCTGCCAAGATGGTGAAAACCTAGCAAATGGGTGCCAATTGTTTCAAAACACTCCATCTATTAGCGCAATCTTGGTCTTTCCCAGCTTTCAGTCTTGCTTTAGTTTGTATATATCTCTTGGTTTGTTTCCGTATATCTAGTTTTGAATAAGTCAGTCTGTACACCAATCAGCTCAAGCATCTGTATCCTATCAATGCTTAAAACTTGGGGGCACTCAATGTCATATCCTATGGTCTCCAGTATATCTTAGATGAGTCATATCTAGTCAAAGTCCTTTGAAGCTTCATTTGAGTCAGTCTGTCTGTCTCGTCTCCAAAAAGGATTTTGCATCTACAACAACACAATCAAACACAAACTGAAAATAATTTGTTCTTTTCATGCTTTTATCTCCTTGTATGCTTACTGATTCACATTGAAATTTTTGCATATTGTGTCCCTTTGAGCTCTTCGATGATGTCCTTTATAGGATTTAGAGAGTGATGACTGGGGGCATAATCTTTTCTTTGTCTTCTGCTTGTATGTGAAAATCTAACAACTTTGGAAATTCTGGATTGATATGGTGTCCGACTATAAGAGCCTCTATCTTGAATTGGATGGCCATGCGTACCTCAACCACTGATACCCAAAAAATTCAAGGAAGTTTGATCTAACTTTATATTTTTGAGTGAGTTCTTTCTCCTACTGTGAAACGCAATCTTACCTAAGGATGTGAATGACAAAGCGTCACTACAGGTAATTCACATTGGATTTAGAATGATCTCTTGACTTTTTGATGTGTTTGTAATGCAAGGTGTATTCTGTTCATCACAACATTTATGTTTTGATGCTTATACAAATTGCTATATCAAAATGGACATGATATTTAGGTCATCCAAGCGTTTGTGCCTTGGTGCTTATGTCTAATCTGACATTCCAAAAATAAAATCAATATTCATATGTCCATGGTTGTCTAACTTATGGGTGTTGTATTATTTCTTGAGTATACAAATCGATATTCATATGTCTATGGTTTCTAACTAGTGGGCATTGTATTGATTTATCCGGTTACCTAAAAGTTCAATGATGACAACAAATCGACACATGATCAGTGACTAGGTCCTAGGTCTTAGGTGGCATTTCATTTTACATGTTTCTTTGCATTTTGCACTTTGCATGATCTCACAAATTTCTTGAATAGCTTAAACGATTCTTCAATCGCCTCTTCAAATCTAACAAGAGCTAAAATCTAATGTGAAGGTCTCTTCACAGAACCGCAAGCAATTACCCTCCTGGGTTAAACATCTTTTTTGACATAAGACTGAGTACTTGTCTTCATCAATTTTTATATCATAATCATTTGCATCTAGTACATAAAGCATAAATCATACATACATCTTTCCATAATCAAATGCATATGCATAACATCCATACATGTGGAAGAAATCATTGCATTGCATTTATCCATACATACATTCTACACTACTCATAGCATAAACATCACATGATATCATCATAAATAAAAAAAGCATGACAAGTACAAATGAGTTGCAACCAAAATATCGATCTCATATATATCATCAATCAGAACTAGTCAGGGGTGCACTACTGGCACAATATACAAAAGAATGAGCTCATGAGAGCTATCAAAGTTAGAACAGTATCTCAATGAATCAAAAAGAGCTAAAGTGTATCAAAACATATCAAAATAGATCAACTGTCAGCCTGATCCTCTGCATCTGGTGGAGGAGGTGGTGCATCTAGTACTGCCTCTGCTCTTGGTGCTCTAGCCCCCTATGATGCTGCCATGTACTGTGAATACGTGGGAACTCTCTGTGTAGCAGGGACATCATCATAATATGTAGACACATAATAGGAAGATCATGAGGTCTGATGGATCACCTCTGTCTAAAGTCTATGAATCTCCTCATGCTGCTTTGTCCGCACTCTATCTGCCTCGAGGAATCTCTCCTCCCACCAAGCACTGCGCACCTTCAAGTCCCTGACCTGTACCCTGAGACATCAGATGATCTCCTGTGAGGAAAGAGGAACACTAGTATCAGTATCCACCGATGGCATATCTATATTTGCAGCTGGCTACTCAGGCTACTCTGTAGTCTCTCCCCTCTGTGCCTTACAGCGTCTGATCTCAGCACCTAAATCAAATGAGGCATCTACACCTATATCACCACCTATGTCTGTGCCACCACCCACATATCGCTCTGCTACCAATACCTCCTCAGCTGTGCTGACACTGCCTAAAGTTCCACCCTTGCCCCTGGTCTATCTCTATGATCCTGTGGGCCTCATTGCTATGGAAGTAGTGGGATGAGGGGGTCTCATCTATCTTGAAGGTCTCGATGGAGGAGCCATAGCTCTGGGTCTAGGCGGTGTGGGTTGTACAACCTATGCCTATGGTCTAGGACCCTGTCTCATGGGTGTACCTGTAACATCCATCACCTCCTCCATAGAGGGTATCAACTCAGTAGGGTGAGAGAATCTATGAATGGGGTGATCTACAAGCCAATCAATAAATCCATCTATAACCCTTGCATTGACAAACTATGGAAGATAATCCCAATCTCTACCAATAATGTTATTGTACTCCTAGGAACATAAAGAATATGTGAGCCTGGTTGTCCATTCCAGTCCAATCTCATGAACTATGCAAGCATATGTGGCATAATGCTCTAGGGAATCCTGTACGCGTCCATACTGACGCCAAACTCTAGTAATGATAAATCTCTCCAAGATAGTGGATGATCGACCAATAAGCACATGACTCTAACATAAATAACTAAACTACTCCCTCACAGTAGGCCAAGCCTCTATTAGCAAGTATGGTCTCCATACTACAAAAGTCATGTCATCGAGGCATCGCCTCCAGTACTCAGTATGGCCCATACGGACCTATGTGACATACCCAGAGTATAGATAAATAACCGGCTCCTATGGCTGGCGTTGTGTCTGGCAAATTAGTCTCAACACTGGGATATGCTCCCAGGCTCATATCTGTAATACCAAAGCTCCAGAAGCAAAAGACCTGCTATCCTAATACACAATCTCATGCATCTCTAAAAACATATGTGCCAAAAGACACTGACCCCAAGCAAGCTCAGTGGGAGTCACCATAAGTCGTGCTACTATTGAGGCCCAGCCCATTAGAAGACCGTTCTACTGACGGTCAGACATAATAATCCTACTGATCATCCCAGCAATGATGCACTCTAATCGATGATACTATCCATATTGTTGTACAAGGGTCTCCTAAGAGATGGACCAAGTCAACTATGTATCATCCCCGAATAGTCATCTAAAGGCATGAAGACCTGTGTGCCCAACACTCACATACTCAGAGCATTGACTACTATGGAAAGGAATGCGTAGAATCATGTACACATCCTCTAGAGTCATAGAGAGCTCTCCAGTGGGTACATGGAAGGTCTGCATCTCTAAATGAAATCTCTCGATCAACACAGTCAAAAGGCCATGGTTTACCCTAATCTCGGGTAAACGAATCAGAAACTCGAAACCACACGAAGCAAGATGTACCCTCATGGGGTCAGGAAGTGAAACACATAATCTTTGTGTCATTCAATGAGAGATACAAACATGGACATTTGGAAATCGGACCTACACAGTACAGAAACAGGGAGTTCTATCATAAATTTGGTTCAAAGATAGGCTAATATTGCAGAAATTGAACAGTTTGGTATTTCCAAAGGTAGGTCAAAAGGTCAGCAATCAAGCTACAAGATCAAAAAATTTAAAAATTTGACCTAAGACTCAGTTTTTAGCTCACTGTTTTCCAAATGACACTTCAGACTGGTGTGGAAAGTTGTACGACTTTCTACACTATGCCATACAACATAGCATATGCATATGACTTTACATAGGTTACCATATGACAGAGGAGGGACTTGATGAAATGTCATACGACTCATGGGCCCCTCTCATACGACTCTTGGGTGGTCATGAAATGACAAAGGAAATGAAATTGGAATGTCGTACGAGTCCTGGAGAGGACTCGTATGAGTTTTCATACATACGAAAATTCAAAATTGAAATGCGTATGAAACATTGCTAAAATCCTATAAAACATGGAAAAATTGACATTTTAGCAAAGTACAGAGGTCCACCTACTGGATGTCCATACTGTCGAGGTCTTTGGTGTCTTCGGCTGTGCTCAAATCGATGTGAACTCACAAGTACCTTTGGTTCTGCCATTTTCTCACTCAGAGGGCTCCACAAGGTTTCTAAAGTCAAAAGGTTGAAATGAATTGAAAATGACCCTTCTGGCCTTTATATAGCATTTGACCTAATTTTCCAAAGTGCTCCATTTTTCACAAAAATTATACCCCTGGCTAATTTTGACATTCTGAATCCATTTTCAGAATCAAAATCAAAATCTGAGATTGTTTATTATGTCAAAATCGTAATTTAAAATTTTTGGACCTAGGACGGTCTACTCACTAGTACAAAAACAACAATATATGACCAAATAAACTACCAAAAATTGTAGATAAATGACCAAATTTGGTCATGTGACCAGTGGTAGTTTATTGCCGGTCATTTATCTCGTGACCAAATTTATGACTAAACTATTTTAGTCATTTATTTAGTCATTGATTTGGTCATATATTTAGTCATTTATTTGGTCATTTGGTAGTTTATTTGGTCATTTGATCATTTATTTGGTCATTTGGTAGTTTATTTGGTCATTTATTTGGTCATTTGGTAATTTATTTGGTCGTTTATTTGGTCATTTATTTAGTCATTTATTTAGTCATTTATTTGGTCATTTATTTGGTCATTTATTTGGTCATTTATTTAGTCATTTATTTAGTCATTTATTTGGTCATTTATTTGGTCATTTATTTGGTCATTTATTTGGTCATTTATTTGGTCATATATTTAGTCATTAATTTAGTCATATATTTAATCATTAATTTAGTCATATATTTAGTCATATTAGGGCACGATGGAATTGAACCATCATCCTCCTACTTGTAAAGTAGGTGCTCTTCCATTGAGCTAGTACCCTTTAAAGAGTAATCATACCGTGTATACTAGTACTTTCCACTAAACATGATTTCAAGCTTTTCCATCCATAGTTCAAAGGTAGAAAAGCTTAAGGGGAGGATGACTAGTGATACTTTAAACTCAATGGTGAAGTTATTCAATGTGCAATATAAGAATGAAGTGAATTATGCCATTGGAAAATACATTACATGTGGCTTGTTCCCCTTATGCCCACAACATTTGCCCATTTCCCCCTCTACTATTATGACAGGCCTTTAAAAGATCTCTTTTGTGTGTGCATTTGCATTATTCATTTGCATAGTCGTTGGCATTATATCTTGGTCTATGTTCAAGGTTTGTTTATTGGGTGAGGAGCTATGAGATGGGCAATAATTTTTATCATTTTGATGAACAAGGTGAGCCTGTATCTTTTCTCTTTTTAACACATTCGTCATTGTTAGATAGTGGTCTAAATTCACTCTGAGGAGACTCTTCAACTATTTTTTGAGTCTCATTTATATCACCTGACAAGTGCCTTCCATGATCAGATAACAAGGTTTGTGTGTATGGCTTGATTCTAGACAATGGCACAATGGCATTTTGATTTTGAAATTGATTTTCATTTTTCACTTGTTGCAGTGCCAGATCATCCATACTTATATCACTCACCCCACTCCATTGTCTCAAGACCACTTTTTCAACTTTGTTAGAATTGCCACTCTTAGATAACAGGGTCCTTTGGCTTTCTATCATTCCATTTTTTTTCATACCCTCATTTTTAGATCCTCTGACCTCCTTTTGTTTTCTTTCAAAGAGATGTATGGCATCTTGGAAACTCAGTCTTTTGATAGAATCGAGCTTTTTGAGTAGGCTCTGGTACATTACTACTACCACAATTACTCTGAGCATCATCACAATCACTACTCCATTCCTTATTTAAACCTGTAACTATATCCTGAAAGTAGTTAATGCTCTTAATCACTATTGAATTAGATCAGCGTGATCCTACTCTCCCATTCTGAACTTGTCTCACTGGAGAAGATGACCATCTTCTTTGAGGAGACCTGGCTGAATGCCTATCTTTATCAGCATAATATTTATTAGCCATGTCTTATCCCTACTGTTCAATTTCAAAGGAAGCTATATTTATGGATTCAAAACTTGCATCAGCAATGAGATTGTCAAATCTAGAATACACATTAGGGTTTACAAGGGAATTGTCAGTAACTGATGAGTTTTTCGAAGCACTACTGTTGTTGGAATTCAAGTTAGAAACCCCAATTTGGGAAGAGGAATTACTTCCTTCCTGATTACAACCAAAGACTAGGAAGTTAGAGAGATTTAATGTAAATTGATCCTTCAGTGAATTCAAAGGGGTGATAGAAACTTGATTCTCTTTCAATATTTTGCCAATTTGCTTTGTGTTTGAAACTGAAATAGCAGAGTCCAATGACCTGTAATATGCTTCTTCTAGAAAATATGTTAGAGTCAAATCTAAAGACTTTTGAGATGCAATACCACTGTACAAAATCCAAATCCTCATCTCTTCCTACTATGTCTCTAAATTCCCCTTGAGCATCAAATTCTTTGTTATTTTTGGGGAGAAAAATGGTATGAAGTTGCCACATAATGTATTTCTCAATACATCCAAACTTGGAAAGATGGAATTTGACTTATTGACTATGGAGTAAATTTCTCTCCATTTCTGACATAATGCCATAAACTTGGCACAAGCATCCCTGTGAATCATCTTGGTCAGAATCTATGATAATTGACCCAAATATACAAAATTAATGGTACATATGGTAAGGGATAAAGTGTACTTTTCATTGCAGAAGACAATCTTAGCACCCAATGGGTGCTGCAATAGACTATGACCATTATTTTAAGTCCAGTTTTATCAATTAGCTTTTGATCGTGCAATTTGGGATCTGGAAAAAATAGAAAAAACCACTGGACTACATGCATGTAGTGCTTGATCTCAAAATTTTTGTGAAGATGAAGTACAACCAAGAATATTGAGAGCATTAGAATATGCCTGTTACAATTTTGAATAATAACCATGTGAACTGAAAAAGAAGAATTACCTCATACGAGTTGCACCAAATCTCTCTACAAATATCATGAGATTGCCCAGTTGTTCAATCTCAAAACCAGCAGCAGCAGCAGCACGAGCAAAAGCCATCCTTAATTCTTGCTATAATGCCATGAGTCTCACATTTATTGCTTGTAGAAGTTCCCTCCCGATTAAACATGAACTTTCAAGCCTGAATAAGCTTAAATATTAGAAAAAAAGGATAAGCCCTAACTGAGAGCACCTTTCAAGATTTCATTTGCATATATAAAGTTTGAAGTAATAAAATGATGTTTTAATTCTGCAATTTTTTGATTTTTCATAAATATAGTCACTTTCTTTGCATTGTACACCACCTTAATGCATTTTTCTTGAATTATTATCAATTGGAGGTGTTAGAGAATTGAATTAACTTTCATTTTGTGGTGGAATCATCTCGTTTGGAGTTGTATAGAAGGAGAAATCAGATTTTTGGTGAAAACAGTCAAAACCCTCTCCTAGGGTAACCCGAGAGGGTAGAATGTAATTTCTTGAATGTTGCACGTTGAATAAGGACTCTTCATGAGGGGTCATGATAGTGGAAACTTTTTAGACTACCCTTTCTTTTTTTCAAATAACCATGCATTGAATGCATATGCTATGAAGCCTGAAGACTGACTGGACTGTCACAGAGGAAGGGGGGCTGACTATCACAGTTAGAAGTTTGAGTGCTTTGTCCTTACTTAAAGTGTGTTTGGGCCATGGAGGATTGAGGGGGATGAAGATATGTGTGTCTACCACAAGTAAGATGCCTGGAGGGGCCAGAAGTTCCCATCTTGAAGGTGAAGCAATCAGAGTTGCAGGGTTTGGTATGACTGTCCCGGAATGACAGCATTTTGGTGAGTTAATTTGTTTGTGTAGAAGTATGAATGGATTGGATCAGTGGATTGGAGTGGGTATGGGAAGAGTATAGAAGAGTTTAGAATGATTTTAGAATGTCTTGTGGATGAGAAGGCAAATCCATAGTGCTTAGGGGAATAGTGTGATGATTGTCCCAACTAGAGAATCACATCTTGCAGAGTCACTGTCTTTAGGATAGTCAATGGTATTGGTTGTGTAGATCAGAGGGGTCAAGGGTGTGGTCCATTTGAACAAGGGAGTAATGGTTTTCTGATAAACTAATTGGAATAAGTGAGACCAGTGGAATGTGTGTGAAGGATAGTGGATTATTTTGAAGGTGTGGAGCCTAGTGGTTGTGAAATGAAGTGTTTGACCTTTGATGGGTCTAAGGTGTTGGTTGAATAGATGATGTAGGGTTTCATTCAATCATTGGTGGGGTGCAGTTGAGGGCTGCCTTAATTTCTTCCACATTCTTCCTTTGTAAGTAAGTTGATCTATGGGACTGTTGGGAAGCTCAATGTTGGGCTTATGATTCCCTTATAGAAGATGATCTAGATCTTTAAACTAACACCCCTGATCTATTGGGAGCCAAATGCCAATTCTTGAGGTAGATTCATCAATTTTATTCACTTCCACAAGACTTTTGTACGCTTCCTCTAAGATCGTCCCTTTGTCAAATTAATGATCCTAGTTCAGATTTAAATTTGTGGGTTCAGTTCATGGATTCGAAAAAGAGGAGTTGGGTTAGTTTTGAGTTTATGATACAAACAATGAAAAAGATTTTTTAGGCTTTGCAAAGTACCCACAAATAGAAATTCAAATATTCAACTCAAAATTGTAGAATAAAAACTAGAATTATAATTTGAAAGATTTGAGATGCACAATAATCTCACTGTGTCCATCAACTCAACAATCTTGGACATGTAGAAAAGGTAGATGAAGTATGCCATCTGAAAAAACAACATCCCAGAATTATCACCAAAGATTACATGAAAGTTATAGTTCATAAGTAGGGAATGTACGGGGAACAGATTATAATGATAATGCAAATCATAAGTACTGTAATATTTAAAAATGCTCACATGGGTAAATAAAATTATATACAGTGATAGTTGGTGCATTTACATTTCCCAGTTCTATTAAGTAACATTGCAAGAACTTCATGATCAATAATATTTCTAAGAAACCAGATCTGAATGGAAATTTCATCTAAGATTGATTGGTTCCAATTAGCACAAATAAATCCACTCCTATGGGATGTCAAACTACCCACCTGTTAAACATATAGTGCAATGGGTTGCTGCTTAATGCAATTTTAGTTGCAAAAATTGAACAAGAAAAATCTTAGATACAGTCTGTAGCTTGAAGATTTTCCTCTCTAGAACAAGTTCAAATTGTCCACTGGTAATGCTAGATAAAACAATTAGTTCCACACTTCCACCATAATGGTTGTGACTTAGAAAACAAATACTAGATGTGCACTCATATCCATACAATTTTTTTGAATTTCCTAATATTTATGTATATATTTGTGCATATGCCATAAACAAATTATAAATATGTAACTTGTGTTTATAGTTCATATACACCCCTAGCCCTTGCACCCAAATTTTGGTGGCCACCACTGATTCTATATTTATTATTCATGTACCTGCACACAAGTGCACCCAAATAAACATTTTAGTATTTCAGATTCAGTGACCTTTCAAAAGCATCTACATCAAGTTTCCCATTGTGCTTCTCCAATTTGTTGTAGTCTACAAGGGCTTGGCATATTACAAGCAACCCAGGCACTGTCAGTAGCATTACAAATAAATTCTTGGACTACCATACAATAAAGAAAATTGTCTAATCTACAGTTGGGCACACTGCAGTACTGATATGTTGCCATTCAGGTTCACGTTTCTCTAGGTTATCTCTAACATATGTGTGTGTGTGTTAAAAGAGCTTATGATAACCAAGTTAAGAAGCTGCTTCTTGGAAACCTCCTCTAGAAGGTTTCCTAGAATTGAATTTTGATGGTGTCTGCAAGTAATCTCATTGTGGAAGGTATGGGGCATGGTGCACTCTTCCTCAGCATAGTTCAATAGAATTGGTTCTGTCTTTTAAGCTTTCATACTTAAAAATGAAATGAAGGTGGAGGTGGTATTGGAGGCATCTTCTTTAGGGTGCAAGAAGTTGGTTGTTGAAATGGTTCTTCGGTGATAACCAGGGCATGAGGTTTCATATCATCTGCTATCTGTAATAAAGCACAACACTTTATAAGACAAGATCAATTTTATTGTCTTCATTTTGTAAGAATTTAGCATTATCATCCATTTACACTTATTATGACACAATTTACTCGCTGGATTCTGTTATAATTTTATTGGTATCTCTTAAATAATTATAAATCATTTATCGATCCACATAAAAAGCATCTAACATCTGTATAAAAAGAATCTTTATTTCCTTCTAATATTAATACACATGGGCACCATGAGCGCTGCAACACTCCAATAAGAAGGCTATTTTCTATGTATGAGAAGAGCAATGGCCTACCCATAGAATTAATGTATGGTAATTAAGTACCTAGGGACTTCCCATAACAAAGGTTTATTGAGGTGGTAAATAGACACTTCCACAATTGGAACACGACCTACAATGGCCAATGCAATGACCAGAAATCATCAAAGGCATATAATTGGATGGACTGGAAGACTAATGGGCTGATGCAGACCAAGGTTGTGGCAATTTTCCAGGTCTCGTGTTCATAACAGAGTTTATGATAGATGAAGATTACTCCAATTGGTTTGGATTTAGCGCACTGGGATTAATCAAAAAATTGTTTATTGTGTAATCCTTCCAATGGTTGTTGGCCTTTTTTGGGTATGGATTGTAAGTGGCATCATAGTGTTCTTGTTTCCTTACATTTCCCTGTTGTAAATAGGTTGACAGTCAATTTATTTGTCGGTGCAACATTTATAGTAGATTATTCTTCAAAAGCACTCAAAATATTTCAAATGTTACAAATTCATAAACAATTATCCATTATGGCATGTATGTTGTCTACAAATTAAAAATCTGTAAGATAGGTATATGCATTTAACTACATATTATTTCATCGACATCAATTTGCTTCTGCTGCTTAATGATGCATCCCTACTTTTTCCTTAGCATGTGTAGTATAATTATTTCACCTATTTCATAAATGATCATACCAAGAAAGGATATGCATTCATTATTCGGAAAAGATTTAAAAGCATAAAAATAGTTCTTTCTTACCATTACATGACAGACTTTCATCAACTAAAGGTTTGTGTGCATGTTTCTTCTAAGTAATTCTTATTACAAAATTATGCAGGATTACAATTTAAAAATGCCTTATTTTGAATAATGGGAGTCAACTTGAAGATCGCATGGTGTAGAAATTATAAATTTGTGAACTGACTTCAAAAACACCAAGCTGAAAGTACAAGTAAACACAAACTAACCTCAAATTCAGAACTAAAAGATGCACCATAGACCAAAATTTTCTTTGAGACACAGCCACGAATAACACACCTGTGTTATCAAAAAAAAAAAATGAGTACTATACAGAAAGTGATAAAAACTCAACAAAGCTATGAAAGAATAACACAACATGGAGACCACATCAGAATTTAATGCATTAATAGCATAAAATAAGATCATATATCAAAACCAGGAAATTGTCAGTATAATTTTATCCTTTTTTTCCAATCTAAATATATAGATTTCAACAATGTACAGCCCTAATTGTCTGATGTTCCTCTTTCTTTGTAGAAAATATCCATGAAAATCAAATCATACAAAATTAACATGAATAAAATAAATTAATCTTAACGCAGCATTTCAAGGAAAGTATTGTATAAATAACACATCAATCAAAGCCAATTGCATGTGGACTGCACAAATATATGATTTCAAATATTCTTTCTTGAGTCTTCCCACTAGCAAAGTTGTGATGGATTTCTATTTTATTCGTACAAGTATGTAAAATTAATTCTCTCCTAGCTTCATCACACTGATTTGTCAATATTAATTGGGATAGCATCTATTCATGGCAAGAAGATAAATTAAGACCCTCCTAATCCAAATTCCCTCATGAGTAACACATTCAGGGCAGCTCTAGAATCAGTTTACATTGATGAGAGTGGTAAGTTTGATTGTTTTATGCTAATTCAAGGAATTTGCCAATATTGAAGGCCATAATAAAGCATACCATTAAATGCATGCTTTAAAGTATTTATCCACCCCAATTGGGACCTGTGTATCCTTTGTAAGTCCTCAAAATTCTCTATACAAAACAACCATGGAACATAGATTTGGTCAAATTTATCATCCCACCAACCACTCATCTTGAATCATCTAAGCCTAAAGCTAAATAGTTTCAATCCTACTTTCATGGAGATGGTGACTTACATTTGGCCAATCAAGCCTTTAACAACTGTTGCGCATACCTAGTAGGTGACAAAATGAGGCTTTTGGTAGCCAAATAATGCTATATCAATCAGAAGGCAGTGTTGCATCCAAATCAACTTTAAGTGGCCTATTAGAGCGGCCACATTGACTTCATGCACTTGTTTGTGAAATGTTTTATCATTGGGAAGAAAACCTGACCTTCATGATTCCTTTGGAGCTTTGTATCCAAGTACTCTCATTGTTGCCTCTTGCCTTCTGAATGTTGCTTAGAATATGCATTTTCAAGAACTGAAGGTCTTTTAGTAGGGAGTTCTCTATGTTTGTTTAGGGTCTTCATGTCCAGTCCACATATGAAAAGGAACTGTATTATTCCATTTTCCACCTAATGCCCAATTCTTTAATCATTTTTTTAATCCCAGGAGGACATGTTTTTTATGATGAGAATGATCATAGCTCCAGAATATGTGTTCACTATCATATTCAAGTTGGTTAATTATACTTTTTAATCTCGATAGAAAACAAAAATTCCTTGTTAAAATCTTCGAATGCTCCTAATATTCAAGCTAAAGAGAATTACTACTTTATTGATATATCCACCACTAAATAAATCTAAGAATCCTGTTGATTGTAGTGCATTTAGTTCTAATGATATTTAAGCAATAAGTGAATCACCGTTAAAAACTATAGGCATATTATGAGCCCAAGAATGATTTAGAATTAAATAATTGATATTACATAGAATTCCACCTTCAGTTCACATAAAAGATAAAATTGATATTAGAAACATATACTTATGTTCCACCTACACCTCCAATTGTCTCTGAACCGATTGGATGGAATGGAAGCTCACAAATTGCAAATTGTCATTAATATATCTACTTTCCTCCCCTCTTCCTTCCCCTTTGAAACTTTTAAAGCATCCACTACTACTTTCTTTTATCACTTACTTTATAGCTGTGTGCATAACTCCTAATTGTTTCACCTGTTTAGGGTGAAGTCGTGTTATATACTCTATGTATTTTTGTTTAAACTTTTGACAGCATGTATATTCTCTTTAAATATTCTTGTAACTACAGGTGTATCTTACTTTTGTAGGCAATCATGCCTACAATTGTCCAAGGAGATAAAGAGAATTGAATATATTCAACTTGCACACAACTGCTATATGTCTAATTGCTTGCACATTCTCTAAAAATACTGATTGATGTTTGGACACCTCAAGTTTCTAAATTTATAGCTATAATTGGAAATTAGAGAACAACAATTTGAGTGCTTCAGCTGGGCAACAATACATCAGCATGCCCTGAAGGGAAGTAAGTCTGTAATCCAAATATGTTAATCTAATCATTAGTTTAAGTCAATACATGCTGGAAAAAGGTATGTTCTCTCCTTGTAAATGGAGATATACAAGGCTCATAAAGTTAACATTAAGAAACACATTAAAAGTTTAGTATATTAGAGAAGGACCAAAGTCTTATTTATGGATCATGAGAACTAAATGTTTAATGCTTATATCAGCAAGTTCAAGAAACCAGTGACTATTACACATTAGGGAAGCATTGACTGTTACTACAAAGGCTGGTGGAATCTTTAAGGGTTACTTCATCCTTAAAGATAATCCCCATATGTGTTTGTGTTAATCTAATCAAGCTATTAAGAAAATTAATCATTTCCCTTGCAACCTTTTGTGTTTCTGGTTTGTGCTATAATTCAAAATCAGTCAAATAATATTACTTTTTGTATATCCAAAAGCTTAAAAAACACATTACTTCCCTATTCTAAATGGGAGACCTCAATAGACCATACAAACATGAAGTTTTTATAAATAAAAAATGACAGGTCAATCTGGCTACTATGGAAAAAGAGCATGCATATTCTCTAGCCCAGAACCTCTCTGCAGCTCTTTCTCTAGCCCAGAACGACCCTACCTGCACTTGGTAGGAACTACGCAACCCTGCAGCCCTTGTTTCAATGTAAATGCATTAACT
Organism: Chamaecyparis obtusa; assembly: GCA_027943335.1. NCBI lineage: Eukaryota > Viridiplantae > Streptophyta > Pinopsida > Cupressales > Cupressaceae > Chamaecyparis > Chamaecyparis obtusa. The sequence goes on from BSBK01002426.1 coordinate 152,923, forward strand.
TGCTTGGAAAAAATTACTTTACAACATCACTACACTTGGATGAACTGCATACGAGTGGCAACATAATATAAAATTTTCTTCTCTTTTTTGATGTTTTGATACCGATGATCGTATTTATATTGATTATAGATTTTTAAACAAAATTGCAATCAATATCAAATATCCTTAAATGAATTGACAACTTATTAGGTCAACATATACATGCCAATAACTTCACCAAGTTGTAATTTTTGAAATCTAGCTATCATTCATGAGGATAAAGGTCATAAAAATTTCTTTCATAGGTTCAATGAATGTGTCATGTCCCTTGAAGAGCATGCAACTATACAAAAATGATATAATGGGAAAATCAGAATTATTTACTAAATGCTAGGATGGTCTTCCAATAACTAATGTTTGACGGCCTATTTTTTTTACAGCAGCTTATCTATCAAGTCCCCTACTTATGACTAATTTTTGAGGGCCACATCATCAAATATGGTGCCACACTAGCATGCTTTTTGTCAAGGTGTCCAAAACAACTCAAAATAAAAGTAAGACCAATTGTAGTGCATTAGGGGATCCCATACTTGTGCAGCTAATGAGGTATCACATGATTGGTTCCTTTTTAGAAAAAGTGACACATTTCATTCAATTATGGGTAGTCATCATTAATAAAAAAATAACTTTAAAGTCACAATTATTGGTACAATGTTGTCAAAAATATTGAATATCAAATTAGCAAGTGTGGACATTAAGTTAACAACTGCTATCAATGTAGTCATTTATACATCCATCACGGTTACAAAAAAGCCCCAAAACTTGCTTAAGATCAAGGATATTCTTGTAATATCCCTAGTTGGAATATTAGATAGTCTAAAAGATTTTAGAAAAGTAGAACACAAACCCTAGTACTTTCTGTTCATCAAGATCTCGATGTGGACAAGGTGAATAATTAGCAATCAAATTCAATTACAGGCTGCAAGTAGCATAGTTTACTATTTAGGCAAACTTCTAAGATAAATATGTTGACTGTGACAAAATTCTTTCCAAAGTAATGCATGCAATTATACAACTAGAATTAAGAAGTGTGGATCTTGAAGGCTACACCATCCAATATCTATTACAATGTCAGTGCAAATATGAATAAGAGATCCAGTGATGAAAATTTCAGAGTCCACTTAAATACCAATGCAAAACTATCTAGTGGGCCTTCCAGATTTACAAATTGAAATCAACTACAAATTAATTACCTTTCTAGTAGTGAACTGCACAAAAAGTTACATATCAAATTATGAGTATGATAAAACTGGAAAATCAACAATCTCTTAAACTCACAGCTTATTATAAATAAATATAAATGTAGGGAGTCATTAAAACAACTATGTTTAAATAAACTCAAATAAGTTTGATTCAGCTAGGCATACAGACTATTTGGTGGTTGGAATGAGAATGTGCAGACAAGAAAATGACAGAAATAATAATGCATTGATTGTATTATACTCCAAATATGATATTGACATCTGGTACACAAAAATGAAGTTTGATAGCCCAAAATGCATATTCAAAAACAAAAATCAGACTCAGTGAGGTAGAGCACAAGTGTACAGCCTTCAATGATGATATAACTCATATAACACCCAAAAATAACCCCAAAAAAGAAAGCATCGATCCTGAAATGCCTCTAATCCAAGTCTACTAAGGGTGCCTTATCTAAACAAGGATTTTGTAGAACATGCCTTTGTTAACTTTGAAAGGATTAGAAATTTAATCTAGCAAGTGTGGATATTAAGTTAACAATTGCTATCACAACTATTAGACCATGTTCAGATATTGGTTCCTCTCCCCTAATTTGGTTCTATATTTCTAAATATTCAATGAGCTATAATCAACTATGTAGATGGAAAACAAAAATCAATTTATAAAAATAATATTCTCCTTTGATTTTTTCCATGGGTTGATTTTAAAAAGGATGCACATTACTTACCTGAATTCTTCCACCCTTGCCTAGCCAGAAAGAGAACAAATTTGATGAAGAGCATTCTTCTTATCATCAATTGTATCTTTATTCTACTGGTCTAAATGGTTGTAATGTTTTTGGAATGCCTCAACGAATGGAACTCTCTTTCTCTGAGGGTACTAAACATCAGAGCGATCCACATCATAAAAGAGTGGGATCATGAAACCATTAGATTTACACATCCGGGACACCTCCTTCAAACATAAAGTTGATTCTCTATAGTGCTCAAAAAATATGGCGATGCAAATGTCACTTGTTTGAATGGTTGTTTGCAAGGTGAAATAGATTTCTTTACCCTTCTCTAGTTCTTCACTGTCGAAAAAAACCTTGAGTCCCATTCCAAAGAGAGATTCGTACAGATGGTCGAAAAAAAATTTCCTCGCATCTTTTTCGCAAACGCTGAGAAACACATTGAATTTGTTGTTGACATCGAAGGGGATTTTGATGGTGGGAGGTTGATACTGATTAAACTCCTCATTAAGGTCATGAACAAAAATCTATGTTGTGAGACAATTTGAGGGTACAAAGTATTCCAAGACTAGAAATCTTTGGCACGATTAGACCCCAAAACACTGCCGGTTCAGAAATCATATGGTTTCCATTGATGCTACTCAGACCCATGAGTTTAATCCGTGTAACTTGATTGTCCCATAATGTTATGCCCTACCATTGGCAAGCTTCAATATCAATAGGCCATTCTAATTTCTGTATCCTAAAGCTGCGCATAAATTTCTCAGAGGTTCGATTTCCTCTTTGAACTCGATTTTGGCTTTTTTGATTCAAGTGTATTGAAAATTTGACTTCCCTCCCTTCCTCCATTTCCCTCTCGATGTGAATTTGAGAAATAAAAGAGATAGAAAGAGGGGGAAGACAAATTGAGAGAGAGGTTAAGGGGAGGGGGAGAGATTGATTGCACTACTAATTCTAATATTTTCAAATATGATAGAGCTTGTGTTAAATTTTATTTAAATGAATATAAATTTAAAAGATAAATCACTTCTTATATTTTCAAACATTTAAATTAATAGGATTGGTTCTTATATCAAAGTCTTTTAAAATAGTGATTTAAAAAATCTCTCTAATTAATAAATATTATACATATTCATAAATGATTTCTTTTAAATTAATATCAAAATTTAAAATATATCAATTGCATAATAAACAAGTACCACGTAGTGGCTACTACTTATCTTTAATTCTGTAATTAATTATAATTATAATTTATATTTAAAATAATATTTTTAAAATAAGTTTTTTTTTAATCATAATTTCATTTCTATAGAATATATATTTTACCAAATGCCAAAGCTGCCAGATTTACATGCCTTACAATGAACCAATTCAATTTCAAATTCTTGAAAGTCATGGTATGTTGAAGATAATAAATAAACCATATCATTTTTCACCTCTTAAGAAAGATGCCAAATCAATCAATAAGGGAAAAACCCTTGAGAGAGTACCCATATAATTTTTGTGGAGGGAAAATCCTTTTGATAGAACTAAGTTCTTAAGGAACCCTAAAGAGCTCAGTTTTAGTAATCCAATCCTCAAAAAAGTCAAAAACTAAAAAAATCAATGTTTCAACATTTGGTTTAAACCCCTAAAAATTTTGTATCAATGCATTTTTCAGATTGGATAAAGATTTTCACACAAGAAAATCAAGGAGTATAAGAAAAAAATCACTACCCTTTCAACTAGAATCAAAGGGAAAAAAGAGGATTACCTTGGATTGTTTGAGCCTTGAGAGATTCATTGCAGTTGTCATCCATAACCCTCAACAACATATGTCAGGGAAGAAGAAGAGCTTTTCTTCACCAAATCTGGTAATATAGTAGCTTTGAAGTTTGAATGAAATAGGAAGTTTCTTGCTCTTGATACCCAACAATACCAGAGCCACAAAACCAACCTTTGATACCCTACAAATTATGCAATCAAAATCATAGATTAAATTCAAAATATTTCACAATTTCACTTGCATTGAAGAAAACCAGTAGCCTAGATCGAGTTTGGATAAAAAATGGACAAAAATGTATCAAAATTAACAAAAACATATCGAAAATCCATTTCTCTCCTATCCTTTACCGCCTAAAAAATGAACAAAAATATATCAAAATTAACAAAAACATATCAAAAATTCATTTCCCTCCTATCCTTTACCGCCTATTGAAAAATCATGTTCTTATGTGTTAAAAAAAAAATAATGAGCCATGACTACTGTTATGGGTTGTGGAAATCTAATATCCTTAATGATCACAATTTGTTACATTCTGGTTCTATCTTATAAGTAGCTAGAATGACTCTAATATGTATTTAGTTTTCTTACATCTATTGTAGAATATCTATATAATCATCTGGGCTATTGGATCCATTTTTGTTCTTAGTTTGCATTGTTTTTATTGTAAATTATTCTAGTGACAATATTTTTTGTACAGAGGTGCGCAAACTGGTTACTAGCACCAATTTGAAAATACTTCTACTATATATATATATATACACACACACACACACACACTTTAAAGCAAAAAATAGGTAACAGGTTTAAGGGTTAAATATTTAACGTGTGCAACCAAAATCTAATTTGATTTGAAGATCTAATATTAGATGCAAGTCAAATTTATTTTTAGACATGAGATGAGAAACCAATTCGAAATAGTAAGCCACGACTAAAAACTTGTTTGATGAAAACATGCTCTCACAATAAAATGAATGAAATTGTGGAACCAAAAAGGAAAAACCCTCAAACTATTTATTTAGTCATTTATTTGGTCATTTTACACGATGACCAAATTGGTCATTTATTTAGTTATTTTACCCGATGACCAAATTGGTCATTTATTTAGTCATTTATTTAATCATTTTAGTTGTGATTTTTCCCGATGACCAAATTGGTCATTTATTTAGTCATTTATTTGCCAAATATGATCAGTTTTGGTCATGTGACTAAGACTTTTAGTCACGTGACTAAAATTTTTAGTCACTTAGTCATTTATTTGCCAAATTCTACTAGTGACTTCTTGCACACTCGACCTTCAATCATCAAAGAAATCTAGAATTCAACTTAACTAATTATCTTACATCAAACTATCAAAATTTCAACTTGGTCAACTATGGTCAACTCATGGTTTAACCTAGTCAAACTTGGTCTCTAGGACCTCTAAACGATGTAGAACGCATTCTTGAATGTGAACAACTACTTCTCAAATCAATTAACATGCCTCTAAACTATAACACTGACTTTTCTTGTCAGATTTCAATTTTAATCCCGAAGGGGGCATGGTATTGCACATCATTCAAGTCTGTAAATCTAAATCTGTAATCAAATCTTTCCTCAGTAATCAAGACAACAACCACATCTAGTTGTTGATTCATCAAAAGTCCTTGTCGCTTGGGGCAAATCTATCATCGCTTGGGGAATATCAGATTCATCGAGATCCATGTCAATCTGGTATTCTCTTAATCTTGTAAACTGTATCAACTTTTTGTAACCATCGGTTCATTAGTGTTATTTCGTTGGTTCTTCATAACTGAAGGGTTCAGATGTGATACCAATGTGATTCAATATAAGGACAATCGAGTCTGGAATTGGTCACTCACTTCTTCGCAATCATAAGATTCAGGATCAAGCATTTTGACACTTTTGCTTCATCAGTTCATCGTTGCTATAGTGAACATTATCTTTGGTCATTCAAGACCTAACATCATCATATCTTTCAATCAGTTTCTGTCTCAGAATCGGCTAATCTTTCGAATCAGTTTCATATCAATATCATACATAGACTATCTTTGAACCACTGCACTTTGCACAGTAATTCAAAGAGGGGCAAAATGTAATACCCCAAAAAAGGGTTATAGGTTCATTAACCTCCTACATCTTCAATCGAAAGAAATTGACATCAAAGTTCTAACCTAAGGCACATCTATGTATCATCAAATCTTAAGTGATTTTATCTTAATTCTGCATTGGGGAATATTCTTAGCAATATTCCTAATTATCTTAATTATCTTTAATTTAATGATTATTTGGTGATAAATCATATTTATCCTAAAGTTGATTAATTGAATATTCTAAATATTTAATTAATTAATTTAATTATGCCACTTAATTATTTAATTTAATTTAATTAGATTTATTCCTAAGTATTATTATTTAAGTTTGACAATAAATCAAAATTCCTATCATTAAATGATTAAATTCTTATTTAATTAATTAAAGCAAGTTGTCATATTTAGTGATATTATTTTTGAATAAAAGTTTGATTTAATAATTGATTAACCCATAAATCAATTATTTTAAATTGAAATCAGTTAAGTTGAGAATAAATCACTTTATTTTTAAATTAATTTATAATTAAATCATGCACAATCAAAAAAGCAGGCAACTAGAAATTAACAATCAATTTTAAATTTAAACTCAACATCTGATGATGAGTTGAAATTTGATCTAAACTCTATTTTGAGTTAAAGCCTTGCTTTTGCATGATTTTTGTGAGTTAATTATCTTTTAACTCAAAAATCAACCTAAGTTTATCAAGAGTGATTTATGGCTTTTCTCATGCACCTCCAAAGCCCTGGATTTCTATAAAATTGAGGCTCGGCTCTTCATAATTATCAACACTCAAATTTGCACAATTACTCTAGCGAATTGGCGATTGAAGGATTGAGCACTTGCGATAGGCGATTTGTGAGATCTTTCATAGTTGATCATAGCTTTTGCATAGATTCATATCATAGTTTTCATATTCATCCATATCATTATTAGATCAATTGCATATCAATCTCATACATTCTAGCATAGATTCATATCAGTTTTTCATCATAATTGCATAGAAAAAAAAAAGAAAAAAAGATTAATTTGCATTCGTTTCATATCTAGATTTTGCATTCAAATCCTTCATTTAGGTGTCATCAAGGTCACTGATCTCGATTCCAATCTGAGAACATCATACTCGCACCTACTAGAAGGCAGTAAATCACCTGATTAGTTTAGCTTTCAATTCATTGCAGGATTTTGATTTTTGCTAACCTCTAATGTTTTACTGAAGTGTTGTGTCCTGCAACTAGGTACAAAATTCACACACACAGTGTTTACTAAATTGTTGCTTATGGTAACTATTATGCTCATTTTCCCATTGCAATCAATGAGGTCAACATGAACAATTTTAGTTTTGACTTTTGCATTGTTGTACTTCATAGAGGTAGGGCCATATACAACAAGAACATCTCCCTCAAATACAGACCCCATACGTTGTGTGCAAATGTCAAGAATTGTAAACAATTAAAGCATAATATTGCTATGCTTAATTTAATATATATTTTATTTTTAAAAAAATATATTATTTTTCACTTTTTCGACGTATCAATAATAGTCCTTTCAATGACAATGCTATATGTTCGACGAATATTCCGACCAAATTTCATTGAAAGAGAGACGAACCTTCTTTGGCATTTTGACAAGAATGTTGAACACTCAATGACAGTTTTGACCCTAAGTCGTCACAATTTCGACGGACATTGGTCGCATAGATGGAAGGTGTGATCAATAATTCTTCCAGGTTGAAGTGATTATTTCGATGACGGGTTCGTTGATAATTCAACATATATGGATGTCAAAATTTCAATGATGGTTTAGTGTGTAGTATAATCGATGAAAAAACTTTGACAATAGTTTTGGTCATTTGGTCGATCAATTGGTATAAAAAATTTGACTAATCCTCATAGAAAACAAGCTAAAATCTACTAGTGCCTTATTGAAATATCTTTATGATTTAATTCATGCTAGATGGAAAGGCACAAAAAAGATGGATAGAGAAATTATGGAGAGAGCACTTATGCAAGTGCAACCTGAGCTAAATCCTAAAGATGTAAAGATGTTGGTTGAATCCTATAGACCTTTAAAAAAATAAAAAAATAGAGCTACAAATATAGTTGTTGGTAAGATACAGATTGTGTACAATGTGGATATATAGAGGAAAAGGATGCAAATGGTGAAGGAAGCAAAACAAGAAGAAAATGAAGAAAAATTTGGCGATGAGAAACAAAAGGGTAAAGAACCTGTGATTGAGAGAATTGATGACACGTCTACACTTGAAGAGATAATAGGTGATGTTATAATTGTTGATATTCATAAAGAAGTGGAGAACATTGGAGAATAAAATGTTGAATTAACTCAAACCGGTGAAGCAGAAGTAGAAACAAAAAAATCGGTGGAGATAAGGTTATAATAGAAGACATAACAGGTAAAGAGGATTCTCCATCATCATCTCCTATGGAGCATTCCAAAGGATTGGTCTCTAAGAAGGTAGAAGAAAAAGTGATAGTAATTCAGAAAGAAGTTGAAAAAGAATATGATGTAAAAAGGAAATTGAGTCTTGGAGAGTCAAGTGTGAAGAAGAAGCATAAATCGGTGCCAGCAGCAGAAGAACAAGTAGAAGAGGAAGAAATATTCACCCCATTGGTAGACAACAAAAAATTGAAACCTAAGGAATTGATGAAGTATTCAACACAGTTTATGAAGAAAGATGAGAGAGATAAGATGGGGTCAAAGATGAAGAAAGATAGAGCAATGAGACAAGCTAGAGACATCCTAGATGAGTTGGTGCCTAAGCTTGAATATGATGAAGATGATTATGTAATAGATTAAATAGACACCTTGATAAAGGCTATTTCAAAAGAAGGCCCATATTTAGAGTCTGCAACAATAAAATTGGCAGAAAAGAAATTAGAGAAGAAGAAGATAGGTAAACTAATGGAGAAGATTACTGAAGATAGGAACAAAATGACAGATCTAGTGAAACAAGTAAAGACTACATTGGCTAAGGAAATACAACTATTCACTAAAGTATCAAATTATCCAGAGTTTGTCAAAGACTTGAAGCGGAAAAGAGCTGAAGCTCACAAGGAGCTAGAGAGCTCAACTGGTCAACTTGATCCTATTTCAAGCTCAGTTACTATTTACAATAATCAAGTGAAGCATTTATCTCATAATGTGAAGCAGATTCAGTAGGAACAAGATAACAAGATGATTTGTCTACTTGAGCTACAATCATTTTTATAACCTACAATGGAGGTCATGCAACATAATGTGAAGAAGGAAGAAGGGATCCTTTCCTTACCAAACATGAGCAATCTAGACCGTATGGAAGAGCTAGCTTCTAGCTTACTTGAGAAAATTATTACTTTGGGTCACATGTAGAAGTCATTGGAGACATCCTTAGAGTCAAAAAAGATAAACTTCAAGATAATCTTTGATAGGATGTAAGCAAACTATGTATACTTGTACATATTTCAATTTTGCACCTTTGGCATTTTTGTCAAAGGGGGAGAATAAATATGATTTGGTGAAGCAGAGAGAATAAGAATAGGAATAAGTCTATAGGGAGTTTATGAAGATATAGATTGATGACTGAGTATAGAAAGGGGGAGAATAATGTTTCTTTCCATCAATGCCAAAGGGGGAGATTGATGGAATTATGATGAGTTTGGGAGATTGAATGACATTGTGATGTATATTGGTTTTAGTCATAAGAAGTCATTGGTTTGGTTGTCATTGATGTCAACTAAGTCAGTTCACTCATGTATCACAATCGGTGAAGCACAAGATGCAATTGGTGTGAAAGATATGTGATTAATAATGCTATAAATTGGCTAAGTCCAGAAGATTGGTAGCCAGTGAGGTCAAGAATTTGGTAACGGTAGTGATAAATGAAGAATTATGAGGTGGGGTCACAAGTACAATATCAACATGGTCAGACTACAAAGTGGTTCTAACCACAACTCACTTGGTTGATCAGTGAGAGCTAGATTTTTTTGACATAGTCTTTCAAGATAGGTAAGAACACTTGTGTTATTGAGCATTAGTTGGAAGATTCTAGATTGGTAAGTTGTATAGCCATTGCGATGATATTTGATGTTATGATGACATGTAATAAGGGTTATAGAATTGATGAGTTGGCATTTTTGGAATCAGTGCTATTATATAAGGAATATTTAAGGTGGTGCATTGGATAAGTCAAAATGTGTTTGAATACCTTGGAAATATATCATGCAGATCTTATTTTGAGCTGGCGTGGTCATAGGTAAAAGTGTTTAACATCAATATCATCATTTTGGCATGTGGTTCTTGCGTAGAAAAGTATTTTAATTTCATGAAGATGATGCTAGGAGTGTATATGTGGAACTAGTCATATTGTAAAGGTTGTTGTTGTTGTTGTTGTGTTTATGTTTCTATAGTTGATGTGAAGGTTGTGAAGAAGGTTTGTAATCTCAATTAGGGTTGCGATCAAAGATCATATAGAGATGGAGTTATGAGTAGTTACAGAGTGCAAATAACATATTGGGTCTGACATGCAATCAATGCTACATCTAGATCATTCACTTGTTGTTCACCAACAGTTACAACAAGAAAATATCTTAATAGGGTGAACTTTAGTAGGTTTCTCATTGTGAATCCCTTAACCGGGTGACCTCTTAATAGATTTTTGAAATCCTCTTGCAAGGTAGAGCTTAGCAAATCTGATTGTACTAATCACTCCTAATAGGGTGAACCCCAAGAAAGGGTAATTATAGCTCCTAATAGGATAAACTCATTCACTACAGTAGTGGGCTTGTGGGTGTCATCCCCACTATGGTTTTTCCCTCTAACCAAGAGTTTTCATGCAAAAGTCATTATGTCATGTGTGATGATTTTGTGGATGCTTGATATTGTTCTCTCTTATTTTCTTACTTCAGTTATATGCTTGGTGGTTTGGAAGTTATTATTGAAGCTATTGAGATCGATGGCTAGACTAGTCCATAATCTATTTGTATTGATTCACCACCCCCTCTTAGTACCTAATAGTCCTAATAGTTTTAACCAGTTTGTGGGAGTCCATTATCTATATCTCCCATCTTTTCCTTTTACTCGTAATAGTGGTCTTTTTTTTTCCATCATGGTATTACTCATAGGAAAATTTATATAAATCTACACAACTACAATTTACAGGCGTGATTCAAAATCAAACCCTAATTCTATTCCTACAATCTAAACAATAAACCACAAGATTTGAAAAATTGAAAGGTAGGACGTAGGTGTCTAGTATTTTACCAAGAATTTTAATTTGAGCAAACTATGAGTGAGAAGAGAGTTGAGAGACTTTGTTGCATTCCACTACCTAGAAGCTATAACCTGTTTGCAAATCTCCAATACTAGTTAGAACTCAAAAACCTAGATTGATTTAACCTAAAGGAAAAAAAAAATTGTATAATTGTGACTCATGTTAACTTTTATCGATTCTTTCTGAAGACTGATATCTGATGTCACTATGACATGTGTCACTTAGTTGTTTGACATTACAACTTGAGTCGGAGACGTGAAATTGGACTTATTAGTTATTACATTTATTAATTGTTTTGTTTTACTTTTACTCTAATTTAGATTTTAATTATACTTAGTTGAGTGTTAAATCATGACACCTACCTTGTTTTCGCGTGACATTTGCAAAGAGAGGTGACTATTCCCCAAATCAGCCCAAAATACACCTTGGGTCGTTGAGCTCTTCTCATCCGACGGTCATTGGTAGTCACTGTCAAGTGTTGCGGGTCCCATTCACTTATGGCTTGTTAGTAGTCACCTAGTAACCTTACACATCATCATCAAATGACACTAACCTTGTGAGTGGACACGGGTCATGATTCTATAATAGGTTTGCAAAAATGGGGTTTCATTTCCCTTTCGGCCTAAAATACACCACACGTTCTTAATCTCTGCTCATCCAACGGTCATTGGTAGTCACTGTAAGGTGTCGCGGATCCCTTTTACTTTTTCCTTGTCATTAGTTAGATGTCATCATCACATGCACCTAAGTGGACATGTGTCATGATTCCCAAAGAGTTTTGCAAAAAATGGGTTTTATTTCCCCTTTGGCCCAAAATACACCATATGTCATAAATTTATTAAATATAATTTTTTTTTTCATTTACACTAAATTGTAAATTTTTGAAATAGTGAACACCGAATAATTTACAATTTTACATTGAGTTTGTAATTTATTATTTTAATTATTTGTTGTTTTAAATTTCAATTTTAAATAGTCCTAACTTTGTATTTAAATAAATTAAATATATCAATTTAGTACTATATATGATCAATTATTAAACTTTAAAATAAGAAAAAGTTAATAACTTGATAAATTATAACTTTATATTTCACATATTGATAATAAATATGCAATTTAATTCAATTTTGATAATTGATTTAAATAAACTTTACTCTATGAAATAATGTTACAAAATATGATATTATGAAAAAAATTGAAGTAATTTGATAGGCTGAAATTAAATTATTTAATTTAATAGGCTGAAAAATAAAATTGTTTCAATTTTCAGTGAAAATTGAAGTTTCATTGTTTAATTACTCAAAATTGTGTATATATTTAATAATTAATTATATATTGAGTAATGTTTAACTCTGACTTTAACATTGAATTCAATCAGTAATATTAATTTAATTATTTCTATTTGTATTATAATCAAAATTACACATCGATATGACACATTGGCATATAATTTATCAATATAGACCACATACTTTTTATAATATTTTTTAATTTGATGACATTGATCTGAATTAATTACTAAACAATAATAAAATTGTTTTAAATGTTAAAAATAGCAACTTGCTTTGTCTTTGAACTGATAAAGAAACTTAATCGTTTTAAAAACCTGAAAAATATCCATTCGTATAGAAAGCATATTAAAAACTATTTTTAAAATAATAAACTACTTCAAAGTTAATAAAAAACCCATTATATCATGTTTATTTCAATAAAAAATTAATCACTATATACATTAATTGTAGACGTCTATGCAATATGATGGATAGAGTAACAATTTATAGAAAATTTATATTTAATTTCCTCAATTCAATTTAATTTCATATTGCGACTTATGTCAACTATGTGTATTCAATAGGGTAGTTATGTATACATTGAATATGCGAACTTCATTATAAGTTTGAAATAACCCTATAAATGATGGCATCAATATTTACAATGCCATCGTTCATTTGTTCTCTTTTGATACTATTTGGCATTTTTTGATGGGCTCAATTCTCCTATCTTGTAGAGCCTTCTTGGTCAACTCTATTATATAAATTATGGCATCACTATTTGCAATGACATCTTTCATTTGTTCTCTTTTGACGTTGTTTGTCATTTTGCAATGGGCTTAGTTCTCTTATCTTGTAGAGCCTTCTTGGTCATCTCTATTATAACATTATAATAGACATAAACTGTGTCACATTTCAGGCTAACTTATCAACACAGCTGAATTTGAGTATTTCTAACTTTTTTTTTCAAACATATGGTCTAGCTAGTTTCATTAGATAAGTTCTTCAACTTTTCCAATTAGAAATATCTATTAAATTCATGTTTTATACCAATTTGGGTCCAATTACCAAAGAAATAAAATTATTTCAGAAAAGTGATGTTTCAATAACTCGTACTCTTTTGAATGATATTTTTAAAAAATATAAAAATACCCCTTTGTAGAGCTTAGAGTCAAGATTATTGTCATATAAGTTTTATAGTATTTTGATTAAATCTAATATGTTATAATTTCAAAATACTGCAAGTAGGTATTTTAACATTTGAGAAGACGTTGCTTCAAATAAATAAATAAAATAGTAAATCATATTTTAAAAAATTAAAATTTATATTTAACACTAGAGGAGAGATTCCTCTTCAAGAATATGTCATTTTTTTTATGAATGGTGTAAATTTGATAGGGGAAATTCAACGAGAGATGAAAATTGTTGATTTCAGATAAGTTTGACTTTGAGTACTTATATCAGAGAAAATATACATCGAAAATCAAATTTTCTTCTGTTTTGCACTAGCTATACATGTCATCTATAACATATTTTGAAATCAAAGGAAAAAAAATTATTTGTATATACTTGTTTGGCAGGAACTAGACCCCAAATTTTTAGCATTTTTCAACAACTAAAAATTGAACTTCAAAAATTAAAAAAATGTGTCAATTCTTGTTCAATTTTAAAAAAAAAAATTATAAGCATAAACTTTATCCATTTTTACACATTTTATCAATTTACATCATCTTCCAATTATAAACAAAAATATCACATTTATGTCGTTAAAGTTGAACAGTTTGTGTTTTATTGACCTTTTCCTTTATAAAAGTGTGACACAGGTTTGTACTTTTACCCAATGATGCATTTTCATTTTGTTTTTGGCACACCTTTCAATTTTCCTTTTGTTTTGCTAGGGTTGAAGGATTTTTGAAATGCTTTAAATCATGCCATCACTATCTTGTTATCAAGGATGGAAGAGCATCATCTATGTATAAATTACAAAGGATGCAACTGCATCATCTACTAGTACACTGAATGGATGACTTCATTAGAATGTGGGGGTTAAGAATGTTCTATGTATATGTCTCTAGTTTTTACATGAAAAAGAAAATTGGAAAGGAAAAAGGGTTTTTTAAATTGCTTAAGTGCTTCTATTATATTTATATGAGATTTGTGTGTCTGGTTATGAAATATCCGTGTATAATTATAAAATTCCTCATGGCCACAAATGATCTAAGACATGACATCATAAGAAATGAATTAAAATAGTGCACAATGTAACAACCACATCTCTATGCACTAAGCAACAAAAGATATCATCCCAAACAATCAATGAAATCATTGCAGAATGTTATACCCACATGTTCATCCATTGTCATAATTCTAAATGGTACTCATATAGAAACAAATTTCTTATCAGTGTACATAACACACTTATTTCATTGACCACAAAAATGTTGTCACAAGGAATGAATAAAATGATTGTTGAATCTCCATGGCAAGCAATGTATGTTCATGCACTAACATTCTTAACCATGTACAAAATTCCCCTATTTCATTACTTATCAACTATTTCCTGTGGTATTCTCAATGGTCATGTATGCTACACACACATAAACACAAACATATGTATATATTGAACGCAGAACCATTGGGAAGCACAGTGGAAGACATCGCAACCAATGAATGAAATGATTGCATAATGTTATTAAAAAAAAAATTTAAGACAAAAGTGGGGTGTCCATATTTTATTAATAAACTAGTTCAAAAACTCCCATGTGGAAGAACTAGAAAGAAACCCCGGGATCATTGTTATATACAAGTATATATTCAATAATGGTCAGTTACATATGAAATTACATAAGAGGCCAAACAGACACTTAGTCATTGTTCAATCATATCCCACATACCGGGCAGTTCAAGTTAAATACTATGCACAAATTGAACACACATATCAAAACCCATCAGTGTGCCAATGAACCAAAAAAACCTTACAACACAAATTTAACCATAAGCTTATCGAGAGGCCATCAAAATTTTAAAAGTGACCAACAATGGAATATTTATTCGACCATGTCCTCTGAACCCCAATCCACAACAGGAGACTCTATAACACATGGAGACCAACCTGAAGGTTCTATACCAGCGGCCACCGCAAATTATGATGAAGCCTGGTGCAAAGTTTCTTCCTCTAGTGAAGAAATAGGAAGCCATCCACGAGTGCAGGCCAAAGCAAGAGAGCAGGGTGCAACAGGGCCAGCAACATGAATAAGTTGACCACCCGACAGAGACACACTACCTGAACCCAATGGATGAACATTTAGGTCTGACACCACATCAATCATCCTTGGGAATGCCCACAAGTGACTGGGCATGAATGAATCAAATTTTCAGCCTAAGATGGGGGAGAATTTGGAAATTCAAAAAGATCCAGCAATGCGTTCACCTTGATTTTGATCGAATCCACCATGTGAAACCCTAATTGCCGATTCACAGAGCGGAGAGCATTTTCTGCATACCTTGCATCTTGTTTCTCCAAGGAATGTTTTATACTTACATACACTAGCATGCAATCTGTTAGCTTGTGGTGACTGATCAGGATAGTACTATCCAGGAAAGTACTATACACTTTTCCTCCCGACCTCGCTGGGGTTCGGGGCCAGACTGGGCCTCGAGCAGGGGTTTGGGGGTGCAACCCCCAAGGCAAATTGGAAAAAAAAATTTGAGGCCGACATATTTTTCGGTTATTTTGGGCCGACATATTGTAACTCATTTTAACCCTAAAGCGGCAAAAATATTGTATAATATGGCTTAGGGTTAGGGATTTCATTATGGATGATTTTAGTACTTGCGGTGAAATTGAGTTGTAAGGGATTATAGATTGTAATCAGGTTTTAATCACTGGATAATAATAATATTGGACTCGTTGTTGGTGGATGTAGCTCAGGGATTGGGTGAACCACATTAAATCTTTGTGTCTTGTGTTTTCTTCTGTGTGGTTTATTGTTTTCTGATATTAGTTATATTTGCACATAACTGTTATTTCTGTCTTGTTAATCCTAACAAGTGATATCAGAGTGAGGTTATTTCGTTCATCCTTTCATCTATTCTCTGAAGCAGATCTCACGAGTTAGTGGGAGAGTCTCTTGGTTAAGTGGGAGAAATGGCAGATGAGGGTAGGCTAAAGTTTGATAAGTTTAATGGGCAGAACTTCCAGTTATGGAAGATGCAAATGGAGGATTATCTCTATCAGAAGGATCTATGGCAGCCATTAGAGGGAGTATCCAAGAAAGAGGCAACAATGTCTCAGGAAGAATGGGATATTTTGGATAGGAAGGCATTGAGGAGTATTCATCTATGCCTGGCACAATCGGTGGCATTCAATATTACTGGAGCAATGACAGCTCAAACTCTGATGGAAACCCTAGCAAAGTTGTATGAAAAGCCTTCAGCTTCAAACAAGGTATTTCTAATGAAGCATTTATTTAATATGAAAATGGTAGAAGGTGGATCAGTTGCTGATCATTTGAATGAGTTTAATACAGTTACAAGTCAGTTAACTTTAGTTAAAATTACTTTTGATGAAGAGGTTAGGGCTCTCTTGATTTTGTGTTCTTTGCCAGAAAGCTAGAATGGCTTGGTAATGGCTGTTAGTAATTTTGTTTCTAGTTCTAATACCCTAAAGTATGATGATGTTATTGGTGTTATATTGAGTGAGAAAATTCGTAGGAAAAGCTCAGGGGCATCTACATTAGGTAGTGTATTGAATGCAAAAAGTAGAGGTAGAACAAGAGATAGAGGAAACAACTCTGGAAATCATGGGAAATCAAGAGGAAAATCAAAGGGAAAGAGGCCCGAATCCAAAGGGCCAAATGATTGCTGGTACTGTCAAAAACCAAGTCATAAGAAGAAAGATTGTTGGTCTCGAAAGAAAGATCAAGGAGACAAACATGATGGAAACAAGGAGGCAAATGTGGTAAGTAACAAATCCGAAGAGGATGCTTTGCTCTTGTCTTTAGAAAATGTTAATGATTCATGGGTGTTAGATTCGGGGGCTTCATTTCATGCTACACCCCATAGAGGTTATTTTGTTGATTATGTCCAAAGGGTTTTTGGGCTAGTTTATTTGGGAGATAATGAACCCTGTCAAATTGTTGGAAAAGGGGAAATCAAGATTAAGTTGCATAATGGGAATCATTGGCTACTACAAGAGGTAAGACATGTTCCAAAGTTGAGTAGAAATTTAATTTCAGCTGGGCAACTTGCTGATGAGGGTTGCACAGTTACTTTTAATGATAAAAATTGGAAGGTTTCAAAAGGTTCCTTAGTAGTAGCAAAAAGTGTGAAAGTAGACACCTTATATCTTTGTACAGGTCATACTGTTCCTTCTACTTTAATTGTTTCAGAAGAAAATGAATGTTCAGGAACAGTGGCTGCAGTTGAGCAGGAAGAACATCAGACAGTTGCTATAAATTCTGACACAGCATAGTGGCACAACAGACTCGGGCACATGAGTGAAAAAGGTATAAAATTACTTCATTCAAAGAAAGTTTTACCTGGTCTGAAATGTGTTAATATGGATTTCTGTGAAAGTTGTGTGTATGGAAAGAAAAAGAGAGTTAGTTTTGTGAAGAGTGGGAAGGAAAAGAAAAATGAGAGATTAGAGCTTGTGCATACAAATGTATGGGAACCAGCTCAGGTATCTTCCCTTGGTGGCTCTCTGTATTATGTTACATTTATAGATGATGCAACAAGAAAAGTATGGATTTATTTCCTTAGACACAAATCTAATGTATTTCAAACTTTTAAAAAATGGAAATGTTTGGTTGAGAATGAGACTGGTAAAAGATTAAAATGTCTCAAATCTGATAATGGTGGTGAGTATTGCAGCACAGAATTTGAAGATTATTGTTCCTATAATGGTATTCGTAGGCAGAAAACTATAACAAGGGCTCCACAAGAAAATGGAGTGGTTGAACGCATGAACAGGACAATAATGGAGTGTACAAAGAGTATGAGGTTGCATGCTAGGCTGCCCAAAAATATGTGGGCAGAAGCTGTGAACACTACTGTTTATTTAATCAATAGAGGCCCCTCTACTCCTTTGGACTATGGTATTCCAAAGGAAGCATGGAGTGGTAAGAAGGTGAGTTATTCTTTTCTCAAAACCTTTAGTTGTGAAGCTTTTGCACTTATAGATTATGAAAATAGAACCAAGCTGGAAGCTAAGTCAAAGAAATGTTTATTTGTTGGATATGGCATTGATGAATTTGGTTATAGGCTTTGGAATTTTGAAAATCATAAAATTGTAAGAAGCAGGGATGTCATATTCAATGAGAAAGTATTGTACAAAGATCTGTTGCAGCAGCATGAGAAGAAAGAAAATGACTATGTAGTACTGAATGATACTCCACAAGTTCATGTTTCAATAATTTTTTATGCTCCGCAACAACAGCAACAACAAATACCACACACACCAGTGAATGTTAGACGGTCAACAAGGCTAAGTAGACCTCCAGAAAGATTTTCTCCATCTTTGTATTCTATTTTGTTAACAGATGCTGGTGAACCTAAATGTTATAATGAAGTTGTGCAGGTGGATACAAAGCTTCAATGGGAGTCTGCAATGACAAATGAAATGGACTCTTTGCTGAAAAATCAAACATGGGATTTATGTAAGTTACCTGCAGGTAAAGGGGCTTTATAGAATAAATGGGTTTACAGGATAAAAGAAGAGGATGGAGGTAAGAAAAGATTTAAAGCCAGATTAGTCGTAAAAGGATTTGCACAAAAACATGGTATTGATTTTGATGAGATATTTTCTCTAGTTGTTAAAATGACTTCTATCCATACTGTTTTAAGTATTGCGGCTACTGAAGATTTGCATTTAGAGCAGCTTGATGTTAAAATAACTTTTCTTCATGGTGATTTGGATGAAGAAATATATATGGTACAACCACAAGGATTTGAGGTCAAGGGTAAGGAGAATTTGGTGTGTAGATTGCAGAAAAGTTTATATGGCTTGAAGCAAGCACCTCGGCAATGGTATATTAAATTTGACACTTTTATGAATGAGCATGGATATAGTCAGTGTCATTCTGACCATTGTGTTTATTTTAAGAGGTTGGATGATGACAGCTACATTATTTTATGTTTATATGTTGATGATACGCTTGTAGCTGGGTCTAACATGGATCACATTAAGGGGTTGAAACAACAGTTAGCAAAATCTTTTGCTATGAAGGATTTGGGGGCAGCAAAACAAATCCTTGGTATGAAAATTTGTAGAGATAGGAAAAATAAGAAATTGTCTCTATCTCGGGCTGATTATATTGAGAAGGTGTTGCAACATTTCTCTATGGAAAATGCCAAAGATGTCAACACACCTTTGCCTAGTCATTTGAAATTGACTAAGGATATGTGTCCCAAGACACCAGAAGAAGAGACTAAAATGTCTAAGGTACCTTATCCTTTAGCTGTAGGGAGCTTAATGTATGCTATGGTATGTACTAGGCCAGATATTGCACATGCAGTGGGAGTCGTTAGCCGATATATGAGTAACCCTGGCATTGAGCATTGGAATGTAGTCAAATGGATTCTCAGATATTTGAGAGGTACATCCAGTAAGTGTTTACACTTTGGGGGTTCTACTACTACTGTACAAAGTTATGTTGACTCAAATTTGGCATGAGATATAGATAGCAGGAGGAGTACTATAGGTTATATATTTACTATTGGTGGGACAGCAATGAGTTAGATTTCTCGACTACAAAATGTGGTTGCTTTATCCACTACAGAGGCAGAGTATTTTGTTGCTACAGAGGCAGCCAAGGAGATGATATGGCTTCAATTCTTCATAGAAGAATTGGGACATCCACAGAAGGATAATTTTCTACATACAGATAGCCAAAGTGTCATTCATCTTGCAAAGAATTTTGCTTTGCACTCAAAGACAAAACACATACAGTTGCGGTACCATTTCATTCGGTCATTTTTGGATGATGGGAAGTTAAGGCTGGAAAAGATACATACAGATGATAATCCAGCAGATATGTTTACAAAGGTAGTAACAAGGGAGAATTTGAACTCCTTTTCAACTTCGGTTGGTCTACTAGACTAAACAGAATAAAGAGACAGTTGAGTCCAGGGTGGTTTGATCTAGTGGGAGCCTCATATGGGTAGCGGTATTGCTACAGGATCAGTCTCCAAGTGGGAGATTTTTTAGTATAGTGTGGATACTGATCAGTCACCAAGTGGGAGATTGTTAGCTTGTGGTGACTGATCAGGATGGTACTATTCAGGAAAGTACTATACACTTTTCCTCCTGAGGCAAATTTTTTTGAGGCCGACATATTTTTTGGTTATTTTGGGCTGACATATTGTAACTCATTTTAACCCTAAAGCGGCAAAAATATTGTATAATATGGCTTAGGGTTAGAGATTTCATTATGGATGATTTTAGTACTTGCGGCAGAATTGAGTTGTAAGGGATTACAGATTGTAATCACTGGATAATAATAATATTGGACTCGCTATTGGTGGACATAGCCCAGGGATTGGGTGAACCACGTTAAATCTTTTGTGTCTTGTGTTCTCTTCTGTGTGGTTTATTATTTTTTGATGTTAGTTATATTTGCACATAATTGTTATTTCTGCCTTGTTAATCCTAACACAATCATGGTTTTTTTGGGATTAAGCATGATTGTCATTAGTGACAACACTTATTTTGTACAGTGCATATTGAGTAGAACAAAGCTTATCGAGCAGAATAGTGCTTACTGAGCAGAACAGTGCATACCGAGTAGAACAGAGCTTACCGAGCAGAACAGAACTTACCGAGCAGAACAGTGCATACCGAGCAGAATAGTGCTTACCAAGCAGAACAGTGCATACCGAGCAAAATAGAGCTTACCAAGCAGAACAGTGCATACTGAGTAGAACAGTGTATACCGAGCTCGCAAAGTTTCACAGTGTTTACCGAGTGCTGCACGGTTAAACAGAAAATTTAGTATCTACCGAGTCCCCAGTATTTACTGAGTTCTAAACTATGACCGAGTGGTTAGTATGGACCGAGCCTCCACTTCTACTGAGTGCATGACGAGGCCGAGTAATGCAGTGGACGCCGAGTATCAGAAAGTCACCGAGTTAGTTTGCAGTAATTGAGTAACTATATTTGGGCTGACTCAGTAATATTTGTGTTTACTTGTTTAAGAGCCGACTTTGTAATTATTTTGTAATTGATTTGGATTGATATATAAATGTCTTATGTCTTATCCAAATAAAGGAGATAAAAAATAAAAATAAAAATAGCAAGGCAGAGATATGCGAATTACAAAGGGCTATAGCAGTATAAGAAGCAGCAAAGATTTATCCATCACAGAAGGTGATTAGTACATTAGTGAATCTCAATCAGCAAGTACAGTTGCAAGTAAGAGATCTACTGTTTCATCCTAACAGGTGAATTAGCTTGAAATCCCTTAACCGGGTAGACTTAACAGTCTTTATTAAATCTCTTAACCGAGTGCATACTTCATTGTATGTTTGTAAATCCTCTAACAAGGTGGACCTAGCAGTCCTTATTGCTCCTAACAGGGCAGATCATCAGAAGTGATCATTGTAAGCCTTAACCAGAAAACTTTATACTGCAGTATTGAAGTTTTTTGGGTATCATCCCCACCCCAGTTTTACTTTCTACTTGGAAGGTTTCTGGGTCACCAAATCTATGTGTCAAAGTGTTATGAATGTTTTTATGTTTTTAGTTTCTCATGCATGCAATTAGATTATCAAATTAAATGTTATCAAGATTTGTAATTGAAGTAAAAGTTTTTGAAGTTACTAATTCACCCCTCCCCTCTCAGTAACTCAATTAGCCTTGAATATTTCCAACAATTGGTATCAGAGCTCAGTGGTTCTCAGGATAAAGTTTGACAGCTTGAGTAAAGGTCCAGGATAATGGAGATATTCAAACTTAACAAAGTGATTGAAAATGAAAAGTTAGATCTGGAAATGGCCATAGCAAAATTCAAAGAAGTAAAAGAACATCTTTCCCAATCCCTAAGAAGAAGGAAGGAACTTGCAAATCAGATGAATGACCATCAATATGTTGAAGAAAAGATTGAAGACCTTTTTCCTTCAAGCAGCTCAGATGAAGCAAATAATGCTATCAAAGAACTCCTAGAAAAGAATGGATCTCTACAAGAAGAAGTAAGAAAATTGAAAAGAGAACAGGAATTACACTCAACAAGATTCTGTGAAATCTTGGAACAAAGAAACAAAATGAAAGATGAATTAGATGGAAAGAACAATGAAATCCAGAATAAAACTCTTCAGCTAGAAAACCTTATTGATCAAATCTCCAATACAAATGAAGAAATCTTGACTCTGAGATCAGAAAATGAAAATATAAGAGAGGAGCTGAGATCTTAAAAGCAAATCAATTTAAGAGTGATGAGCGACCTAGATGCTGAAAGGCAAATCAATGAGAGAATGTTGAAATCTCAAGAAGATTTGAATCAGGTGTATGAACGAAACCTTCATAGGCAAAAAGGAAAAGCAGGACTTGGATACAAAGAAGAAGGTGAATCCTCCAAGCAAGGTACTCAAAAGAACCAGAAACCTACTTGTAATCATTGTGGCAAAATTGGCCATACTTCAAACAAATGTTAGAGTAATGGAAAAGAAAAATTCAATGGAAATTGCTACAATTGCAATCAACATGGTCATAAAGCAAATGAATGCAAGGAGAAACCAAGATTTAAAGGCAAATGTCACAAATGTAGCAAACAAGGTCATAAGGCATCCGAATGCAGATCTAAAACATTCAATCCAACAGAAAAAATTATGAAAGCAATGTTTGGATGGGACTACAACACTTGGTGCAGATGTCATTACTGTGGAGAATATGGACACATTGGCATGAACTGTGTAAAACATCACTTGAGAAAAAGGGAAACCACTGTAAGATGTTTTAAATGCACTAAACTTGGTCATATAGGAAAAAATTGCATGAATGCTGGCGAAGTTGAAGATAGACAGAAAGAAAAAGAAAATAACATCAAGAAGCAAATAAGACAACAATGGATTCCTAAACCTACCAAGCAAACCAGTCCAAGTAATGTAGTCACTCATGAAGGGAGTGGCTCTATGAACTCTAACTAGTCTCCAAGATAGCACTGGAACTGTATCTTCATAGTCACATTCCAAAATAGTTCCAGAACTAAAAGAAAGACCGATCCAAATCAGTATGCAAGATACAGCAGGATCATAGGAAGGTCAGTACCAGTTAACATCGAGCAGGTCGGGAGTAACCTAACTTCATTTGGTTATCGAGTAAGGTCGGAGCAGTATGAATTCCCATGATCGCCGAGTTGCGGAGTCTTTACCGAGCAATTAATGCATAGTGGATGACAGTCTGTCGAATTCAATACCCTAATTCCTATGGAGCATTAATGACAAAGTTTTAACAAAAGCATGAAATCAAGCTCATTCTTCACCGCGAATTTTAGCACATTGAAAGCAAAAGAGTCTCCTAGTGCAATCAAGTGTTTCGAAGCATATTTCAGCAAGATATTCTCGAAGAATTCTCTGTGTTCACCAAGCTACCATGGCATCATCATCCAATGCTAAAGTGAAGAAAGGTTCGGAAATGTTAGTTCCTGGAGAATGGAAGGCATCAGATTTCAAACTCGTACCCGCAGTTGCCGGAACCCTAGACCCAAGTGGAGCTCAATCTCGGATCCCTCCTAAGGTACTCCTTATTAACGATATTTGCAGTCATTTTAAGTGTACAATTCAAGAACTTGGAACCCTAGAGATAGATACTATTCGTGAAGAACTGTGTGTCGATGGTGTTCTCAAACCGGAGCATCAACATTTGGAAAATAAGGGTTTAGTTCACATCACACACATGCCTCGGAGCTTTCAGACAAAATGGGTCAGATATATCCTCAGCCGAGTACATGAAGGCAAAATGTGGCTCGAGCAACCAGTAGAGATCACGAAGAAGATGATTCACCGAATCACTGGTCTTCCCATGCTCGACAAGGCTAAATCTACAAACACCCTAGGTCGGTCGGAACTGGAAGAGAAAACCCTAGCCGAGTGGGACGGTAGAGGTATGAAGATAAGCAGCATTACTGATGCAGAATTGAAGTTCGGCACACATATCATAGCTCACAAGATATACAGCTCAAGTCGACAGAACAGTGTTCCATGTGAAGCAGTTGACCTAGCATATAAGATTGTGAAGAACAATCTGTCATTTGACCTAGCAGATCTTTTACTGAAACAGTTCAACAAGAACATGGAGAGCATCAAAACTTCAAAGAATAATCCATGTAAGTTTGGATCACTGTTAGTTTGTTCATTTTTCTATGCTCAAAAGTTTTTCCCATCTAAAGGCACGGTAGTATGGAGAAAAGATGTGCCAGTTCTTTATCAGATGAATGAATACATTTCAGAAATGGGTGAGAATTTTGAAAGTATAATGGAGAACTATTTTGAATCATTTAAAGAGAAAATGAACAATAGATTCCGGATTCCACAGAAATTAGTGGAAGATTACAAAAATGATATTTGTTTCATGGTGGATTGTGATAATCTGTACATACAGGCAACAAAACCAAGGATTGTACATGTGAAACCTCTTCCCTATGAGGTAAATATTGATGAAACCAAGGATATTATTGAAGCCCTCATTAATCAACCTGTTAATCCAAAGGCACCATATTTTGGGACATATGAAGAAGCTAAGGAGAGAATTGACCTTAGTATAAACCTTCCACAGGCGGTTAACAAAGGAAGAAAGAGGATGGCCAAAATACAAGCTAGAACACCTCTAATGATAATCGAAGGAAAAGAAGAGGACACTGAAGAAGAAGAGAAAAAGGATGAGGAGGAAGAAGAACAGGTACCAGCAAAGAAGAAAGGAAAAGCAATTATCACCAAGGCACCCAAGCAATCCCTTGCAATATTTACAAGAAGAAGAGCTAGAGGCAAGGCAGGCAAAGACAGTGAGGAAGTAGTATTCAAAATGCCTCCTCCTTCATTAAAAGAAAAGATCAAGGATATGAGAGAAGGTTCTGGAATTGCAAACTTCAAATCTCTCAAATATGAAATCAGATCTGAGGAAGAGCAGCAAGAAATTGAAGATGTTGTTATTGAGAAAATGGGAAAATGGAAATACTCACCTGAAGAGATAGCTTCTCAAATCCCAGGAATTCTGCTAAGTAAAATTAAGTTGAGATGGTCCAATGCAAGGCAATTTGTCAAGGACATCTATGCTGAAACCTTGAGGAAATTGATGCCAAGTTTGAAAAATGTTGAAATTAATAAGGCATTGACTGATAATGAAAATAAGATGACACTCAAATTCAACAGTTGTTTGATTTTGATCAAAGATATTGAGTCGGTTGTGAAGAGTGCCACTGCCACATGGAAAAACATCTATAAGCTTCACAAACCGAGTACTAAAACTGTGATAATCAAGGATATTGAAGATGACAGTGATGAACTGGAAGAAGATACCGAGGTAGTCAAGCAAAGTGATGAGGAAGATAATATTGTCTGGATAGTTGCAGAAGTCATTGCCTCACTTCCTCACTCTCCAGTAAAAATTGCTACAACTAGCCCGGAGACAACTTTAAGTATGATTGTGACAACTTCCACAGATACATCAAAAGTCCAATCATCGGCAGAAATGACTACCACCTCTTTTACCGAGTTGCAGTCTCCTGTATCTACTTCAGTACCCACTTCCTCATCAAGTTTTCCAGCAGTAAGTATTTTAGATGTGAATACTTCAGTTTTGAGCCCATCAAGTATTCCAGTCGGTAGTTTATTTTTCACAGCTAGTCCTACTATGTCTACAATAACCTCTACTAAGGCATTGAGTGCAATAACAGTTGATGCTAAGGCTCAACCGAGTATAAGATTTTTGAGTAAGAATGTAGAAGAGGATATAGACTTAGATGAGGAGATAGAGATTCCTAAATTAGACTTTGCAAATCTCTCAGCAGACCAAATGCAAAACATTGGTGAACTCCTCCAAAAGAAAGCAAAGCAGAAGAAATTAAAAGAAGAAAGGGACAAGGAATATAAAATTATTGAGGATGCAAAGGATATTTTGTCAAAAGCATTAGGTATTAAAGTTGATTCCTCACAACATATTTTGTTACAGTTAGCTGAGGCAGTGAACAAGTTCAATGAGGATTCCTCTACGTCAGAAAAGATTCTTGAGAAAGCCGAGAAGAAGTTTGACAATAAAGTGCTTGAGCATATTGCTCAGCATATGGTTATTAATCAGGCAGAATTATCTTCAGTTTTGACAGATATTGAGTTTTCCTATTCCAATGTTACCTCACTCTTTGCTAAGCTATGTAATGTTGCCCGAGTTCTCTAAGGAAGTCAAGAATAAATTGAATAAGATTGATGATGATCTGAAGGATAGTGTACAGAAGTTGCAACTTGAACCTAGTTCAAGCTCTGCACATCATATGAAAATCAAATTCCTATCAAATAGGCAGTCGGAATTATTAAAAGAGGACACAGACATCCGGTCTACACTGCTAGATATTCAGAACATGATCCTTCCCATCATGGACATAATGCAAAAGCACATTACTCACTCAAAAGCATTACTCCATGACAATCAGTTTTCCATTGCAGATCACATGATTGAACTCTCTGCAGAATTCCTAATTGCACTCCAAACATGCAAGATTCTGCAAGAAAATTGGGACAGAACTCTGGCATTAATAATGAAGGTACATTCTGATTTTCTTTCACATTTTGGAGTCTCCCTGTAAAATACTTGTATATACACCTTTGGCATTATTGTCAAAAAGGGGGAGAAAATGTATAGGAGAAAATGTATAGGAGAAAGTGTATAAGATTAAGGTGTGTAATACGAAAGGGGGAGAAAGTACCCTATAGAAGGGAGTCATGAAATGTATATATAGCAGCTTGACAGAGATAAATTTTGAAAAATCTAAAAACAGATTCAGCATGGTTCTTGTATATGAGTTTTGGCAATAAGTGGTTTTTGTCACTAATGCCAAAGGGGGAGATTGTTGGCATTAAGCATGATTGTCATTAGTGACAACACTTATTCTGTACAGTGCATACTGAGCAGAATAGTGCTTACTGAGCAGAACAGTGCATACCGAGCATAACAGAGCTTACCGAGCAAAACAATGCATATCGAGCATAACAGAGCTTACCGAGCAGAACAGAACTTACCGAGCAGAACAATGCATACCGAGCAAAATAGTGCTTACTGAGCAGAACAGTGCATACCGAGCAGAACAGAGCTTACCGAGCAAAACAGTGCATACCGAGTAGAACAGTGTATACCGAGCTCACAAAGTTTCACAGTGTTTACCGAGTGCTGCACGGTTAAATAGGAAATTCAGTATCTACCGAGTCCCTAGTATTTATCGAGTTCTAAACTACGACCGAGTGGTTAGTATGGACCGAGCCTCCACTTCTACCGAGTGCATGACAATGCCGAGTAACGCAATGGATGCCGAGTATCAGAAAGTCACCGAGTTAGTTTGTAGTAACCGAGTAACTATATTTGGGCCGACTCAGTAATATTTGTGTTTACTTGTTTAAGAGCCGACTTTGTAATTATTTTGTAATTGATTTGGATTGATATATAAATGTCTTATGTCTTATCCAAATAAAGGAGAAAAAAAAAAGAAAAATAGCAAGGCAGAGATATGCGAATTACAAAAGGCTACAGCAGTATAAGAAGTAGCAAAGATTTATCCATCACAGAAGGTGATCAGTACATCAGTGAATCTCAATCAGCAAGTATAGTTGCAAGTAAGAGATCTACTGTTTCATCCTAACAGGTGAATTAGCTTGAAATCCCTTAACTGGGTAGACTTAACAGTCTTTATTAAATCTCTTAACCGAGTGCATACTTCATTGTATGTTTGTAAATCCTCTAACAAGGTGGACCTAGCAGTCCTTATTGCTCCTAACAGGGTAGATCATCAGAAGTGATCATTGTAAGCCTTAACCGACAAACTTTATACTGCAGTATTGAAGTTTTGTGGGTATCATCCCCATCCCAGTTTTACTTTCTACTTGGAAGGTTTCTGGGTCACCAAATCTATGTGTCAAAGTGTTATGAATGCTTTTATGTTTTCAGTTTCTCATGCATGCAATTAGATCATCAAACTAAATGTTATCAAGATCTATAATTGAAGTAAAAGTTTTTGAAGTTACTGATTCACCCCTCCCCTCTCAATAACTCGGTTAGTCTTGAATATTTCCAATAGGTTTGTGAGCAGTTCATGATGGGAGAACAAACCACCAACTAGTGCCAACCCATCCCAGAGATCATATTTCTATAAAGCCCACATAAGTACATTATTCTGCAAATAATTTGAATTGATAACTTTCTCTGCCAAGGAGATGAACAGGGGCACTGATTGTATGAGGTCCAAAGCATTGGATAAGAAGATGGCAACGAGTTGTGCTGGGAAGAAGAATTGATGCACATGCGGAGCAAGGATTTCTTCCCTAATAACAGTGTGGATAGCAGCCCAAATCATCGGTGAATGGAAAACAAACATTGCATCAAAGGAGCCCTCATCAATAATCGCAGGCAGCACCTCTTCCAACCCAGGATCTTGTAACCTCAATCTATAATTTCTCAACAGAATATCATGATGATATCTACCACATTGTCTGCACTTCGAAATCTATCCAACCCTTGACTCCATTATTGCAATTTGAACTATACAAAATGACTGGTATGTGAATGTGAATGGGAAGATAAAAAAAAATCTTTGACTTGGCTGTAAGCACTATAGGCAAGAAGCCCCACTATTTCACCAAAAGTCAAAGTCAAACAATACTCAATTCAGAACCACAGTAGAGAGTGATCCTGCGGGGACTTGAACCTTGGTTGTAGGCCCTACATGCAAGAAGCCCCACCATTTCACCAAAGGGACAAGCCTCACAATGTTATAAGTTGATGTTGGTCCATTAACATAATTCTAGATATTGGTTGATATTTGTTCATTACCATAATTCTCAATATTGCAAATATACAATTTTCTTTTTTAAAACATTAAATGCAGTAACAATGACCTTTTCAATTAGACAAGATTTATGGTAATTAAGCCATCGAGTAACTAACATTGTGTGTATTTTCATATTACCTTCACCTTGCAACAAAATCTTGTTCATTATAGTTAAATATAAGAAAAAAAAATACTTGAAGAAACTAGAAAAACAACATGTGCATAGGAAACTTGTGAACATTTTCCCCCAAACACCCCTTTACAAGACAATTGTTCCTAACTCATAACATGATACCCACCCAAGCCGCACAAGTGGGTGTGCAATGGTGAAGTGTTGGTATGATGTTGCTAATACCCCACAAGCGTTGCAATGCCAAAAAAACTACAATGAAACTTAGCAAAAAATAAAATTACATATTGCAAATAGAGTGTACGTCCAAGGCCCCTTGAGTACCCCATGGATTTGATGGGTATGTAGGCAGCCTAGAATGCACCCAAAGCTTCCAAAGTCTAGGTGCCTAGGATATAGCTTCAAGTGTTTTCATCTTTAATTGACTATGTCTTCCCATTAATTGCTACCTATTCCTCCCATCAAGAAGTAGAAAGGTAACACCTTAGTGAAAGAACCAAGAAGCAAATAGCTATTTGCATCTATTGGCTGATAACCCCCCCACACACACATACACACACACGTGTATGTGTATATGCATGTATATATATACACATACATACATATATGTATGTATGTATATGTGTGTGTGTGTGTATGTATATATGTATATATATATACATGCATACGCACAAATATATATATATATATATATGACACACACAGATATATATATATATGTGTGTCATATATATATATATATATATATATATATATATATATCCAATGGAATGTGTTGACTTTATTTTTTGGTAGTTGCAGCGATAAATATTTGGGTTCACCTGCTATTTTTCCACACAATTGCTTTCATTTCCCTATCGTTTGTGTTCTAGAGGATTTTGAACCTTTGTGAGGTTTTCATTGATGCTTTTTCATCTACTTGTCCATTCCATTGTTATTTTTGGATTTTATGTGCGAAAAAAGTTGAAAGCAAAAGAGGGATTTTTAAATAGACACTATTAGAAATTTGTGAACAGAAACCATGTGTAAGGAATCAAAAAACATTCATCCGGTTTGCTGTTGTCAATCATTTATAGCTAGAATATGCCTACTTGTTGTGTTTCATTTAGTTTTGTGGTCAGATTTGTTTAACTGGATAAGGAATTTCAGAGGTAAACATAAACTTTTGGGAACCACAATTATGTCTATGATAATTGGTGAATGAAAGTTAGAGATATATACATATGATCCTCAAGGTGTTTCAATCTCATTGGTGAAAATCGATCACATAACAGAGGAAAATAGCTATGTTGTTCTACAAATACAAGGCACACAAGATTATCATCTTGAAATTGAAGGGAAAAGTAGAGAAGAGATAATGCCCTATCTCAGAGTCGGTTGGCTCAATCTCAAAGAAAGATAGAATTGTCTAATAAATATTTGATAGAGATATTCAGTAATACTGGAAACGCCAGATAGCTTGGAGCATTTAAAAAAAATGATTCCTTACCAAGGATGGTCGCAGAAACATAAATAAATTTGGAAAACAAAACATACTCTGAATATAGACACGATGAATTGGTAATGGGACCAACTTAATAATTACCAAACTATAATGATCTTAAATTTAATAGCTCCTTTCAAAAACCTTATTTAAAGTAAAATCAAAATTCACCAAGAAAGAATTATTTATTTTTCAGTTACAAAGAATCAGTTACTGAAAGAAAAAATCAAAATTCATCAGAAAAGAATTATTTACTTTTCAGTTACAAAGAATCAGTTACTAAAAGAACATAAGGGACAACTAGTGCTATTTATTGTAAAAACCTTTTCAATCACTAGAGAGGATTCTTTTTCAGAGTGGTTGTTGCTTCACAGGAGAGAGTCTTTCTATTTTAGCATAGGAGAGAGGACAATGTTGTTCAGAAATTACTCCTATCACATTGATGATTGTGAGAGACTCAAGTTTTGGGATAAGCTATCTTTCATAAGATGAAATTTCTTTTTTCTAATTAATGGTGATTGGGAAATGTTTGTGTATGAAAGATTTTTTTTTGATTCATAACTTTTCTTTCAGGATTAAGAGAGTCATAGTATTCTTTGAGATACTTTCATACTTGTACATTTCTTGGATGTCGTTCTTATAATAGATTTGTTTAAAAACTAAAAGATGGTTTATAATTCTCATCTTTGTGTAGGAATATCACAGATAAAATTTACAGAGATGTATGATGAATTTACTCATTGGATCTAGGTGATGCTCACAGAGGTGAAGCACAGGGACTTCCCGAGAGGTCACCCATCCCAGTACTACTCCAGCTCGAGCGCGCTTAACTACAGAGTTTCCTCCATGGTTAAACCCACTCTACTTGCATCCTCATTTGCAAAACCTTCACCAAGTGTTGTGCCTTATGAACCATTCATTAGAAAGCCCCTTAAGCTCATCAATTGATAAGTAGGAGATAGCTTGGAACATTTAAAAAAATACTCCTTACCAAGGATGGTTGCAGGAACATAGATAAATTTGGAAAACAAAACATACACCAAATATAGACATGATGAGTTGATAGTGGGACCAAACTATAATGATCTTAAATTTAATAGCTCCTTTCAAAAACCTTTTTTAAAGTAAAATCAAAATTCACCAGGAAAGAATTATTTACTTTTCAGTTACAAAGAATCAATTACTGAAAGAACATGTAAGGGACAACTAGTGCTATTTATTGAAAAACCTTTTCAATGACCAGAGAGGATTCTTTTTCAGAGTGGTTGTTGCTTCAGGGGAGAGAGTCTTTCTATTTTAGCATAGGAGGGAGGACAATGTTGTTCAGAAATTACTCCTGTCACATTGATGACTGTGAGAGACTCAGGTTTTGGGATAAGCTATCTTTCATAAGATGAAATTTATTTCTTTTTTCTAATTAATGGTGATTGAGAAATTGATTCATAACTTTTCTTTCAGGATTAAGAGAGTAACTTTTCTTTCAGGATTAAGAGAGTCATAGTATTCTTTGAGATACTTGTACATTTCTTGGATGTCGTTCTTATAATAGATTTGTTTGAAAACTAAAAGATGGTTTATAATTCTCATCTTTGTGTGGGAATATCACAGATAAAAGATAAAATTTACAGAGATGTGTGATGAATTTTTTTGATTAAATGTTTAATTTACTATCTGCAATTATACCATAGTGATGGATAGTTGTTAAATGTCTTTATGTTGTTAAATGTCTTTATGCCTTCATAATTACAAAGGGAGTTGTACCTTTAGATCAAAATTCAGATAGGGACTGTTACAGTCCACTCAAAGAGTCAAGAATTTTGTTAAAGTCTAATCTGTTAACTAACAAATTTTTAGCGAATCTACTAGAAATTCGGAATTAATAGATCAATTCTTTCTTTCCACAGGCTTTTGAAGGTAGCTCCCCATGTAAGGAGATTGGCAACTCTATTTTATTTGAATATCTTAGAAAATGATTTGAAGCCAGGACCAATTGAAAAGCCGGTTCAAAAGAATATTTGTACCGACAATTGAAAAAATTCTTGCTATAGAAGACCCCATGCTTTAGTCTCTCTGGAATGGTCTTAAAGTAAGCATATCTGAAGTTGAAACGAAAATGTTACATCCATGCCAAGATCATCGATCGGCCTTGTTATTCAAAGATTTGCATTGTAGATATTGCATTCTCGAAGAATTTGAGGAGACAAAGATAGAGAGACTTAAGGAAGAATCGAAAATCAAATATTCCAAATTGGTGCCCGGAAACCCCCAATGACTTTTTATGAGGCCAAGAGCATTTGCAAAATCCAGAGGCAAGTAATACCGAAGTCAAGACTCATAGGTTTGAGATTTACTATTTCAATTATGAAGAGACTTTACTAGTAACAAAGAATATGCTGACCCTATGATGTCATTTGCTTCACACAGGCAATCATCTGGTCATGAAATCGGTGAAGCAGAAACAAAAGATACTCCTGCTACTCCGATAGAATTCAAGATATTTATTTCTGATGAAATGGATAGAATTCAAGATATTTATCCATACATGCGAAAGGAGTGCAATAACACTCTTTATGACGTTGGGAAACCCAAAGGGAGTAATGGACAAGATTGGTTGCTGCAGAAAGAAACCAAGTGCATCTCCAAGTCATGGCAGTGGACGCATTCTTTCTCAAGCTATTCCAAAATACGAACATATGTATTCATCAGCGAAAACAAAATATCAGTGGAATCAACCTCTGGACTCTTACACTCAAAGAAGGACAGTGTTAAAACAGAGTAATAGAGTCAAGAGTGCAAACTTTGGAAACAACAAAAGGTACCATGCTTCTAAGAGATTAGCATCGATTGCTTAGGAGGTTTTAAGGAAACTGAAATCATATTCAAACCATGACTTAACAGGAGAGCAGAACACTTCTACAGTACACATTTTAGCTGCAGAAGCTCCTCGTGATGATCACATGCAATTAGAATAAGAAGGATCATGCCAACAGGGAGGTCAAGTTAAAAGTTTCCTTATGTTATAGAGTATGAGTATGTCAGGACAAGCTACAGAATTAAGTAACAATTCCACAAGGAATGAGGGTTTTTCTGTTTCAAATAGTAGTCCTGATGATAGAAAATGGCTCACCATAAAAAAATTAAGTCACAGAATAAAGAATGTAACTTCTTCTCG
Organism: Chamaecyparis obtusa; assembly: GCA_027943335.1. Classification (NCBI taxonomy): domain Eukaryota; kingdom Viridiplantae; phylum Streptophyta; class Pinopsida; order Cupressales; family Cupressaceae; genus Chamaecyparis; species Chamaecyparis obtusa. The sequence continues at coordinate 187,091 of BSBK01002426.1, forward strand.
ATGACGGGAGCAAAGAATAAAGAATGAAAATTTCTTAGTATAAACCAATTGTTGCATCTTTATCACAAAATGGGATTTCTTCAGGTTCAGGCACAATACCGACCATTGATAGAGAAAACGCTGTTCTCAAATGCCAAGGATGGTCGCATAAACAAAGATAAATTTGGAAAACAGAACATACTCCGAATACAGACGTGATGAGTTGGTAGCGGGACCAGCTTCATAATTACCGAACTACAATGATCTTAAATTTAATAGCTCCTTTAGAAAACCTATTTTAAGTAAAATCAAAGTTCACCATGAAAAACATATTTACTTTTCAGTTACAAAGATTCAATTATGGAAAGAACGGAACTGGAAGGGACAACTAGTGTTATTTATTGTAAAAACCTTTTCAATCGTCAGGGAGGATTCTTTTTCGGAGAGGTTGTTGCTTCAGGGGAGGATCTTTCTGTTTTAGAATAGGAGGAAGGGAAGTTTTGTTTGGAAATTACCCGTCACTTTGATGATTGTGTGAGACTCAGATTTTGGGATAAGCTGTCTTTCAGAAGATGAAATTTCTTTTTTCTAATTGACGGTGATTGAGAAATGGTTGTGTATGAAAGATTTTCTTTAATTCAGAACTTAAATCATAGTATTATTTGAGATACCTAAGCAATCTGGAATGCACTGAAACCTTGTGGTATACAAAAACCCTGCCCCCATCCCTGCACCAAGGTCTCATCATCACCCTGAAAAGATTTCGGTGCTTGCTTTTCCTTAGTCATGTGGTAGACATTCGAACTACAATGAAAAACACCAAACTCCTAAAAGCCTAAGTTCAAAGGACGGAAGCATCTTTGATGATTTTAAGTACATGGCTGCTACTGAGTCTGCAGGAGCCAGAGCTCCTTCAAAGAGAAGATTGATATTACCTGCTATGGACAAAAACTCAGTTTCTAGCCCTACTATGCCTTGGAATAGCCCTGGGTTATTGGGTCCAAGTCTCGGGGACATTCTGATCCTATAAGGTCTGATAGATCAAGTATCTTCTTTACAGGGAGTGACAAAAGCAACAAATTACCAAATATTCTAACAGCAACTTCAAAAATTAATGACCTTTAAATTCTTATTCATGCTTTGCCCTCCCCCTCATGTTTTTGAGCTCAGAAAATAATGAATATCAAGGCAAGCAAGGAAAATAGTTCTTTTGCAGCCGAATAGTATGAGAGGTATTACTACAAATATGTAAATATGTTACACTTTTCATCAGCTCATCAAGTATATATAATATAGACAACAATATACCTTCTGAAACTTGCATAATGCACTAATATGACTTTGATCAGTTTAAAAGCTCAAACAGCTATAATTTAGCCTCGGGAGAATTTTACATGAAAGGAGACTACCCTGTGATGGCTGAAAAACTTTAGATTAGCAAACCTAAAAGACAAAAACTTCTTAATGGAACTTACAAGCATCTAAAATGTAGAACTTTGACTGTCAGAGGCCAATGTTTCTCTCATATTGGTTTGTTGTAGGAGGTCTGATATGGTAGGTGTTAAATTGGAAGCAGCTGCACCTCCCATCAAAGATGTCTTGAGATTTTCCAAAGCCCTAGCTACATCTCTCATGGAAGGTCGTTCTCTTGGTGATTCACTGCTACAAAGCAAACCAACATCAATGCAAGAATGAAGACATCTATTGTCTTCAATGTTTTCATTCACATCTCTCAATAGCCCACTATCAACAATATCTGACAGTCTGTCAGGAAAAGCTGACCTCACCCACTTCTGCAAATTCATGTCTCCCACAAACATGTCGTCATTTGGCTTCTTCCTTGTAACCATCTCTAATATCAGGATTCCATAGCTATAAACATCTCCCTTTGTAGAAACATTCCCTCCCAGTCCATACTCTGCAATTAATTTTATTCATGAAATTCTTGAAAAGCGATTAAGGAAAATGATAATGCCAATATTATAAAAAGCTATAAAAAATTACCTGGAGCAATATAGCCAATAGATCCTCTGAGTGCAAATGTCGTTGTACTCAGTGAATCTATGGAGTTTGTAGCAATTAAACGGGCTATACCAAAATCAGCTACAAGGGCTGTCATATCGGCATCCAGGAGCACATTGCTAGGCTTTAAATCACAGTGAACAAGTTGCATAGGACAATCATGATGTAGATATTCCATGCCATGGGCTACATCTACGGCAATGCTCAAACATTCCCTCAATCCAAATTGAGAAGCGTTTTGATCATCTGTTTCAGGGTACAAACGCTTTTCCAAGCTCCCATTAGATGCAAATTGAAGAACCAAACCTTTCAAGTCAGGGAAGTAAAATGCACTGATGATTTTGACAAGGTTACGATGCCGAATCCTCCCTAGCAGTTTGCATTCTCTGTTAAAGCTCTTATCAGCTTCTTCATTCTGCAAATTAAGTGTCTTGATGGCAACCATCGTTCCATCCCTCAAAATGCCTTTGTAAACTGATCCAACGTTGCCAACTCCAAGCAAGTTTGACTCATCAAATGCAGCTGTTGCAATGACCAGATCCTGATAGGAAAATTTTGGATAGCCAAGCCTTTGAAAAACAATGTTTGCAGGACGTAATGGTTGTCTTGAAACTTTTTGTCTCCATAGTATTCCTATAATGATGGAGCATACAACTAATGCAATTGTTCCACCAACCGATAAGACTATTTTTTTGAGAATTGGATGTTTTCTGTCGGTTTGATTTGGGCATGGAGGCAGTGAATAATTTCTTGGGCCACAGAGGCCAAGGTTTCCCTCAAACAATGTTATAACACTTCTATTTGGAAACAAACCTCCTGGAGGAATCTGCCCTGACAAATTATTGAAAGAAACATTCATGTAGCAAAGCATTTTTAGTCTTTCAAGGGGCATTGGTATTGAACCTGATAAAAAATTGTCAGAAAGATCCATCTCCAGGAGATTTTGTAATTTGAAGAGTGAATCTGGTATTGGACCATCAAAGCTGTTGTGGGACAGATTTAGATGCTCTAATGCCGTGCAGTCTCCTAGAGTCTTTGGAATTACCCCAGTAAGTCTATTTCCCGAGATATCTATGGCTTGAGCCATTACAATACTACTAATCTCCTGTGGCAAGGACCCTTCCAGAGAGTTCCATGAAAGATTGAGGTAGAATTGCAGGTTTTTAAGGCTGGCAATTAGTTCACGGGGTATCCTTCCCCCTAGTTTGTTGTAAGACAAGTCAAGGAGCTCCAACTTCTGACATCCCACTAAACCAACAGGGATCTCCCCTGATAATTTGTTGTGGTGAAGGTAAAGATATCTTAGCTGCTGGAGGCTGCCAAGAGAATCAGGTATTTTTCCAGAAAGCTTATTGCGAGAAAGACTTAAGAGCCCGAGATGTTGCATTTGACCCAGCTCACTTGGAATCCTACCCTCTAATTTGTTCCCATCCAGATACAATCTTTCCAGCTTACGGAATCTATTAATTGAAGACGGAATATTGCCGCTGAAAAGATTACTGCTTAAATCTAAGAATGTTAAGTTTGTCAGATTGGCAATTTGTTGTGGTATGCTTCCTCTTATCATGTTGTCTGATAAATCCATTTTATAGAGATTGGAGGATAGTTGGCCTATGGATGGAAGCAAAGCACCAGTCAGATGGTTAGCCGCCATAACTAATTCTTCCAAGTAGGAGCAGTTTGTGAGAGCAGTGAGAAAAGCCAATGTGTTGCCGCTGTCACCAACAAGTTGATTGGTGTGTAGGTAAAGCCAGTTGAGGAGGTTCAACTTACCCAGCTCCATTGGAACTGTTCCACTGAGTTGGTTGTTATTTAAATAAAGTATTGTTAGATTGGAACAATTACCCAGAGAACTTGGTATGTTTCCACTAAGCTGATTTCCCCATAAACTGAGCACTTTCAAATTAGAGAGCTTGGTACCAATTTCTGATGGAATGGTCCCTGACAGATCATTTTGTTCCAATTTCAAATCAGTCAAGGCAGACAGATTTCCTAAAGAGCTGGGAATGGTTCCTGACAAGTTATTTCCCCAAAGGTAAAGTATTTGGAGGTGTGTGAGCATGCCCAATTCAGGGGGAATGGTCCCTGACAGATCATTTTGTGCCAATTCCAAATCAGTCAAGGCAGACAGATTTCCTAAAGAGCTGGGAATGGTTCCTGATAATTTATTTCCCCAAAGGTAAAGTATTTGGAGGTGTGTGAGCATGCCCAATTCAGGGGGAATGGTCCCTGACAGATCATTTTGTTCCAATTCCAAATCAGTCAAGGCAGACAGATTTCCTAAAGAGCTGGGAATGGTTCCTGATAATTTATTTCCCCAAAGGTAAAGTATTTGGAGGTGTGTGAGCATGCCCAATTCAGGGGGAATGGTCCCTGACAGATCATTTTGTCCCAATTTCAAAACAGTCAAGGCAGACAGATTTCCTAAAGAGCTGGGAATGGTTCCTGACAAGTTATTTCCCCAAAGGTAAAGTATTTGGAGGTGTGTGAGCATGCCCAAATCAGGAGGAATGGTACCTGACAGATCATTATCTCCCAAGTCCAAATCAGTCAAGGCAGACAGATTTCCGAAAGAGCTGGGAATGGTACCGGTGAGATTGTTTGCTCCCAAAAATAGGATATTCAAACTGGATAGGAGGCTCAGCGTGGCCGGAATGCTGCCAGACAGTTGGTTATAGGAGAGTCTCAGATCATATAAACGGCGGCAAAGGGACAGAGACGGGGGAATGGTTCCTTGCAATTGATTGCCGTACAGAATAAGTGTCATTAGACGGGAAAGATGGCCGAGTTGAGGTGGAATGGTACCAGTGAGGGCGTTGCGGGAGAGATCGATGGATTGAAGAGAGGAGAGGTTGGCGAGGAGAGGAGGGATGGTGCCGTGCAAGTTCATTTGGGACAAATTGAGGGCGATGAGAGAGCGAGTAGATGGATGGCAAGTAAGGCCGGTCCAATTGCAGAGGGGGCGACGGGGAGTCCAGTCGGGCAGCAAAGAGTTGTTATTGTTAGTAATGGCAGTTCTGAATTGCAAGAGCCGTTGTTGATTATTCAGAGATTCAGTGAGAAGGGAGATTGAAAAGATGGAAAGCAGGAAAGCAGGAAAGAGCCAAAGAGGAGCCATGGTAGAGCAAACAAGGTCGGCAATAGAATGGGATGTGGAATAAAGGAAGACGGAGGAATTAAAAGAGTGGGTCCCTCTACATTATTGGAGCTATGTATTTTAATTTAGATTTGTTTAGAGGCCATATAAATTATAAATTAAAAACATAGTTACTTTACAATATACTTTGAAGAGGGTCATTTATCCATATGAAATTGTTTGAACATATTTTAAAATTAAAGAATGATTTCATTATTTTATTTTATTTTTAAATGTTTTAAGGTTAATTTTTATTTTATTTTTTAAGTTCACAATTCTTTTCTTTTTTTAAATCCTTAACACTTATTTTTATTTTGTTTTTAAAAAAATTATGATATTTATTACTATTAATTTTGTTAGTATTTTTTTAAAATTTTCATATATAAAAAATAATTGTAAAGATATATATAATTTTTTATATATCAAAAATAAAATATATTAATATTATATATTAAAACTATTATATCATATTATGTTATAATATCATATAAATAATATAAAATATTTTTTCTTATTTTTAATTGTATTTTAAAAAAATAGAGTTTGAGACTAGATAAATAAAAATTCTCAATTAAACTAAAATAGCTATGACATAATAATTTAAAATAAATTCTCAATTCAAAAATGTCTATGTAACTAATGTTAACAACACTTGTTTGTAACTAATTTTAACAACACTTGTTTGCAACTAATGTTAATAATGTGTATTACCTCCCCCTCCCATCCCATTTCTCCCATCTCAAGGTTTCTCTATAGTTTAAATGTGTACACAAATGTTGGCATTCAAAGGATGAGGAAATGTTGGTATGCAAAGGACTATGAAATGGAAGTGTGGAAGAAGTATAAACTTGCCTATGGAGTTTAAATTTTTATAGGAATAGAAAAGGAAAAATAAGTGAGAAAGAGAAACTTGTAGACAAGAATGAAAAAGGTTACAAAGATGACTAGATAGTTCAAAATTGTGTGGGAAAGAATAGAAATGAGGAAGAGGTTAAGAAAGACTATAAAAGTGGTTAAGAACCTAGGAACAAACTCTAAGGGAAACATTGCATGAGTTTCAAACTTGTACATAAACTTTGAAAGTATACAAATTAATCAAGGGAGTGAGAATGTGAGAAGTCCAAGTTTAAGAACATTTTGCATAATGTTTAGATGAGAACATGAGGTTTAAAACTCTACAAGTTAAGGGAAGGTGGCAAAGTGAGAATTTTCTCTAATATTTTTTAAAAACATCTTTTAGTGAAGGTTAACTTTTCTGGAAGGTTTCATTTTATTTATTTTATCAACAAATTGAGATTTTTGAGAAAAGGTATCCTTCAAGTGAAGCTCTTATTTTATTATTGAGAGGTCGATAGTTAAGAATTTTTTATATTATTTTGACCACCCAATAGAATATTCAAATAAAGGTACCTTTTATCAAACTTACATTTGTGCAAAGTTAAAAAGTTTCATTGAAGGTACCTTTGCTAGAAAGTCCTTTGATCAAAGGTTCTTGGATAGTTGATTTAACTATCTGCCTCAAATTGTTCATGAAGATTCCATAAGTGTATTATAATATTTTTCTTGCTACATAGTACACGTGGATGCTTTTATAGTGAGATACCTAGGGAGAGACGAGATTGAGGGGAAGAGAGGTGGTCCATTCCTAGAGGGGAGAGAGAGTTGAGATGGGGTTTCAAGGAGGAAGGGGAAGACATAGATGGATAGGTGGAGAAAGAGAAGGAGAAACCTAGATAAATTATAGAGAAGAGAGAGGGAGAGAGGAGATAGAGAGAGGTGATGGGAGAGAGGAGATGAGTAATGGGGAGGGGGGTCTAGAGGGAGGGAGGTAACTAGAGAGGGGATAGATAGAAATGTGGGAAGCCTAGAGGAGGAAAGAGACACAAGAGACCTAGATGGGGGAATATAGGGGTGTGATAATATGGAGGGGGACAACAAGAGGTGGATAATGAGACATGGTTAGTGAGGTGGATATGACATCCCAAAATATACTAATATAATACATATAGGTGAATCACATCGTTTGACCTTGCATAGTGTAATATTGTCATTATGATAAGGCATATGAGAAAATCATCAAGTGTATTTGGAAATGAAATAAGAATCTACTAATATGAGGGTATAAGAACTTACCTATCTAATAAAAGAGAGAATTTATATAAGGAGATGTATAAAATGAGTAGAAAAATAACATCTTACCTACTATGAACTAAGTTTGTGTAGGTTTCAAAGCACGTTGTGTAGTTCAACCTAAACTTCATATCTATAACGTAATCATGTTGAGGTGTACATGCCTGTTTTACCTAAAAGGATTATTTTGATATCTATTTTTTAATTTAAGATAAAATCAAATAAGAATAAAAAGTACATCTTATCAACCATGATATAAGCTTGTATAGGTTTCACAATACAATGTGTAGTTCAACCTATACCTTTATATTTATAGTGAAATATATCATTAAGGTGTGCACTACTTAAAGAGAAAGAATTTGATATCCAACCTTTAATTTGAGATGACATCAAATGATAAAAGTGTGGATCTTAGCAACCATTTTCTTTCAAAATACATCTCTCTCTCTCTCTCTCTCTCTCTCTCCATATTTATTGTCTCTCCCTTTTTATCTCTCAATCTTTCTATTTGTATTTTTCTATCTCTACTTCTGTATGAGCTTGATTATCCCTCTACCCATCTCTCCCTTCATGAAGGAAGAAAATTGGATACCATAAAAGAGGAAATGCCTTTGGAAGAGGAACACGAAACATCAATACAAAGTAAGAGAGAATTGGAATTTGTAGCACAAAGAGAATGGATGAGAAACCTTTGTGTAATGAGATAATTTCAACACTCAAGTGTTTCCTAAGGTGTCATACAATCCCTTGGGACACACTTGAGTTTTTAAATGTGTCAAAAGGGGTCATCGGTACTTCCTAGGGGTCCTAACATGTGATAAGGCATACTAGGACCCCTAGGAAGTCCCCATGACCCCTTTTGACACATGAGAACCCTCAAGTGTGTCCTAAGAGATTATACGACCCCTTGGGACACACTTGAGTGATGAAATGTGTCAAAAGAGGTCATGGGTACTTCCTAAGGGTCCTAGTATGCTTTATCATGCATTAGGACCCCTAGGAAGTCCCCATGACCCCTTTCAACACATTAGAACTCTCAAGTGTGTCCTAATGGGTCATACGACCCTTTGGAATACACTTGAGTGTTGAAATATGTCAAAAGGGGTCATCGGGACTTCCTAGGGGTCCTAACATGTGATAAGGCGTACTAGGACCCCTAGGAAGTGCCCATGAGCCCTTTCGAAACATTAGAACACTCAAGTGTGTACTAAGGTGTCATACAACCCCTTGGGACACACTTGAGTGTTGAAATGTGTCAAAAGGGGTCATGGGGACTTCCTAGGGGTCCTAGTATGCCTTATCACATGTTAGGACCCCTAGGAAGTCCCCATGACACCTTTTGACATATTAGAACTCTCAAGTGTGTCATAAGGGGTCATACAACCCCTTGGGACACACTTGAGTGTCAAAACATGTCAAAAGGGGTCATGAAGACTTCCTAGGGGTCCTAACATGTGATAAGGCATACTAGGACCCCTAGGAAGTTGCCATGCCCCCTTTCGACACATTAGAACTCTCAAGTGTGTCCTAAGGGGTCACAAGACTCTTTGGGACACACTTGAGTGTTGAAATGTGTCAAAAGTGATCATCGGTACTTCCTAGGGGTCCTAATGCGTGATAAGGCATACTAGGACCCCTAGGAAGTGCACATAACCCTTTTTGACACATGAAAACACTCAAGTGTTTCCTAAAGGGCCATATGACCCTTTGGGACACACTTGAGTGTTGAAATGTGTCGAAAGGGGTCATGGGGACTTTGGAGGGGTCCTCACATGCGATAAGGTGTACTAGGACCCCTAGGAAGTCTCCATGACCCCTGTTGACACATTTCAACACTCAATTGTGTCCTAAGGTGTCATACAACCCCTTGGGACACACTTGAGTGTTGAAATGTGTCAAAAGGTGTCATCAGTACTTCCTAGATGTCCTAACACGTGATAAGGTGTATTAGGATCCCTAGGAAGTCCCCATGACCCCTTTTGACACATGAGAACACTCAAGTGTGTCTTAAGAGATTATACGACCCCTTGGGACACACTTGAGTGTTGAAATATGTCAAAAGAGGTCATGGGGACTTCCTAGGGGTCCTATTATTTTTTATCACATGTTAGGACCCCTAGGAGGTCCCCTTGAGCCCTTTCGACACATTAGAACTCTCATGTGTGTCCTAAGGGGTCATACAAGCCCTTGGGACACACTTAAGTGTTGAAATGTGTTAAACGTGGTCATCAGGACTTCTTAGGGGTCCTAATGTGTGATAAGGTGTACTACAACCTCTAGGAAGTGCCCATGACCCCTTTCGATACATTAGAACACTCAAGTGTGTCCTAAGGGGTCATACGACCCTTTGGGACATACTTGAGTGTTTTCATGTGTCAAAATGGGTCATGGGGACTTCCTAGGGGTCTTAGTATGCCTTATCACATGTTAGGACCCCTAGGAAGTCCTCATGACCCCTTTTGACTTATTATAACTCTCAAGTGTGTCATAAGGGGTCATATGACCCCTTGGGAAAAACTTGAGTGTTGAAATGTGTCAAAAGGGGTCATGAAGACTTCCTAGGGGTCATAAAATGTGATAAGGCATACTAGGACCCCTAGGAAGTCCCCATGACCCCTTTTGACACATTAGAACTCTGAAGTGTGTCCTAAGGGGTCATATGACCCCTTAGGACACACTTGAGAATTCTAATGTTTTGAAAGGGGTCATGGGGACGACCCCTTAGGACACACTTGAGAGTTCTAATGTGTCGAAAGGAGTCATGGGGACTTCCTAGGGGTCCTAGTATGCCTTATCATGCGTTAGGACCCCTAGAAAGTCTTCATGACCTATTTTGACACATTTCTACACTCAAGTGTGTCCCAAGGGGTCGTATGACTCCTTTTGACACACTTGAGAGTTTTAATATTTCAAAAAGGGTCATGGGGACTTCCTAGGGGTACTAGTATGCTTATCATGTGTTAGGACCCTTAAGAAATCCCCATGATCCCTATTGACACATTGGAATGCTCAAGTGTGTCCTAAGGGGTCCTACGACCCCTTTGGACACAATTTTGTATTCAAATGTTTCAAAAGGGGTTATGAGGACTTCCTAGGGGTCCTAGTATGCCTTATCATGCACTAAGACTCCTAGGAAATCCCCATGACCCCTTTTCACACATTAGAACCCTCAAGTGTGTCCGAAGGGGTCGTAGGAAGTCCCCATGACCCCTTTTCACACATTAGAACCCTCAAGTGTGTTCAAAGGGGTCGTAGGACCCCTTCGGACACACTTGAGGGTTCTAATGTGTGAAAAAGGGTCATGGGGACTTCTTAAGGGTCCACCCCTTATGACACACTTGAGGGTTCTAATGTGTCAAAAGGGGTCATGGGGATTTCCTAGGGGTCCTAGTATGTCATATAATGTGTTAGGACCCCTAGGAAGTCCCCATGACTCTGTTTGACACATTAGAATCCTCAAGTGTGTTCCAAGGGGTCGTAGGACCCCTTAAGACACACTCGAGGATTCAAATGTGTTAAAAGGGTCATGGGAACTTTCTAGGGGTCCACCCCTTCGGACACACTTGAGGGTTCAGATGTGTCAAAAGGGGTCATGGGGACTTCATAGGGGTCCTAGTATGCCTTATCACACATTAAGACCCCTAAGAAGTCCCCATGAACCCTTTTGACACATTAGAATGCTCAAGTGCTACCACCCCTTTAGACACACTTGAGCATTCCAATGTGTCAAAAGGGGTCATGGGGACTTCCTAGGGGTCCTAACGCGTGATAATGCGTACTAGGACCCCTAGGAAGTCTTCATGAACCATTTTGACATATTTGAACCCTCGAGTGTGTCCAAAGGGGTCCTGCGACCTCTTAGGACACACTTGAGGGTTCTAATGTGTCCAAAGGAGACATGGGGACTTCCTAGGGGCCCTAACGCATGATAAGGCATACTAGGACCCCTATGAAGTCCCCATGACCCCTTTTGACACATTTGAACCCTCAAGTGTGTCTGAAGGAGTCCTACAACCCCTTCGGACACACTTGAGGGTTCCAATGTGTCAAAAGGGGTCATGGGGACTTTCTAGTGTTCCTAGTACGCCTTAGAATACATTAGGACCCCTAGGTGTAATACCCCAAAGATGGACTATAAGTTCATTAATCTTCTATATCAACAATTCGAACGAAATCAACATCAAAGTCCTAACCTAAGGCACATCTAAACATCATCAAATCCTAATTGATTATCTTAAATTCTACATCAGGGAATATTCCTAGCAATATTCCTAATTATCTTAATTATCTTTAATTTAATGATTATTTGGTGATAAATTACAATTATCCTAAGTTTGATTAATTGAATATTTTCATATTTAATTAATTAGATTTAAATATTGGCCACTTAATTGTTTAATTAAATTTAATTCTATCTATTATTAATTGTATTATTTAATTTTGACAATAAATCCAATATCCTATGAATAATTGATTAAATTCTTATTTAATTAATTAAAGTAAGTTGTCATTATTTAATAATATAGTTTTTAATAAAAGTTTGATTAAATAATTGATTAACCCATAAATCAATTATTTATTTTCAAAAATCAGTTAAGTTGGAAATACATCACTTTATTATTAAATTAATTCATAAATAAAACATGCACAATCATAAAAGTAGACAACTATCAATTATCAATTAAAGCTAAACTCTATTTTGAGTTAAAACTTAGTTTTTGCATGTTTTTGTGAATTAAATTATCTTTATTATCAGATAACTCAAAAATCAAGCTGAGTTAATTTGAGTGATTTATGGCTTTTATCCATGCACCTCTAAAGCCCTGGATTTCTATAAAACCAAGCATTAGCTCATCTCAAAGCATCTCATATTTTTGCACAATCATGCTGGAGAATTGCAATTGGAAGGATCAAAGCTTATTGTGAATCAAGGCTATTGTGAGATCAATTTATTTTTTTTACATTCATTTAGATTCTTTTTCATATCATTGTTAGATCATTTTAGCATATCAATTTCCATATTAGCATAGATTCATATAATTTTTTCATTATTATTGCATAGAAAATATAAAAAATATAGATTAATTGCATTCATATTTCATATCAGTTTTGCATCCAAATCCTTCATTTAGGTGTCGTCTAGGTCACTGATCTCGATAACAATCTGAGAACATCGATCTCGCACCTACTAGAAGGCAGTAAATCGCTTGGTTACATTAGATTTCAATTTTGCATGATTTTTATTATAGCTAACCTCTAATGTTTTACTGAAGTGTTGTGTCTACAGATCAGGTACAATTTTCACACACACATTTTTGACACCCACCGTGGGACCCTGAAATGGGTTTCCAATTCAATTCTATTAATTTCTATCTTTTTCTCCTCGGTTTCTATGCAAAAATACTATTTTTATTTTTTGTTCGTACAATCTTGGTACGAGTTTCTGATAAAAGTCGTATGATTTTGAATCCACTATCATAGGATAGTTGACCGAGTGTCATTTCATCAGGCACCCACTGTCGTTTGGAGGTTGGATCATCATTTCATCAGACACCCAGTGTCGTATGAGTTTCTAGACTGTTATTTGGTAACAGACCCATTGTCGTACGAGTTTTCAAACTGTCGTTTGGTAATAGACCCATTGTCGTACAAGTTTCAGCATCAGGTTTTAACTGTTGTTTCATTTTTGCAAGCAATTTGTCAGATTTGATTTTTGAATTTTGACTAATAGCTAATCTTAACAGTTGGAATTCTCTATTTTTTATTGACTCTTGCTAGTTTTGATTGGAAAAAGCATAAATTTTGCTAAAATCAGGTAAAAATCTACTAAGCGCATTGCGAGGATCTCAAGTATTCCACTTGTGCTGATAATATTTCAATTTGGGGCTTAAAATAAATCTCTTGTGTGTCTAGCTTGGGTGATTCTTTTCATGCTTTTGTTTTACACACTTGCATAATTGATACTAGGTTGTGACCCCTTAAGGATTCATTAAGTAGTCTCAGATACTTGTGATTGATCTTGATTGCTATCTTGGGTTATTGGACTTGCTAATCTGTCGACCCCTCATTCTGTCCCGTGGTTGCAATCTCAACGCCATAAAGGGGAGGGGTCAACAGGACAGAAGCGTTAAGTGTTCCACTTGGAAACCCTTTTATGCTTTTAGAAACTCACTTGTTTTCTAAGTTGGGGACTCATTTTCAGCTTGTGTGAGGTGTTAAGTGTTCCACCTTATGGACTCATCTCATATTTGCTTTAAGCGTTAAGTGTTCCTCTTTCTGCTTTTTGGATAATTTTGGTAGATTTTCTTTTGGAAACATACATCTGTACTCACATAGTAATTAGGCCCTATGAACACTATTCGTGATTCTTGAGAGATTGGATTCCTAGCGAAATCCTTCTTGACAATAGAATCCTTGTAGGTAGGGAGGATACTTAGTGCGTTTTACATTCAACTTGGTTAGCGTGTCTTCTCTTATTGATCGATACATTCTCTCCCAAGAGAGGTTGATAGATCACATGGGGTAGACATCATGAGCTTTGGTGCATCAAAATTGGTTAGTGCGTCTTCCCTTATTGATTGATACATTTTCTCTCCAGAGGGGTTGATAGATCACGTGGGGTTGATATCATAGACCTTGGTGAGACAAACTTTGTCTTAGCGTGTCGGATTAATTTGCTTGCTTTGTTTGGGTTAAAAGTGAAGAGGCATCAAAACCTTGGATCTAGAGCCAAGTCCCCTTATGGTATCATACTGTGAGTCACCTTTAGAGAGGGTTAACCATAGCGGACAATCCCTTCATAGGGAAAACTATGTTGACGGAACCTCAAGCGGTAATAGCCATTTTCACCATGGTAGTGATAGCCTCTATATAAATGTCCTTGTGGAAGAAATCTCCATGGGTATGGTTCATTGTTGGGTTGTCAAATCTCCCTAGTAGATCCTGAAGATTAAGTTCTCAGACTATATCAAAACCTTGGTGCGCCAGGATTGGAGTTCACCCCTTTGGATCATAAAAGTTGCAGAGTCAAACCATTACTAAAAACCCTAGCGAGGCCAAATTTTCATTTTATAGGGTATATGTGCGTTATTGCAAAACATTTTTGGAACATACACAATTAGCACTTTTGAGGATTAGAACGAATAAGTCATTTGATTGTTCATGTGCAAGGTTGCTTTTTCCCTTGTTCATTATTTTCAGACATGCTTGAAATCATGTGCTTGCTATTTTGCGTGCTTGTTTATCTATCTGGTTACTGAAAATGAACAAATCTGTTACAATCCTCAAATTTGGAGATTGAAATTTGCAAACAATCTGAATCTGTAAACTCAAAAATTTGCAAAATCTAAAGTAAAATCTTTTTCTGGAGTCAAAAGTCATCTCAGGAGGTCAAAAAGTCATATGAGTTTCCATCAAGTGTCATTTCATTACAACCCATATGTCATATGATTGAGTACCCAATGTCATACAAGTTTCCATGCCAACAAATTCTCAAAGTCAAAATCTTGCAACTGTCGTATGAGATTTTCAACTGTTGTTTCATTACTACCCAACTGTCGTATGAGTTTTGCAATTGTCATTTCATTTCTACCCAACTGTCATATGAGTTTTGCAACTATCATTTCATAGCATACCCACTGTCGTACGAGTCTACAGAGTGTTGTTTGGGAAATTTTTGAAAGTTGTCAAAAAATTGTCAAAATTGCCAGATATTTAGCTTTTTCAGCCTAATTTCAGAATCTGTCGAACGAATCACTATGTCAGGAATAGAGTAGTAGCTATTAAGAGTCCAATCATTTTCCTAAAGTGGCCTTTTGAATTTGATTCAGCCTTCTGTTTAATCGATTTGAGTCCTTATCATCATGTGTCAAAACCTTGTCATAACTATCAATCTTCAATCAATCATCAAAATGACTAAGTGTTGTGATATCTTGTCCACTATCTTTTGGGAACCTACCCATACATCCAAGGCATAGTATCCTTCATCCACATCTAATCAAATCTTCAAATCAATCAAACCTTGACAAGGTTGCATCATCTGATCATCTTGATTCAATTCATTCTTTGGTTATCTGGATCTTATTCTTTTGTTTCACTTGAGGTGAATGGTGGAGACTAGAGCTTCCTCTCACAAAAAATCTATCACCACTCTCCAAACTCCAACTCTTGAGCAACTCATCAATTCTGGTCTTTACGAGGACGATGGTCTTGGCAATTATCGATTGAAATCTGGTTACATACCTCCTCCATCAACTCACAAAGGTACTCAACATACCCCCCATCAATCTAATCCAAGGAATCCACAAACTCCTACCATGTCTCAAGCAGGGACAAATTTTGGCTCTCAAAGAGCTCAATCTCAACATGGTGCAAATCAGGAACCCACACCTGAAGAAATTGCTCAATATCAAAATGATGATAACTTCAAACGAATGATGAAGCATTTCTTGAAAGAAGATAGAGAAGCATAATTTTTACAATTAGCTCATCAAGGAGCTAAACTTCCTCCCAACTTCAATGTTGAAGACATCATTGCACATGAGGAAGAGAATCCACTCATAGCTATGACGAAACAGATGCATGCTATACAAGTTGAACTTAACAATCTCAAGAAAGAGAAGGAACCTAAAGAGTTCTCCATGGAGGCTCTATGTCCTTTTCCATTTGACAAAGACTTGTATATGCCACCATTTCCAAAAAGAGTCGAGATGCCAAAGTATGACAAGTATGATGGACACTCTGATCCTCAAGATCATGTCAGAGAATTATGTACGCAATCAATGGAGTTCATGCATGAATCAACCTATCTGATGCATCTCTTCCCTCGATCTCTAGGGGGAGTAGCCATCCACTCATTCTCTAGACTTCCTTCTACTATCAAAACTTTTGAGGAGTTGATCAAATTGTTTTACCAGCAATACTCCTACAATATTCAGCGCCCGGTCACCATGATCGATATCTGTAATCTCAAGCAATATCTAGGGGAACCATTCCTAACATTTCTCAAGAGATGGAGGAAGAAGTTCTCTCTATATGCCAGACCTATTCTAGAAATAGAAAAACTGAAAATTTTCATCAATAACCTTGTTGTAGAAATCAATTATCCTCTACAAATGCAAGATCATACATCTTTTGATAAGATGGTGGATAATGCTATCAAAATTGAAAAAGTGCTTGTAAAAAAAGGAGAAATCACACTTCAAAAAGACAAGTACGAATCAGGATCCAGTTCTAAAGATAAGAACAAAAATTGGAACAAAACAAAGGCATCGTCATAGATGGCATTGTTGACACTGTTCGTGCCCCATCAAAGGCACTAGCCTACAATCTCACTCTTGGCACTCAAGCCATTAAAGCTTCAGATCAAAAGTCTTCTCCACCATCTCAAAGGAAGCCAGAATACAATAAATGGGATAAACATCAAAAATTTACTCCTCTAGGAGAGTCTTTAGAATCAGCTATGAAAACTCTACTGGCTGATAACATCATCTCTTTACCACCAATCCGACCAAATGATTAGGATCCCAAACTAAAATGTTGGAGAGAAAATGAATTATGTGATTTCCATCAGAGTAAAGGTCACAAAACTAGTAGTTGCTACCACTTGAAGCATACCATTCAAGATCTGATCGATAGTGGAGACATCACAATTGAAAATCCCAAGAGAAATAACAATCATACAACATTCACAGAACCATTTCTGAAACATGGTCAAGAAGTTTCAACTTCTCAGCCTAATATGGGGACAAAAGTCAACTATGCCTACCCTAGAAATAACATTGTCATCAATATGGTTGAACCATGTCTCTCTGAAAGTTGCAATGTCATCACAATTGTACGAAGAGACAAAGATCATTCCTTAGCTAACGTAGTTACTCGATCACAAGCTCAAATGCATCTGAAAGGACAAATCCCAGATTCATCAAATGTCCCTAAGGTGCCCTTCAATCTTTCATCTACTTCTAAATAGAAGGCTACTTCCAAATCTTCCAATCCAAATGATACAAGGCCTACGTCTTATAGCATTGTTCAACAACTCTAGCACACTAATGCAAAAATCTACATGTTTGAGTTGCTTCGAATATCTCCAGCTCATAGAGCCATTCTCGATAAAGCTTTGCTCGGTTCCAATGTTCCTGATGACCTTGATTTAGATAGGTTCCAGACTATGGTTGGACATCTTACATCTCTACAATATATCTCCTTTTCAGAGGAAGATGACAACTCTTTGAGTCACCCAATAATCAGCCTTTGCATATAGAAGTCTTGATCCAGAACCGTAGAGTCAAACATGTGTTGATAGATGGGGGCGCTAGCCTAAAAATTTGTTCTTACAGCTTGATCACATAATTGGGATTTTCAGAATTGGCTATTGATCCTAGAAAGAAAATAACTATCAAGGCTTATGATGAACAAGAAAGATCTTCTAAAGGCACCATTGTCTTACCTATCAAAGTGGGTCCAGTTATCAAAGATACCATCTGTCAAGTGCTTGATCTACCTTTGGCCTACAATGTCCTTCTAGGGAGACCATGGATACATGAAATGCAAGCTATTCCTTCTACATACCATCAATGTTTGAAGTTTCCTTATGAAGGAGTAGAGGTTACTATCCCCACAGATCTAAATACAACTTGCAACACCTTGAAGGAAAGTGCAGATAAGCTTGTACCTAATAACAAAGAATCTTCCATTGAACCAACTAAAGAAGCATCCACATCTAAAATGGAAGATCTTGCAAAAGAGGTTAATATCAAAGAAAATAGTATGGGAGAATATACTATCGAGCCAGTCTTATCTTTGACATCTCTCCATATCTCGCCTAAGTCTTATGGGCAATCTTTGAAACAATCCAAACCAAACTCTAAAGAACCTCTTGAAGCATATAAAAAGAATTTTGTAGCAGAACAAGTATCCAAGCAAGAATTTGAAGAGGATGAGGCTATGCTATCATGGCTATACAAAGATGAACCTGAATCTCAAGTTGTTCAAACTGGTGACTCTGTAGTATCCAAGTCATATGGTCTAGGAGATAAATTAATAGCTAAGATGGGATATTCAGGTAAAGGACCTCTAGGAATCAGAGGAAAAGGTCTTGAGGAACCTCTCCCACATACTGGTAGAGAAAATAAAGATAAAGTTGGCTTAGGCTTTAAGAAGAAACCCTATCACCTCAAAGGTAATTGCTCTCATGTCATAGAGCAGATCGCACTAGGGGAACCTCTTCTTAAGAAAGAAGAAACAAAACCATCTGATAGTGATTCAGATAGTTCAGAACTCATCCCCTATGAAGAATTGCCTAAAGAGATCAAAGACCTTCTTGATGATAAAGATGATCCTATCAAAAGAATTAATGTAGTAGAAACACAAGAACCTACTATCAATCAAGAGATAGTTGCAACACAAGAACCAGCTAATCTCAAAAACAATCAAAAAGAGGGAAGTGGTAGTGATTCTGAGACAGATTCTCATGAGTATGAATACAAATCAGAATATGAGGGTAACCCTTCTTGGGGTATTCACCCTGACTTTACTCATGTTCTAAGATTTCCTAGAGATCCTGAATCAGAAGATGAATCTAATGACTATGAATGGAGAGTCAGTCCAGAACTAGATGAGCTTATCATAGAGAAACATGTTGATGTTATTCAACAATATGCACCTCAAACCAACGTAAGTCTAGAGCGAAATGATGAACCTATCGAGTCTGATCCACCTATGGTTGAATTGGACTCCCACGATGACATTGAGCCTATTCATGAATTGAATGTCTTAAGTTGTAGTATCACCTTTGAACTTGAGCATCAGGTTAGGACCAATGATGATAGATCCATATCTGTAAACACTATCTCCCAATCTTCCCCTACTTTGACTATCAAATATCCAGAACTCATTGATCAAACCTCCACGAATCTGAGCCATGGTATTTATACCTTCCCAAATGACTATGCCCTTGCTTGCTACCTCAATGCAGTTGAGCCTATGAGTACTTCCATCAGTGAACTGAGTGTTAGCATGACTAAGTCAGACATCAAATATCTTAGTCAAAAAAATAAGAATAAAAAGAAAAAGAAAAAGAGTTCTGAGGGTGAAAACCACTTTGTGGCAGTCTCAGAACCTACAAAAGTAAAAATAAAAGACATATCCAAATGTGAAAACCTCTCTGAGGTGCCTAAGGATGAGATATTTGATGTCCTTCCGAGTCATTTACAGGACAGATCTCCAGTTCTAATTGAGCCCACTCAATCCATCAATTTGGGTACACTAGAGGAACCACAATTGGTACATGTAGCACAATCATTATCAGAAGAAGAGAAACAAAAATTTACAATATTCCTAATAGAGAAGAAGATCAACTTTGCATGGAAATATTTAGATATGCCAAGATTGGATTCTAATCTTATAATTCACCATTTATCTATTGCTCCAAATGTCAAACCTGTCAAGCAAAAGTTGAGAAAGATGCATCCTCATGTTGCACTCTTGGTAAAAGCTGAATTAGAGAAGCTCCTAAATGCCGGTTTCATCCGAGTTATTGACTATGGAGAGTGGATCTCTAATATTGTACCTATTTCTAAACCAGATGGCTCAATCAGAGTGTGCACAGACTTTAGAGATGTGAATAGAGCATGCCCTAAGGATGATTTTCCACTACCTAACATTGATATGATAGTGGACATGACTACGGGTTTCGAGATGTATTCCTTAATGGATGGTTTCTCTAGATATAACCAAATAAAAATTGCTCCAGAGGACCAAGAGAAAACTACTTTCACATGTGCATGGGGCACCTTCTGCTGGAATGTCATGCCATTTGGGCTTAAAAATGTTGGAGCTACATATCAAAGAGCAATGACATCTATTTTCCATGACATGATGCATCGAACTATGGAAGATTATGTTGATGATACTTTAGCAAAATCTATGATCAGAACTGAACATCTAAAGGACTTGAGCATGATCCTAGACAGAATGGAAAAGTTTAGTCTCTAACTAAATCCTAAGAAGTGTCCTTTTGGTGTCACTTCTGGAAAGCTCTTAGGATACATAGTTTCAAAGAAGGGCATTGAAGTTGATCTGGCTAAAGTCAAGGCTATAATATAGATGCAACCTCCCATGAATATCAATCAAATGAGGAAGTTGCAAGGAAGAGTTCAATCTATCAAAAGATTCATATCACAGCTAGCGGACATATCACAGCCTTTTACAAAAACATTACATAAAGGTGTGACCTTTGCATGGAATGAAGAATGTGAGAACAACTTTAACCATATCAAGAAGTATCTATCAAATCTGCCTATCTTGATGCCTCCTATTCATGGGAAGCCATTGATCTTATATGTCTCTGCAATGGCCACATCACTGGGGGCATTGCTAGTGCAACATGATGAAGAGAAAAAGGAAAGAGCCATTTATTATATAAGCAAAACATTGGTGGCGTATGAAAAGAACTATTCTATGATTGAGAAACCTTGTCTCGCTGTGATCTTTGCATCATAGAAACTAAGACACTATATGTTAGCTCATACCACGCATCTAGTAGCAAAAATTGATCCACTAAAATACCTACTCAGCAAGGCTGCCCTCACAAGTAGACTGGTTAAATGGGTCATGCTTCTAAGAGAACTTGACATTGAATATGTTGAAAGAAAAGCTATAAAAGGTCAAGTTATTGCTTATCAACTAGCAGATGCACCCATGATTGATGACACACCAGTGCAAATGGAATTTCCAGACTCCTCTATTATGCACCTATCTTCTAGAGAATGGCAATTGTTCTTTGATGGCTCCTATACACAGAATGGATCTGGAGCAGGCATATTGTTCATAACTCCTCAAGGATACTCCATCCCAAAGCATTCAGACTAAAGTTCCCCTGCACAAACAATATTGCAGAATATGAAGCCCTCTTGAATGGTATGAAACTAGCAATTGAATGGAGAGTAACAGAGCTACACATTCATGGAGACTCTCAACTTGTTATTTATCAAGTCAATGATGTGTACCAAACTAAAGATGAAAAGCTCATTCCTTACAAGAGCATGGTAGATGATCTTAAGAAATATTTCATATCTATCACATTTGAGCAAATTCCTAGAACGGAGAACAAGGCTGCCGATGCAATGGCAACACTATCTACTTTATTACAGCAGCCTGAACATGAGCTACGCTATGAGTTCCTGGTGGAAGCACTATCTTATCCTACATATGACTCCCATGAAACCCACATGATCTGCACTGTTGTAGGTCATGATTCATTCCAGTATAAAAACCTATTTTCCTATCTCCAAGACCAAATCATTCCCGATACCTTCAACCGCCATGAAAAGAGATACCTTATCCGTAATGCCTCCCGATATGTCATCATTGGTAATGATCTATACAAACAAGGTCTAGATGGTACGCTACTTAGATGTTTAGAATGGGAAGAGTCTCAACGTGCATTAGAGGAAGTCCATGATGGTATTTGTGGGTCACACTCAAATGGTTTAACACTAGCTTGAAAACTTATTAGGGCTGGGTACTATTGGCCTGAAATGGAGAAAGAGGCTATCAAATTTGCTAAGAATTGTCAAAAATGTCAAGTACATGGCAACCTAATTCATGCTCCAGGGAGGGATCTAATCCCCTTTACGACACAATGGCCTTTCCATCAATGGGCATTTGATCTTATCGGGATGATTCATCCTCATTCTTCTAACAGACATACCCATATAATCACAGCCACAAATTATTTTACAAAATGGGTAGAGGCGGTCCATTTGACACAAGCAATAGGGAAACATATATCTATGTTCATATTGAACTATATCATATGCAGATATGGGATACCTCATTCTATAATCACAAATAACGGTGGACAATTTAGGAATAAAGACCTAGATGATCTATGTGCCAAATTCAAGATCACACAACATTGGTCTTCTATCTACTATCCATAAGGGAATGGCCAAGCAGAGGCTTCTAACAAAAATCTATTAAAGATCTTGCACAGAATAGTAAACAAAACTGGTAGAGACTGGCATCTCATGATTAATCCAGCTCTATGGGCCTACAGAACAAGTATCAGAACACCTACTGGGGCTACACCTTTCACTTTAGTTTATGGGTCTGAAGCGGTACTGCTTATTGAGGTTGAAATCCCATCGCTCAGAATTAGAATGCATGGTCTAGTAACTGATGATGACTACAGAGTGTCTAGGTTACAAGAACTAGAACTACTAGATGAGCGCAGACAAGAAACGTATGATCATCTCAGAGTATATCAGAAGAGAATGTCTAGAGGCTACAACAAGAAAGTTAGACATAGAGAATTTCAAGTTGGTGATCTAGTCTTGAGAGAAAATCCTAAAAATCAATCCCATCGAGAACGCAAGGGGAAGTTTGAACCCAACTGGCTGGGTCCCTTTGTTATCACTACTACTTTTGGCTCTGGTGCCTATTAACTCTCAACGACTGAAGGAGAATAGCTCCGAGAACTAATCAACATTCTCCATCTGAAGAAATTCTACGCCTAAGGCATTCAGTCTATGGTAAAATGTCTTGAAAAAATCTTTAAAATTGGAAAATGTCCTGAAAAAAATGAACATCTTGGTGAAAACCTAGCAATAGGCACCTTGATGATTCACAAAAAAATCAAAAAATATCAAAAGTACAAAAAAATTGAAAAAATGAAAAATACAAAAAAAAAAGAAAAAAAGAAAAAAAAGTGCCTTGGTGAAAACCTGGAAACAGGTGCCTTGGTAGCAAAAATAGAATTTCTGCCAAGATGGTGAAAACCTAGAAAATGGGCACCACTTGTTTTAATACGCTCCATCTATCAGTGCAATCTTGGTCTTTCCCAACTTTCAGTCTTGTTTTAGTTTGTACATATCTCTCGGTTTGTTTTTTGCATTCTGGTTCTCAATAAGTCAGTTTGTACACCAATCAGCTCAAGCATCTGTATCTTATCAATGTTCAAACTTGGGGGCAATCAATGTCATATCCTATGGTCTCCGGTGTATCTTAGATGTATCATATCCAGTCAGAGTCCTTTGAAGCTTCATTTGAGTCAGTCAAGTCTGTCTCGTCTCCAGAAAGGATTTTGCATCTACAACAATGCAATCAACATCAAACTGAAAACTGAAAACAATCTATGTTTTTTTACATGCTTGTATCCCCTTGTATGCTTACTGATTCGCATTGAGATTTTTGCATATTGTGTCCCTTCGAGCTCTTCGATGATGTCCTTTATCAGATTTAGAGAGTGATGACTAGGGGCATAATCTTTTCTATCTCAAATTGGATGGCCATGCGTACCTCGACCATTGATACCTGAAAAATTCAAGGAAGTTTGATCTAACTATTATCTTTTTGAGTGAGCTCTTTCTCCTACTGTGAAAAATGATCTTACCTAAGGATGTGAATGATAAAGGGTCACTACGGGTAATTCACATTTGATTTAGAATGATCTCTTGGCTGTTTGATGTGTTTTTCATGCAAGGTGTATTCGGGTCATCACGACGTTCATGGTTTGATGCTTATACAAATTGTTATATCAAAATGGACATGATATTCAGGTCATCCTGGCATTTGTACCTTGGTGCTTATATCTAATCTGACATTCCAAAAATAAAATCAATATTCATATATCCATGGTTGTTTACTAGTGGGTGTTGTATTGATTCTTGCGCATACAAATTGATATTCATATGTCTATGGTTTCATAGCTAGTGGGCATTGTATTGATTTATCTGGTTACCTAAAAGTTCAATGATGATAACAAATCGACACATGATTAGTGACTAGGTCCTAGGTCTTAGGTTGCATTTCATTTTGCATGTCTCTTTGCATTTTGCATGTTTGCATATCTCACAACTGTTTGGAAATAATTCAAATCTTAAACAATTATTCATATCAATTCTTCACATCTAACACGACCTATGTCTCACTTGAAGGTCTCTTCATCAAACCACGAGCAGTCACCCTCTGAGGTTAAACATCCTTTTGACATAAGACTGAGTACTTGTCTTCATCAACTTGCAAAAACATATCATGTGTATCACTACATTTACATCTTATATCATTATCATTTGTTACCATACATTACATTCATTACATACACATAAATCATACATACATCTTTTCATAATCAATTACATTTGCATAACATCCATACATATGAAAGAAATCATTGCATTGCATCGATCCATACATACATTCTACACTAATCATAGCATAAGCATAGCATGATATCATCATAAATCCACATCATGACAAGTACACATGAAGTCACAATCAAAATATCGATCTCATATATATCAAAAATCTTGAAATGTGTCAGGGGTGCACTACTGGCACAATGTACAAAAGAATGAGCTCCAGAAAGCTATCAGAATCAAAATAGTATATCAGTGATAAAAAAGAACAGAATATATCAAAACATGACCACAGGAATCAACTCTCAGCATGCTCCTTGGTATCTAGTGGAGGAGGCGGTGGTGCATCTGGTATGACCTCTACCCTCGGTGCCCTAGCTCCCTCTGAGGCTGCCATGTACTCAGAGTATGTAGGTACTCTCTGCTCAACAGGAACAACAACATAGTATGCAGACACATAATAGGAGGCCCGTGAGGTTTTATGGGTCACCTCTGTCTGTAGTCTCCAAACCTCTGAGTGAAGCTCTACACGAAGCTCAGTGCACTACCTGTCTACCTCCTGAAACCTCTCCTCCCATCTGGCGCTTTGTACCTTCAGGTCCCTAACCTGAGCTCTGAGCTGTCTAATCATCTCTGATGAAGTTAGAGGAGCAGTAGGCTCTGCTCCAGCTGCTAGCATCTCTGTATCCTATGCTGGCTGCTCTGGCTGCTGTCTAGTGGTCTTTGATCTACGCGCCTTACGACATCCAACCTCCACACCCAACTTAAAAGTGGTGTCTATCTGTGTGGGATCTGCATCACCACCTGCAAACTGCTCACCTGCCAACACCTCATCTATCGCACTGACACTTCCCAAAGTACCCCTCTCACCCCTGGATCATCTATGTGACCCTGTGGATGTACCTATGGGAGAAGTAGAAGGACGAAAAGGTCTCATATGCCCAAATGATCTCTGCAATGGAGCTATCACTCTTTGTCTGGGCGGTGTAGGATGCACTACCTATGGTCTCGGGCCTTGTACCATAGGAACACCTGTAACATCCATCACCTCCTCCATGGAGGGTATCAACTCCGTAGGATCTGAGAATCTATGAATGGGATGATCTGCAAGCCATGCAATGTATTCATCTATCACTCCTACATCGACAACCTATGGCTAGTAGTCCCAATCTCTACCTATAATGGCACTGTACTCCTCTGCACATAAGGAATAGGAGAGCCTAAGTGTCCATCCGAGCCCGATCTCACACATAATGCAAGCATATGCAGTGTACTCTCGTGGTGTATCCTATCTACGTCCATACTGACACCACACTCTACTAATCAAAAATCTCTCCAGAATAGTGGGAGAGCGGCCAATAAGCACTCGACTCTGAAAAAGAAAACTATACTACTCCCTTGCAGTGGGCCAGACCTCTATCTACAAAGATGGCCTCCAATGAACAAAAGTCATGTCATCTAGACATCGCCGAAAGTACTCGGTATGACCCATACGGACTTGTGTGACATAACCAGCATATGAATATATCACTAGCTCCTGTGGCTGCCGCTGTGTCTAAAAAATTGGTCTCAATACTGGGATATGCTCCCAGGCCCATATCTGTAATACAAGAGCTCCTGAAGCAAAGCTCTTGCAATCCTGATACACGATCTCATGCATCTTTGAAAACATATGTGCCAAGAGGCACTAACCCCAGGCAAGCTCAGTGGGTGTAGCCATAAGAAGTGCTACCATCAGAGCCCATCCCATCAAAAATTTGTTCTACTGACGGCCTGGCATGATGAGCTCCCCGATCATACCCGCAATAATGCACTCTAAACGGTGTGTCTGACCATATCTCTATACAAGGGTCTCCCAGGAAATGGACCCCGTCAACTGTGTATCATCTCCAAACAAATGCCTAAAGGCATGAAGACCACCCTGACTAGAACTCACATACTCAGGACGCCGACTACTATGAAATGGAATGCGCAGTATCCTATAGATGTCCTCTGGCATCGTGATCATCTCTCCAGTAGGTAAATGAAATGTCTGTGTCTCTGAATGGAATCTCTCAATCAAGGCAGTCAAAAGGCCATGATTTACCCTAATGTCAGGTAAATGAATCAAATACTCGAATCCATAGGCAACAAGATGAACCCTCATCAGGTCCAGAAGTACGACACATAATCTTTGGGTAGCTGGGTATGAATGTCGGAGGTGTACATCTGGATATGTCACCTATATCATACAAAAATAGGGCATTCTATCAAAAATTGGGTTCAATAATAGGCTAATAGTATAGAAATTGGACAGTTAGGTACTTCATAGGGTAGGTCAACCAGTCCGATATCAGCATCAGGCATTAGAGAAGTCAAAATTTGGCCCTAAAAGTTAATTTTCAACACTCTATTTTTCATATGACAGTCCAGACTGGCATCAAATGTCGTATGACATTCCACAGAAGACCAAATGATAATACATGGTCATACGACACTACGCCCAGGATCATACGAGTTTCGAGGGACCCGGTGAAATGTCGTACGACACAAGGGTCCCTCTCATACAACACTTGGGTATACTTGAAATGACAATGTGCATTCAAATGGAATGTCATACGAGTCTGGTATGGGACTCGTACGAGTTTTCACACATGCAAAAATTAAAAAAGCAAAACGCGTACGAATTTTTTTTTAAAATGCTATGAAACATGAAAAAATTGCATTTTCAGAGGGGCACAAAGGTCCACCTATCGGATGTCCATACTGTTGGGGTCTTTGGTATCTCTGGCTGCGCTCAAATTGATGCAAACTCATAGGAACCTTCAGATCTTGTTGTTCTACCATTTTCTTGCTCAGAGGGCTCCGCACAATTTCCAAAGTCAAATGGTTGAAATGAATTGAAAATGACCCTTCAGGCCTTTATATAGCATTTGACCTAATTTTCAAAAGTGCTCCATTTTTCATGAAAATTGCACCCCTGGCTAATTTCGACATTCGAAATCCATTTTTAGGATCAAAATTCAAATCTGAGATCATTTAATATGTCAAAATCATGATTTAAAATTTTTTGGGCCCAGGACGGTCTACTGCTTGCATATTCGACCTTCAATCATCACAGAAATCTAGTATTCAACTTAACTGATTATCTTACATCAAACTATCAAAATTTCAACTTGGTCAACTATGGTCAACTCATAGTTTAACCTAGTCAAACTTGGTCTTTTGGGACCTTCTAACGATGCAGAATGCGTTCTTGAACATGTATAACCACTTTTCAAATCAATTAGCATGCTTCTAAACCATATCACGCTGACTTCTCTTGTCAGATTTCAATTTTAATCCCGAAGGGGGCATGGTATTGCACATCATTCAAAGTCTGTAAATCAAATTCTATCAATCTTTCCTCAATAATCAAGACAACAACCACGTCTAGTTGCTGATTCATCAAAAGACCTCATCGCTCGGGGCAAATCTATCATCACTTGGGGCATATCAGATTCATCAAGATCCATATCAATCTGGTATTCTCCTAATCTTGTAAACTGTATTAGTTTTTGCAACCATCGGATCATAGTGTTCTTTCCTTGGTTCTTCAGCAACTGAAGGATTCAGATGTGATACCTGCTAGTTCTGCTAAGACAATCGAGTCTAGAACTAGTCACTCACTTCTTCGCAATCATAAGGTTTGGAATCAAGCATTTTGACACTTTTTCGCAATCATAGGTTCATTTTCTATTATAGTGAACATTATCTTTGGTCATTCAAGACCTATTATCTCCATATCAAATCAATATCAATCAGCTTCTGTCTCATATCAATTATCAATTTTGAATCAGTTTCATATCTCTATCAAACACAGACTATCTTTGAACTACTGCGCTTCGCATAGTAATTCAAAGAGGGGCAAAATGTAATACCCCAAAAATGGGCTATAAGTTCATTAATCTTCTATATCAACAATTCGAATGAAATTGACATCAAAGTCCTAACCTAAGGCACATCTAAACATCATCGAATCCTAATTGATTATCTTAAATTCTGCATCAGGGAATATTCCTAGCAATATTCCTAATTATCTTAATTATCTTTAATTTAATGATTATTTGGTGATAAATCACATTTATCCTAAGTTTGATTAATTGAATATTTTCATATTTAATTAATTAGATTTAAATATTGGCCACTTAATTATTTAATTAAATTTAATTCTCTCTATTATTAATTGTATTATTTAATTTTGACAATAAATCCAATATCCTATGAATAATTGATTAAATTCTTATTTAATTAATTAAAGTAAGTTGTCATTATTTAATAATATAGTTTTTAATAAAAGTTTGATTAAATAATTGATTAACCCACAAATCAATTATTTATTTTAAAAAATCAATTAAGTTGGAAATAAATTACTTTATTATTAAATTAATTCATAAATAAAACATGCACAATCATAAAAGCAGACAACTATCAATTATCAATTAAAGCTAAACTCTATTTTGAGTTAAAACTTAGTTTTTGCATGTTTTTGTGAATTAAATTATCGTTATTATTAGATAACTCAAAAATCAAGTTGAGTTAATCTGAGTGATTTATGGCTTTTATCCATGCACCTCTAAAGCCCTGAATTTCTATAAAACCAAGCCTCAGCTCATCTCAAAGCATCTCATATTTTTGCACAATCACACTGGAGAATTGCAATTGGAAGGATCAAAGTTTATTGTGAATCAAGGCTATTGTGAGATCAATTTATTTTTTTTACATTCATTTAGATTCTTTTTCATATCATTGTTAGATCATTTTAGCATATCAATTTCCATATTAGCATAGATTCATATAAGTTTTCCATTATTATTGCATAGAAAATATTAAAAATATAGATTAATTGCATTCATCTTTCATATCAGTTTTGCATCCAAATCCTTCATTTAGGTGTCGTCTAGGTCACTGATCTTGATAACAATCTGAGAACATCGATCTTGCACCTACTAGAAGGCAGTAAATCGCGTGGTTACATTAGATTTCAATTTTGCATGATTTTTATTATAGCTAACCTCTAATGTTTTACTAAAGTGTTGTGTCTACAGATCAGGTACAATTTTCACACACACACTAGGAAGTCCCCATGACCCCTTTTGACACATTAGAATGCTTGAGTGTGTCTGAAGGGGTCATGGGGACTTCCTAAGGGTCCTAACATGTGATAAGGCATACTGGGACCCCTAGGAAGTCTCGGTAACCCCTTTCAACATACAATTTAAATATTATGATCTATAAAGTTTATATATTAATATACACACACACACACACACATATTTGAACCCTCAAGTGTGTCCAAAGGGGTCCTACGACCTCTTAGGACACACTTGAGGGTTCTAATGTGTCCAAAGGAGACATGGGGACTTCCTAGGGGCCCTAACGCATGATAAGGCATACTAGGACCCCTATGAAGTCTCCATGACCCCTTTTGACACATTTGAACCCTCAAGTGTGTCCGAAGGGGTCCTACAACCCCTTCGGACACACTTGAGGGTTCCAATGTGTCAAAAGGGGTCATGGGGACTTTCTAGTGTTCCTAGTACGCCTTAGAACGCATTAGGACCCCTAGGAAGTCCCCATGACCCCTTTTGACACATTGGAATGCTTGAGTGTGTCTGAAGGGGTCATGGGGACTTCCTAGGGATCCTAATGTGTGATAAGGCATACTGGGACCCCTAGGAAGTCTCGGTAACCCCTTTCAACATACAATTTAAATATTATGATCTATAAAGTTTATATATTAATATACACACACACACACACACATATATATATATGATATTCTTATATAAAATATATATTAATATATAATTATATCTATAATACATATTAATATATATAAAATATTTACATAATACCCCTTAAACGTTATATATATATATATATATATATATAATTTGTACATATAAATATAATATAAGTTTGTTAAATATATTTATATACAATACAAATTAATATATAAAAAATAGACTAATATAAAATATTATACTATAAAATATATGACATACAATTTAAATATTCTAAGATATTATAATACAAAATATTTTAATATAAAATATATATACAATACATATTAATATATAAAAAAATATATTAATTTATAAAATATTATAATATAAAATATATATGGCATACAATTTAAAACCCCTAAGATATTATAATATAAAATATATAAATTAATATATATATATATATATATATATATAATACATATTTAAACATTATATATAAAAGTTCAATTTTTTCATTTACTCCCGCTGTTTTTTCAACTCGGAAATATCGGGTATATATATATATATATATATATATATATATATATATATATATATATATATATATATATATATATATATATATATATATATATATATATATATAATACATATTTAAACATTATATATAAAAGTTCAATTTTTTCATTTACTCCCGCTGTTTTTTCAACTCGGAAATATCGGGTACCCGATTAGGCTTGTGCTTTGGTGTCATTTTTGCCCAGGTGTACTGACACCCAGGCCTACTAAAAAGTCAACATACATTTTCATGCACTTTTGGACAAGTGAAAAGTGGATTTTTTTACATCGCCACTTTTTGGCCCCTCATGATCTTGCACATATCCACATCAAACCTGTTCTTTGAGGGCTCAATGTCAAAGATGCCTTTTATGTTGTGTTTAATGACAATGCTTGTCATTTGTTGTTTTAGTTTGCCTTATTTTGAAACATTGCATTTGTTTACTTCATGATATTGTAAAATACTATTTTGAT
This sequence comes from Chamaecyparis obtusa, assembly GCA_027943335.1. Taxonomy (NCBI): domain Eukaryota; kingdom Viridiplantae; phylum Streptophyta; class Pinopsida; order Cupressales; family Cupressaceae; genus Chamaecyparis; species Chamaecyparis obtusa. Next base: position 218,278 of record BSBK01002426.1, read on the forward strand.
CATTGCAACTATGTATTGAAGCACCTTGCTATCCTATACTTTGGAATGCTTTAATACATTGATGACTATTTGGAAAGTATTTGGTGGCACTAAAATACAAATCATTTGTGTCACTGTTTCTTTTCTCTATGATTGATTATAAATATCATGGTGTTTTATGGCACTTTCATTAATTGTATCATGGTCGTGCTCTACTATTGTACTTAACCTTTAACATGTCTCCAATGATTACAATGACTTGCACATGCTTGTACCTTATGGTTGTTCCATCTTCTTATTGTGATTGGTTTTGAAATAAGGTGTGATATGTCAATGTCTTCTTATTGTATTTATTCTATTAGGACTCCAAACTGAGTGACATTTCCTTTTCACATGAGCATAGAATTCAAAATTGCCTCTATAGAAGAAATTGTTCATTAATAGTAGATAGATGTGTTTTTCCCTATGATCTCATGATAATGGCCATATTCAATAGCTCTATAACATGATGGTTGTTCCTTTTAAGAGAGATGGTTGTTCCATTGTTCTAAAAACTACACTTTGTTGTCCTTTTGACATGATAGCATTATATGTCAGAAACTTTGAGGTTCTCTTACCTTTTGTATGTCATGGCTTCACCTCTATGTAGCTAAATCTCACTCTGAAAATGATCTTCTTTTAGGAAACAATGAAAATCCTCTATGGGTTCATACTTATTGTGACTTCCCATGGTGCACTATCATTGCTTGTACACTATAATTTTCCAATTCTTTTAAATTGTCACTATCTTTGAAAATTAATGCCATATGTTGCTTACATTTGATTCAATCTCCATATTAATTACTCTCTTCAGTTGTATTAGGAACCTTTTCCTTAAGCATGTGTGATGCAAACCTAGATATAGATGAGCATTAATGCTCAATTGAATGATACGTTCCCATAAAAAATGTGAACTCCTATTAATCTACAAACTCTCATGTTAAACAACTACAAAATAAAGTCAACATAGTTAGATAACTTAATTTTAACTTTGGTTGTGTTAACATAACTATGTTGACTTTATTTTGTAGTTGTTTAACATGAGAGTTTGTAGATTAATAGGAGTTCACAGATACTAGTGTGCCATAGTTTCCCATCTATAACTAGTGAGATGCACATAACTCATGTACCTCATGCTAGTGTGCTTGGATACCTTGTATACACTATTTTTCATTAGACTAGACATTATCCAAATAGTGAGTATTTATATAAAGTGTTATAACACACAGATGGTCCTCCTTTTACACCAATTAATAATAGTGACAACCCTCACAGGTGGTTGGATAATGTCTAGTCTAATCCAAGCACACTAGCATGAGGTACATGAGTTATGTTCATCTCACTAGATATATATGGGCATTAATACTCAATTGAATGATACATTCCCATAAAAATGTGAACTCCTATTAATCTACAAACTCTACTGTTAAACAACTACAAAATAAAGTCAACATAGTTCCTTTAACAAAACCAAAGTTAAAATTAAATTATTCAAAAAAGGGTTTGTGTTTTGAGTTAATTGGTTTATGTAACTAAATGACAATAACCATTGTAAGGACCCACTGTTAGACCATTCCAAATGACCCTAATCTAACTTGATCAACTAGATTAGAGTGTCTCTATGACAGTCGATAGTGCTGGAGTAGAGTGGTTAAAGTTTGTTAAAAGATTTAGTTTGAAGACAGTGAATTCTATGTAGAACGGCCTTGACCTAAATCCAATAACTATTTGAAGGGAGGAACACAGTTGCAGGCTTAGAACCAGAGAGAGATTGTGATCCTAAAGGGAATCAAGAATTAGGAACATAGTAGCATGAGGTACATGAATTATGTTCATCTCACTAGATATAGATGGGCATTAATGCTCAATTGAATGATACGTTCCCATAAAAATGTGAACTCCTATTAATCTACAAACTCTCATGTTAAACAACTACAAAATAAAGTCAACATAGTTACTTTAACACAACTAAAGTTAAAATTAAATTATTCAAAAAAGGGTTTGTGTTTTGAGTTAATTGGTTTATGTAAATCTATTTTGTGTTATACCCGTATGGATCAATGGCAAGGTTTTAGTCTCTATAACCTGTGTGGATAGTTCTTGTTTATATCCCTATTTCATATTCAGTTTTGAAAGTATTGAAAGTATTGAAGTTGACTAATTCTAGCTCAGGTATAGTTAAATTGTCCTTGCTGCCCTAGAATGACATCTTTTTTCAAACCATTGATTGCAAACTTTTTTTAAGTACTTGAATCTACAATAGAACAATAGTGGTGAATGTATGATTATTATAATCATATGACTATATGTTATAATATTTATGTAATAAATGTAGTAATGATGGTGCGGTGCATTATTGATATAGGCTCGATGGATCTTGTCAATGTGCCAAATTATCAATGTGGTGGTGGGCAATGTGTGTTGAAGACTTCACGAACACAGAGCAACCTTGAACGACAATTTTGGTGCTGCCCAAATAGAAAAAAGGTTGCTAATGTGTATATATTTAATGTTTCTAATGTAAATACTTTTCATTATATTATAAGAACTAATGTAGATTGGGCATCACAGGGAAATAATGGTTGCGGATACTTGAGTTGGGTCGATGAAAACTCATCGGCATCTATCTACCCATCTCCACGTGTCAGGCTACGAAAAATTCTAAAATTATATTTTTACGATGCCTTCTCTATATTGTAATCGCATATCTTTGTTGCGACCATATGCATAGATTAACTTAGGAATTAATTAGTTTAGTATTTTCATATTGTAACTAATATTTTAATATGGATATGATGTAACTTCTCTTTGCCTCAAGTGCGCATATATATGGTTTACATCTTTTTTTAGAATAATTCTTCATGTTTATGGCTCAGGTGAGCCCTAATCTCCTATCAATCACATGATTTAACGTATAGTGTTTTCTTGGTTATTCCATTTGTTCCTTGACCTTTGAAGGACATTTGGTAATTTCAACTACACCTAAGGATCCATCAATAGTTGTGGACAATAGGATTCATGTTTCAATGCCCAAGCTGTGAGATGGGAAAAGAGAGGAAAGAAGAGTGGAAAGAAGATGATATTCCTGAGATCATGGATCATTTTCAAGCTTCAGTGAGGCTTCGTACCATGCACTGTTCACAGATTTATATGCAATGCTAATTTAGGTTGGAGGTAACCTACATGTGTCATGTAAACAACATGGTTGAATGCAATCTCTTTTGCACATTTTCAATATTTTTCCCACCAATACAAGCATAAATAATGCATTGAATGTAATCTAAGAACACTGTGTGGTATGAAGTCTTGCTGAAGTTTGAAATACAAGAGTAGGTGAGATGGATCCCCCACATGATAGAGATCGTAGGGATACTCCTCCCACCCATTTGTGATCTTTATATCTATATCATGTAACATATTTCAAAGTTTTCATAGGTTGCAGGACACATCAAAGGCAACAAAGGCCAGACTACAAAAGATTTCACAATAGCTGACAAACATAATTGTAGGCATCATGGTCACAATTTTTTGGAGACAACGTAATTGAGTTGTATACCTAGACGATAGAGAGAAACTTTCACTCCTCTTATTCCAAGTTGACATAGCGGGATCCAAAGACCATAGATAAGGAATAAATTTAGAGAGTGGAGGAGGGCCATAACGACCAAAATAATACAGGATGAACCTCAAGTTAAATGAGGCAACTGCAAACATTTTAATACATTTTTATTATTAAATAATGAAATTTGCATATTATAGTGTTCTAAGCCCCGTCTATGTAAATTTCATTATTTAATAATAAAATTCTATTAAAATGTTTGCAGTTGCCTCATTTAACTTGAGGTTCGTCCTATATTATTTTTGTCATTATGGCCCTCCTTCACTCTCTAAATTTATTCCTTATCTATGGTCTTGGGATCCCGCAGTGTCGACTTGGAACCAAAGGAGCAGAAGTTGCTCTTCATCATCTAGGTATACCACTTAATTATGTTGTCTCCAAAAAAATGTGACTATGATGCCTACAATTATTTTTCTTAGCTGTTGTGTCCCAGGACCCCTTATGACCCTTTATGACCATTTACAACCTCTAAGAATACATCTTAGAGGTCTTAAAATGTTGTAAAGTGTCATAAGAGGCTCCTAGGAGGGGCCAGATGAGCTTCCACCTTCACGTGGTTGGCCCTGTTAAGTAGAGAATGTTAATTAAACTATTCTCGAAAGAAAGAGAAGTTCAATAATTTAAGGTCTCAGTCCACGAACAAATTAAATTAGACTTAATAAGCCTCTTATTGTAGTTTGTAATAAGATTGATTTGCAACCACTAGAGACTACTCTACAAGCTTGAAGAAGCGGTATATTTTGGCAAATGAAGAGTGGAAAGAAGATGATATTCCCGAGATCATGGATGGACACAATGTTGTAGACTTTATTGATCCAGATATCTTACAGAGGCTTGAAGAAATGGAGAGGGAAGAAGGGCTTAGGATGGTAGCTAAGGGTGATGAGGATTTCACAATAGCTGACAAACATAATTGTAGGCATCGTGGTCACATTTTTTTGGAGACAACATACTTGAGTTGTATACCTAGACAGAGTGCAACTTTTGCACCTCCGATTCCAAGTTGACACTGTAGGATGGAGAACAACTTGGAACTTGGATTCCATCGTCTGAGTATACCACTCAATTACGTTGTCTCCAAAAAAATGTGACCATGATGCTTACAATTATGTTTCTCAACTGTTGTGTCCTAGGGCCCCTTATGACCCTTTATGACCATTTACGATCCCTAAGAATACATCTTAGAGGTCTTAAAATGTCATAAAGGGTCATAAGAGGCTCCTAGGAGGGGCCAGATGAGCTTCCACCTTCACGTGGTTAGCCCTGTTAAGTAGAGAATGTTAAACTATTCTTGAAACAAAGAGAAGCTCAATAATTTAAGGTCTCAGTACAAGCACTAGAATTGAGTTTTTTGGCACGGGCTAGAAAATTTTTGTATATCAACATGCGATAGATTTTGGGCAAAAACCTCTATCGCATGTTGATATACAAAAATTTCCCAGTCGTGCTGAAAAACTCAATTCTAGTGCTTGTACTACATGATTGGTGCCAAAATAGGGCTCTCCCAATCACTGACTGTGACCCGCTGGCAACAAGCAACAAAACGAGTGTGGACACCTGAAGATAAATATCAGATAGGGGAAAAGCACCTGCAACAACAGAGGCAATAACTATAGATACAAATGAGGATATCCCAAATCCCTAATATAATAAATACGGTGAAGAAAAAGAGTAATGTAGAAATTATTACTATTTTGGAAGATGCAAATCCAACTGAGGAGATACTGAAGAGGATAGATGAATTGACGATGCAAGCATGTCATTTTGAAGTAAGCAGTAATGAATCTTTAGTTATAACAAAAGTTCAATAAAGGTTTATATTTTATACTCTTTTATGTCGTGAACTAAAATATGTATTTTTTCTTGTTACAAGATTTTTTTCTTGCTCAATTACCTGGTCATGACATCGCGGTGAGGCCGATAGTAGCATCATGCAAAATAGTAATAATTTTTGCATTGATTCTTTTTAGTTTTTTATTCACCATATTTATTATATTAGGGATTTATAGGATATCGTCATCCGTATCTACAACTATTGCCTCTGTTGTTGTAGGTGCTTTTCCCCTATCATGAACATCAAATTGTGACAAAAAATATCAGTAAAACTATCATAATAACTCCATGAATGTTGTTTTAAGTAATTATCTATGAATGTTGTGTATTAATATTGAATTATATGTCATGTTAATGAATATTGTTATGTGTTAATGAGGAATTTATATTGATGTTAGGAGGAGGGGGGTGAGGCTAGATGAGCTTCCACCTTCATGTGGTTGGCCTTGTTAAGTAGAGAATATTAAAGTATTCTTGAAACCAAGTGAAGCTCAGACTAACATACCTTCATTATTTAATCAATTTCATTCATTCTATGTCTTTTCTCATAAGTGCATTTTGAATGTGTCATTGTCAGGCAACTATCAAATAAAAAAACTAGAAGGGCCAATAGTCAACTTCTCATTGTCATTGTCTGGCATGATTTGACTTCATTTTGTGTAAGTATTCTCGTATTGAATGAGTCAAATTGTCTTGGCCTAATGTGGATTATTTCATTAGTTTGTGTTTTTGAGTAGGTGAAGTGTTAAATCAGTTCCTATCTTCTATTCTTAATTCATTCAAACTGTAGGAGGGCCTAACAGATATACTCAACATAGAATTGATTGCTAATCTGGCAATTGAACACACTGAGTCTTTGGCTTGAGAGAAAGAGTTGGGTAATGTTGTTTCTGGAGACCTGTGCAATTGTCCTCAGTGGCCTCTTTTTTTTTAACAGGTATTTTTATATATATGTAGTGTCCATGTCTTTTTTTAATACAAATTCTTTTTGTGTATATGCTAGTGCTATGGAACCTAAATAAACAATTATAAATGTAATAGATAATGTCTTCGATGAAGGAATTGATGTACCACATGTAAACCAAAATCCATGCTTAATGTCATTTTGTGCAAAATGAGTTTTTCTATTAGCATATCAGATTTTGTTACACCCTTCATGACTGTAATGTTTAAGTTAAGTATTGATGCAATTTTCTAAAGTAGCAAGTTTTGTTGTCATTGTTTTTTTTCTAGTGGTTCTAAGGAGATCAAGAATTATCAAGGAAAGATATTGAATTGGAAAGGAAAAGTTTCTAAGAGGTTACAAATATTGAGTCATCGATTAGGTATACTTTTTTTTAAATAATCACTACTGAAATGGTTAAGTTTCCTGAATTTTTAAAATAAGTCATAATTATTCAGTATCATATTCTTAGTTGCAAGTTGTAGGTCTTCATACCATAAATTTTAGAGTTCAACTCTTACATGGACAAAGTTGTAGGTTATATTGAAACATCTTTTATCTTTTTTGACTCTTTAGTTGTCAGAAAGATTAAATTCACATCCTAGTTGTCATTGTGTTTGGGACATAAATCTTTATTTAACTAAATTAATTATTTTAATATTGAGATAAAAAAAATACACAAATACAGCCTAGACTGGGGACTGCATAGACAACTATCATATGAAGAACTATTGAAATGGTGGTATCAAAGTTCCTTACAAGCAATCCACATATCAAAATGTAGTTGTAGGATTGAAAAAAAAGACAAGATAAAAAAGTTCATAGGCCCATAAAAGACACCCACCAAAATATAGACCTTCAATTTATAGAACCCTTGCAAGATATCCCAAGGAACGACTGGTAGTGAAAACCAGATAGATAGAAAAAAGAACATAACCATTTGCTGCCTCACCTGTTTGGGGTAAGCCAAACTCAGTCCAATTCTCTTAGCAATGGTACATAACCGTCCAAGTGTAGCAACCTTCAAAGATTTGCAGTGGTAAAGAGAATCCCCATATTTTATCAACCTAACATAGTCTTTGGCCACTTTGGCAATGAGATTGTGAGCAATATTGATCTAGCCAAGGGCCAACTTGTAGTGATCTTTATCATATAAAATATTTAGTAGATCTCCATAAAATGGATGCACATCATCTTGGCGAGAGAAATCATCTTAGCAAATACATTCGAAGCAACAACAGAAGCAACAACAACAACAAATACACCACTGACACTTTTCGGGCATATTTCATTGACTCCTCAAAATGAGTAGCCTTTATTTCAGCTACCTCATCACTATCATCCTCATCCATTGCCTCGGGGTTCTCACTTCTTTTTCTTTCACGTACAATATCCTATAAAAGTGTAGAGGAAAGAGAACATGACAAATTGAAATAATAAGATACAAGTTGAGGAAAATTGAATCAAAAAATGTAAAATTCTAACAAACCAGTTCAAAAAAAACCATTAAGAAATTCATAACCAAATCTAGTTTGCAAAAGCCACCGCAATTGAAACTCACCTTCTCAATATTTTTTCTAATAGCATACTTGCAAACCCGCTAACAAATCTCTGTAATATCGGCTCCATTGAATCCTTGGGTATAATAGGCCAATACCATTAGGTATAATGAAAATTGTTTTCTCGGTTGTCATACCATCCATCTCCGTTAACAACTAGTTAAGGACTCTGTCCGCATGACCACCAGCATCCCCAACACTGCTTCCACATTGCAAACATGCAAACCAATTATGCATCACCAGTCAAAGCCTATCTCTCAAATAGTTCAAACAAAATGAAAAAAACCCACTATTTCATGTAGAGCAGAGTAGATGGATTGCTAGAGCCCGTCGACAAATCTCTGTAATATCTCATCAATAAATATAATGGATGGGGCATTCTTTTCAGACTCCTCAAAAGCCTTCCAGAGATTGCTTTCACTTTCTCCAACCAACTTTGACATGATCTCAAGTCCATTGATACAAAAAAAGAAGGCACCGGTTTCATTTGCCACTACCCTAGCAATTAAAGTTTTCCTAGAACCAGGAGGCCCATAGAGCAGAATACCCTTTGGGGGCTTCACACCAATAGATTTGAAGAGTTGTGGGCATCTAAGAGGAAGCTCTACCAATTTGTGGATCACCAGTTAGAATTAGTTGAGCTAGACTTTCTTTGTTCTTGTTAGAATTTAATCTTTCTTTGGTTATTTATGTATTTAATAGGATAAACCAAGGTATCCTAATGTATTTTGTCCTCTAGTCTAGGTGGGAGGACATGTCATTTTGTAATTTCCTTTATTAAGGAAAATAAATATTCCTCCTTATGAGGAATCCTACACTTGTCTCACACACTAGTGAAATGTGGCATACACAGAATTAGGAGTTACAATGTAACTCCTTTCTCACATCTCTATTAAGAGATGGCTCTCCTCTCTCATTTCATATGAGATTCTTCTTCTTCTTGATTATCATTGTATGAGCTTTGCTCTCTCTCTCTCTCTCTCTCTCTCTCTCTCTCATTCTTAGGCATTTTTTGTTGCCACATTCATTAATATCACGGAGGTTTTTTTATGCTTCTCCCCCTTAAAAAACTTGTCTCCTTGTTGCTTATTTTTCGTGAATGCTCCTAGTTCTTACACTAATTCATGGTAATTTTTTCTATTCCTAAGCTCATAGATTAAACAATTTTCTATTTGTCTCTATATTTTGTTATTATTTTAACATGGTATCAGAGCATGTTGGTTTAATTGTTTATTGAGTGTACAGGTGAAGGAGCTACCATATTTTGGAGCACTCCAATATTGGAGACTCTTGAGAGAGTTTGTTGCTAATATTTTTTTGTCTAACTATTGAAGAGAAAAATTAAATTTTTTTGGTTTGACTGGTTTACCGCCAAACCTGGTTGTTCTATTTGATTCATTTGATATTACAATCTTGTTAATATTATACCCTTATATCAAAATTTAATATTATCCTTTAATATTATAATCCTTTTATTTTAGATCAAAATTTAATAATTTAATCCTTTTTTTTAAAAAAAGGAGTTTTTTAGAATTAAGAGTTTCATAAATATTATAGCATTACAATATTAAAAGAACTTCAAAAATTTAAAAGGGATTAAAAGTTTATTCCTTTCTCTAATTTCAAGTTATATCTGTTCATAATATCTTTTCAAAATTGTTATCTTTTTGTTTCTAATTCTGTCACTGCTTGAATAGATTTTTTTTCAATTCACAATGTTTAAATAGAAGTTTCTTTTTGCATTGCTCAGTTCGGTTTTTTATTCTTTGCCTTTTTTCCTGCATTCATTGTTTATTTTTTTTGGCTCTATCTGTGCATGTGTTTTTCATTTTCATTACATGTGTAGAAATTCAATAATAGTATAGTTTCAATTTTACTTGCGTTAGATAGCTATTATTAGTTCATACGTGTCTCTTTGCATATTTTTTTTGTTTCTAATAAAAAAATAGTGCCATGTTTTTTTAAATTTTAATTTTTTGCATGTTCACTACCATTTTCAACATCAATTATTGAATAGAGGCTTGTCGTATAGTGAGACTTTCAGTTTATATCTCCTTAGTGTACACACTAAAAAGGTGCACTTCTATGAACCATTACTTGCAAGGTTGCTCAAGAATGAGGCCTCACAAAGCAGCTCATAGCTCTCTATGCGTGGAGTTGCAAGGAACTATGAAGTATTTGCTCTCAGCTAGAGCTACAAGTTTGTGACCTTGCTAGTCAACCACACAATGAGAGATTCAAATGAGGACAAGGGCAAGAGTGCCAATATCCTCAAGAATCACTATGAAAATGCAATGCAATGCAAACTAGTCTATGGAAATGAAAATGCAATGCAACTAAGCTATGAAATGGAAAGAACAAGTGTTACAAATCCCTCCTATTAAGCTATGTGAGTTAAATCTATTACATAAAAGGAAATCTAAACTAAGAATGAAGCTATGAATGCTATGAAAATGCAAGAAATGAAACTATGAAAGCATGTAAATGTGATGCAACAATGGTCTCCAAAGTTTGAATGCAAGAATGTCTTCAAAGAGCTCCAAATGTACCTAGAAAACCTGTAGCATGACATTAGCATAAAAGATGGAGATGCAAATGAAGGAGAGAGCTCTCCTTTTATAAGAAATGCAAAGGAATGGACCATGGAGATTAAGAGGCAAAAGTCTTAATCAGCGGTGGAGCTTGAAAGAGGAGCAATCCATGTGCACAAGTATCCTCCAATAGAAAAATAGGAGTTGACTTTATGTCCATATGAGACAAAAAGTGCTTTTTCCCTTTTTATAAAATAAGAATAATTCTTTATTTGTGCAACTTAGGATAAGAAGAAAAGGTGGGGCTTTTTATTTAATTAAAAGGGGAGGAAATATTCCTTTTAAGTAAATAAAGACTTAGGATAAAATGGTTAGCCCAGGGCAAATAATCAAAAATAATAAAATTAGGATTTGATCAAGGAAATTGATATTGTTGAAAATATTGATTTTTGATAAAATTGATTCAGGGTTGATAAATCAAATAAATGGGGCCCAAAGTCTAGGCAACCATTTTTGGGTGCATACATTTGCCCCTCTTTGACTAATGTGTGATCGATTTGAGAACACATGCAGTCAAAGAAGAATTGAAATGTGAGATTGATCTGGGATCACAAAACAACTCAAATATGAGGTCGATTCGGGATCATATCCGGACAAAGAATAAACAAAGGTCTTTGAACATGAGGTTGATTCGGGATCACATTCAAAGCAAGAGATAAGAATCTCAAATTTGAGCAAAAAGCTCACAAAAGATGTCTAAATCAGAAAAATCAAGGAATCGGGGATGAGAATCCCATAAATACTGCCCCCTCGGAGTCAAAATCGAAATTGACATTAGGTAGAGGAGAGACAGGAAATCAATAAAATATGATCAAATCAAAATGAAATCACAATCGAAGGTAAATGATAATAGGATAACCATTAGGCAATGAAACATGCCCCAGAGATGAGCTAGAAGAAAAGAGATAGGGCGAATGAAAGACTAGAAAATTGAGAGACATGAAAAGGAAGAAATTCCACCGAAAATCAAATTATGCCTCAAAAAGTCAGTCAACTGCTCAAAAGAAAGGGAAAATTTGGAAACGCGACTTGGATTTTGATTTCGAGTCCGAAAATGGATAGAAAATGATGTGATATGAAAGACCAGAAATAAAAGATATGATCAAGAAGAATCAGAAAATGAGCACAGTTGACCAACTAGTCCGTAGATGATAAAAAGGAAAGCTCTCTCCATATGCAAAGTGCAAAACTAATCTAACATGACCCTAAAAATGCAAGCTACTATGAAAGTGGTTGACTTGCAAGGTCACAACGCTTATAGACATCTAATTATCATCATCGAGCGTTATTGGTAGCATCATAAGATCATACAATGCACACTAGCATAACTATGTGGATATGAATATGATCTTTATCAGATAGAAATGTGGAAATCTCACCTAGGCATCAAAGATATATAGGTCAAGATGACTAGTGCAGTGAGATTACCTAAGTTTGATATGGCGAGATTATGTTTGTATCAAGACACATGAAAGTCAGGATAACTAGAAGCATGCACTCGCAAAATAGTCAAGGATAATACCTTGTCAATCCATAGGGTCAAGTAAGACCAGCATAAATGCTCATGACAGTTAGGACCAACAAAATATACCCACAAGCAGATAAAGAAAGAAAACATGTTCTCATACCCTCAGTCTTCTAGCTATGCATCATCGAAAACTTCTCAAGGAGAGACCACTCATCAAAGAAATCCTCATAGACAGCACACAAAGAAAAAAATAAAGTCCACATATCTCAAGCGAGTTGATTGTTTAAGTGCGTGTGTGTTGGTCATAGAGTTAGACTCTGATCATTGCATCTGCAAATGAGCGATATCGCATCATACTTAGACTGGTGGGTAAGACATCTGAAAAGTGTTAAGAAACACTCGACGCAAGGGTAGTGTTGAAAAACACTATTTGGGGTGGTATTGAAAAAAACACAGTTTGTGAAATTTTTGAATTTTTTTTTATTTTTGGAATATATAATTTTTTTTGAGATACATCAAAGCAAGATGATCATTTTTTTCAGGACAGTTTCTGATTTTTAGAATTTTTGACAATATATCATTTTTTTGAATTTTTTTTTTTAGGACTTTATATACTTTTTAGGATTTTTTTAGCATCATATATCAATTTTTTTGGTACTTTTTTCAGGATCCATAAATATGTACAAAGGATGCCCCAGACACAATGGGCATCAAACTCCCAAGCAAGATCACATCGTGTATTCCCAATGTCTAGAAAGGTGAGGGACAAGATGGATAAGCAAGCTGGTGAATGAGATGGAAGACATGAGAATGAAGGACAGTGAAGGGAAGAAATCCTCAAGGTCAAACTTCTCAAGAGTACCCAAGCTAGGGAAAAGTTGTTGTCATGTAAAGCGCATTTGGACAAGCAATGAGAGGTTAGCATAGGATAAGTCACAAAAGCACATTGCAAAAGAAGGAAGGATGCAGTCCAAAGGAGTAGACATGTCAAGAGGCTTCATAGCATCGTGTTTTACTTTTCTTTTTTTATTAGATCAAGACCAAAGGGGAAAAGGATAGCGAAAGGTTAGAATGAATGGAGGAAAATAAATATAAAGGCTAAACATGAATAAAATGGAAGCAAGATCATCGGAAGATAGTTCACAAGATAGCCAAATGTTCATGTAAAGACCAACATTGTCAAGATCAAAGAGAGAAGATGAAATGGATGAAATATGTAGAATAACTACGCATGATGCCTGATTACTAGGTTTTCATCATGGTACTTATCCAAGGTGCCACACGGGAGTGGTTTTCACCATAGGATGAATTTATTTCTCTTTACTTTTGCTACCAAGGTGCCTATTTCCAGGTTTTCACCATGGCACATTTTCAATTTTATTTTATTTTTTTATTTTTTTATTTTTCCTATTTTTTGAAATTTTTGGAAGAAGGCAAGCTTTTTGGATAATGCTCATTGAAAGGATAAACCATGATATGCCAAGGATCCAAACTGATATGCTCAAAGATGTCAAAGGGGAAAGGAAGACACAGGAGGAATAGGCAAATGAGGAAAAATGATAGAAGGTAGAAAGATAATGAATGGAAGGAATGAAAAAAGGTAGATGGAAAGAAAGGTAAGATCAACGTCAATACACACCTTGAAGGGTGACAGGAAAAATGGAGGAAACGTAAACCATATTCTAGTCCAAGTGCGAACCATATTCTGGTTCATTATTGCTATCTGACTCTTCGAAGAGAGGATTGGTGTGCCTGTTATAATTCTCAAATGTGAATGGAGGAATATGAGAAGGAATATGGAAAATGTTTAGTAGAGGTTGTGGTTTAGGCACATGGAATGGAAGAATATTTTTGGAAAAAGATGAAGTGGAAGCCTTTGGAAGCTTCAATGTCAACTTCACTGTTTGCTCAACATAAGACTCTTTCAAGAGAGACTTTGGAATCCATATAGCCTTAGGCTTTTCATTTCCTTTTGATGACTGAGAGAGAATATCTTCAATGATAGATTTTGGAACCCATACTTGTCTTGTAGTTTTCTTCTTAGATATCTCTTTCCACTTTATGCCCCCATGTCGACTAGAGGAGACATGGTGATCTTTTTTTGATGGATTCTTGTATTGTTTCTTTTTCTTATTTTGAACATTCAACTTACTTCCAAAAGACTTGGGACTTGTGGAAGAAGAAGGAGGATATGATTGGTTTAGATGGGTGGGTGGATGAAAGGGATTCAAGGGTATGCATCTATGTTGATCTTGAGGAAAAATAGGAGATGGAGGGATGTAAGAACCCAAAATGGATGATGAATTAGGAGAATTAGGAGGGGAAAGTGAAGGGACATAAGGACCCAAGATGGAAGGAAGACATGAAGCCCTTAGTATTGGTGGAGGAGGTCCAAGGATGGACATGGAAGACGCAAAAGGATAATCAATAAGTTCATCAACATCTATATCACAACCAAGGATATCAGCATCTTTAGAGTGAGCATTAGAATTTTCAACGGGATCCTGCACATCTTGAATAGGAGAAACTTCATTGATAGGATTGTTTAAAGCTTGCAAAGACTTATGAAGAGTAGAAAGTGGAAGTGAACATGGAGCGGTAGAACAAGAAGGTGGAATACTTTGATCTTGACAAGGATCTTTGAATAACATAAGCGCATCATTTTTTTCTTGATTTTCAATAGGCTCAACATTGGAAGTAACAACACCATTTTTAATAACCTTAATGGAAGTATCATCTTTGGAAGATGCAAGTGTAGTAAGGTTATTTTGATTATCAATAAGCTCAACGGTGTAAGTAGTAGCTTGATCTTGCTTAGGAGATGGTGGAATGAATGCAGAAGAGCGTAGAGGATCAAAAAAACCATGCAATGGAGGAGATGCATCATGAAGAGAATTGGATGATATGGAGGGTTCCTGATCTTGATCTTTATTTATATTCTTTTCTTTATCATTTTTAGAGTCCTCTTGACATGGAGCCACTTCTACAGATAAGGAAGCAGGTTGGGATTGTATGGAAGACTTTGGAGGAGATGGTGAAGGATTAGCTGAAGTAGGCATTATAGCGCATAAAGGCTTAGGCTCTTTAGGTTTAGCATTATTGAAATTATTTGTAGCCAAGTGAAGGTTAGCTTGAGTATCTTTAAGAGGTGGCTCTTGAGAATAACTATAGGGAACCGCATGGAAAGCCTTAGGATCTTTGTTGGATAAAGGATTTATGAAAGATTTGGAAGACTCAAAAGCTTTAGGAAGTGTTTGGGCATTGGAGGAAGTAGATGATGGAAGGGAACCATCACAAGACAAAGGTTCAACATTAACGTGAACTTGCTTGAGAGTGTCATCTTTATTTTCAGCATGAATGTTCTTAGAGGAAGGATTCTTATAATATTTATGTTTCAAATCAGCACGATGCATTTTATATTCCTCAACAGTGGTAGCTGGATTATAATCAAGGTATTGTTCACAAAACTCATCAAAGTTTCTTTCAAAATCTAAATCATACGGATCACCATCACAATCTATCCAATAGGATGACCCTTTAGTAAGCCTAAGCACACAATGAGGAGGACTCTTAGGAACAAAGGTGCCATAAGTATTGCTACATTGTCCATCATCATAGTCATCATAGTCATCAAAGGTAGGTGTGTCACTCTTTGTGGAAGAGACATCACAAGGACTATCACATTGCTCTTTATGGTATGTCTTCTAAAGAGAAGAAAGACTCTTGGGAGAAGTAGAAGAAAAATGAGATCGTGAAGAAGAGGAAATTGAAAACTTAGTGTAGGAAGAGGACTTGGATAATGAAGAATACGAATAATGTTTAGAAGAGTCGTGATAAGATTTGGAAGATGAAGAATGTGAATAGTGTTTAGAAGAATCATGATAAGACTTAGAAGATGAAGAATGATGAGAAGATTTAGAAGATGAAGAATATTTGGATGAGATCATGAGTATGATTCTAGCAAAGGCGTCTGATTTAATCGATTTTTCTTTTATTTTTGTCATAAATTCGTCACTCATGAGAATTTTGGAGGAACAACACTTTTCGAATACATCAATGAGCTCAAGATCATCTATTCTTAATAAAGGTTCCAAAGCTAGATAGTCAAGGTTCATGGTTCCAAAAGAGGAGAAATCAAGCATAGGAATGATAGAAAAATAGAGGAATGCAAAATAGATAGTAGGAGAAAAAGAATCAAGAAGAAGAAGAAGAATTTCCCATGGGAATAGAAGACTTTAGAAGAACATGAGAAATGGAGAAGAAAGAAGAAGACTAAGAGCCATCTTGTGCAATTGATACCATAACATTCATTGAGATGTTGAGCAACATGACAACACCTAAGATCTAAGATCTAGACTGACCAAGGAAGACTGAAACTAGAAGACCCTTGGTAATAGGATGACCTCACAAAATGTCAACACCAAACTAGGATAATCAAAGTTCTCTATTGTCCAAAGAGAAATGAAAAGATAGAAGAAGGGGCTTTACCAACACTGTCAAAGAGGTGCTTCAAATCAAAGGATGAATATCCTTGCACTTTTGAATCAGGAGGTTGGACTAGGCAAAAATATCATTGAAATTGAGATGAAATGAAAATTATTTAGACAATAAGAGTACGAGAATTTCCCAAGAATGTAGCTCACAATTCTAGAGATAAACTTTCTCACCAAGAACAACCTTCTAATGCAATATTTCTCTTTGGCTAATGTGATACTGATGTTGATCTTGACCAATTTGTGCAAAATTTTGAGTTTTAAGGTCTGATTTTGGATTTTCTGAATGTTAGGGTGAAAATGTCTGATGTCAATCACAAATTTAACAACATTTGGACAGGTTTGCAAATAGTAGATGATCAAACATGTCTTCAAACACTTGAAACAAGGGAAAAAGCAACCTTGCCAAGACAAACACTTATGATATCAAAAATAAAATTGCACCCTATGAATGCTACCGATTGTTTGTATGTTGAGAACATTTACACTGGTATCACACAATCAAAGACACTTCAAGCAAATCTATCCTAAAAAGTCAAGGCTCAATGCGTACCAACTTAGCCCACAACTTGATTCCCCCTTGCCTCACACCAAGTGGTTACCCACAAGAGATATTGACTTTTTCGTGGAAGTGTCAAACGACACAACCAAACGGACACATATGGTGAGTATCTTAAGGTGATCTGGGTAAACCGCTTGGATCAATCCTTGCACTAAGAAGATAAGCGGCTAAACAAGGTGGCTTCTATCTATGGTTCTTAATAAGGATTTCCATTCATAATACCCCTCTTGCTCCTCATAAAGGACTAGGACCTCGCGGCCTCAAGAGTACCTTAAGCATTCTTGCTCAATGCTTTCCCCATGGTCGCAATCCCATGAGCTACTCACATCAAGCGAAGACAAGTGTTATGTCTACCAAGGTTTTGTGTCCTTGATAGCCTTGAGATTATAGTGGGTTGGAATAGCTCGGTATTAGCTTGTCCCCACTTGGGTCGTTCCTCTTGATTGCTCAAGAGCAGACCCGCTAAAGGATTCTAACAACTAAACAAAAAGTGGATCAACTCTTGAGGTTCAAAGTTTTTGGTTCACCACAAGGGTGAAGAGCATACTCCCCTATCTCAAGAATCTCTCCCAAACACACCAAGTAAAGAGATTCAATTACTCCCTTGCTTCCAAAACCTAAGATGGGTCAAGATTTTCTGATTCACCTAAAGGTGAAGAGCATACTTTTCCTACCACCTCAAAATCCCTTTCACAAGGTTTTAAAAATTCCTAATACAATTAGTGAATGCCACACTTGAAAGGAAAGTAAATAAACAAGCAAGATTTTTTTTATTTTTATGCTTGGGCAGCCCTACAAAAACCATTAGTAGCCCTCTTTGACATGCGATTTTGACAAAATATTCAAGCAAGAGGCACCTACAACCACAACTTGTTAGACTAACAAGGTTAGCAAAATCCAAAATCTAACAATGGTTAGCACATGAAACATCAGATAATCTACAAAATAACTAATCAAATGACAAAATCTGAAAATGAAACCATCATGGTTGGATTAGGCTTGGAAAGACCTTTCCAACGATATATCATACTTCAATTTTCGATACCATTTGCAAAAATTTCTCAAAAATGGGCACCGTTTAATTTTCAAAAAATTTCAAAAAGATAGCTAAGCACCCGAAACTTGCAAGATGGATTAAATAACTCAAAAATAGCTCACTGCTAGGTCCAGGCGATGTACCTCAGACTTCACCAGTATCACGTGACACAGTTTCCTATATCCGAGTGATATACCTCGGTCTGGGCGATATACTTCACAATAGGCAGGCGATACTTTGCACGACACCAGGCGATATACCTTAATACAGGCGTGCAATTCTTTTGAGATGTGAAGTGTCACGCGGGTATTATAAGGTATATCACACAATATACTGAGAAGTATCGCACGATATTCTGAGACAGAAAACCAGAGAACGAAAATGAAGCCGAAAATTGACAAAAATTTTGACGAAAAATACAGAATTAAAGGGACAAAGCTAATCTACTCTGCCCCACGGTGGGCACCAGAAATGTACACACTAAAAAGGTGCACTTTTATGAACCATTACTTGCAAGGTTTCTCAAGAATGAGGCCTCACAAAGCGGCTCATAGCTCTCTATGCATGGAGTTGCAAGGAACTATGAAGTATTTGCTCTCAGCTAGAGCTACAAGTTTGTGACCTTGCTAGTCAACCACACAATGAGAGATTCAAATGAGGACAAGGGCAAGAGTGCCAATATCCTCAAGAATCACTATGAAAATGCAATGTAATGCAAACTAGTCTATGGAAATGAAAATGCAATGCAACTAAGCTATGAAATGAAAAGAACAAGTGTTACAAATCCCTCCTATTAAGCTATGTGAGTTAAATCTATTACATAAAAGGAAATCTAAACTAAGAATGAAGCTACGAATGCTATGAAAATGCAAGAAATGAAACTATGAAAGCATGTAAATGTGATGCAACAATGGTCTCCAAAGCTTGAATGCAAGAATGTCTTCAAAGAGCTCCAAATGTACCTAGAAAACTTGCAGCATAACATTAGCATAAAAGATGGAGATGCAAATGAAGGAGAGAGCTCTCTTTTTATAAGAAATGGAAAGGAATGGACCATGGAGATTAAGAGGCAAAAGTCTTAATCAGCGGTGGAGCTTGAAAGAGGAGCAATCCATGTGCACAAGTATCCTCCAATAGGAAAATAGGAGTTGACTTTATGTCCATATGAGACAAAAAGTGCTTTTTCCCTTTTTATAAAATAAGAATAATTCTTTATTTGTGCAACTTAGGATAAGAAGAAAAGGTGGGGCTTTTTATTTAATTAAAAGGGAAGGAAATATTCCTTTTAAGTAAATAAAGACTTAGGATAAAATGGTTAGCCCAGGGCAAATAATCGAAAATAATGAAATTAGGATTTTAATGGGGCCCAAAGTCTAGGCGACCATTTTTGGGTGCATACACTTAGAACTGTTTATATTCTTATATTGCACTGTTTAATCTCTGTATGCGTTTGTTTATTCATTTACTCTCCATGCCTCTTGCTTCCTATTTTGTATCGTTTGTTCTACTTCCTTTATTTCATACTAAAGTCCACCTTCATGTTTGGGCTGAACGTTTCCATTGATATATTTATTTTTTAAAGCCCACATATTAGGGTTTTATTTCCTTTTTTCATTAGTGTTAGGGCAAGTAAAATTCAAAACTTGCAACTCTGATAACTTTTCTTTGCCTAGTTTGAGTTTCGATGAGTTTCTTTTTGTTCATTCCTTTGTTGGTGTTTTTTTGTCTGGTTGCTGAGTTTAGTTTGTCATTTCTGGTGAGCGGGTGTTTTTGCATGCAGCAAAGAGCCCAAACGGCCTTGGCAGCGGAAGCGAAAACCACAGATCGATGCTTAAGAGTTATCTCTGGTTGCATGCACTAAACACAGAAGATTCAAAGATCTTTTTTTCATTCGGCTGTGCATGTTTTTTTTAGAATCTTCAATTAAATTTTGTGTATTGCGTTTTATATGTGTTTTTCATATATCTGTGTAGTGTGTTTAAATTCAGTCTTTTTCTGTTGTTATCTTTGTATCTGATCAGTGGATGATTGCCTAGCAGACTTTGTTATTAATTTTGATTCTCCGGCTGTAGATATCATTATAGCATTATCGTATAACATTATTGTTTAGCATTATTCGCTGTCAATGCTTTGAAGTGACTATGTTGTTATAGTGTTTCTGTTTGCTAAGGTGTGGAACATTTTTTTTCTCTGGCTAGCATCTATGCACTTTTTTGTTGGCACCTTTGTTAGTGGTGCATGATCATCTATTTTATAAGTAAAGAAGTTACAAGGGTGATAGCTCGGTGTTTGTATCCTTTTTCGCTATTGTTGTCATTTGCGTTTTACCTTTCGTGGGCAATTTTTTGTTGTTGTTGGTGTCACTTCTTTTCTATCACATTAGTCATCGTCCTTCACTTTTCAACCCAATCCATCATCCTCTTCACGGGCTTTGTTTGTCTTGTCAGAAGCGCCATGGGAGTGAAAGGATTCTTGTCTCTTTTGTTAATTGTTCACTGTTCTTCATAGTTTTAGTATCTTTTCCTCTTTTCTATCGTGTTATCCTATAAATATTCTTGCATACGGATTAACTAATAGTTTATTAAGATTCACTATTAGTTAATAGTTCATTCCTTATATAGTTAATGTTAACAGTTAATAGTTTTCCTCAAGTGCTAACATTTTTTTTAGTTAGATTCTTTATTATTCCATCTTATCTAGTTTTTTTTACCTTGTTAATTTGGTGCTAGTGGTTTTTTGCAGGGTTTGTTGTTTTCTATCTCTATTGTTCCCTGTAGCTCATTTCAGTTAACACTTGCTCTATATCAATCAGATCCATTTCCTTTTTTTATCTCAAGTTATTAATTATAATTGTTTAGATTCATATCAGCTTTCTAACCTTTCTTGTAGGTTATAACATTTTTTATTTTTTTAGGTTGTTCCTTTATAATTCTGTTTTAAAGTTTCAGGGTGTATTCGTAATCTGGTTAATCTTTTCCTTGGCACTTTTTTATTTTCAATTCTCTTAGATGATATAGTTGAAATTTTAGCTATTTTTTTTTTCTAACATCTGTTTTGCAGGGTTGTGCTATTCTTTTATTAGTTTTTTTAGCATTGCATACCAACAATCCTTGTGTTATCTGTTAATCAATAACAACATAACTAAGATCCGTTATTTTCCTTTTAGTTTTTTTAGTTTTTGCATTTTCCCTCTAGCTGTTGCTTTTCCCTTGCACACCCCTTTGGCGTAAGCTGTTATAGCTTTCTATGAAGTGCATGCAAGTCCATTTAGTTTGATTTAAAGTTCTTTCTTATTTTTTGTTAAATTTTTTTCCTAGTTTAGATCTTCTTTTTCAACATGACTATCATGATGCCACAAATTAAATTAACCAGTACCAACTACCATGCCTGGAAAACTCACAAGACTTTCATATTTAGATTTAGACACATTTTAGATATTGCCACTGATGCTAGCTCAAAACCTACAGCCTTTACTCCTCAAGCTGACCAAACTGCTTGGTAGATGAAAAATGATGAAGCACTTGGCTTAATTAGAATTTCCCTCAGTCCCGAGTTGTATGTCTTAATTTCTACTTGTACAGAAGCCCATCAGGCTTGGGCAATCTTGAAAAATACTTATGATAGTGCAGATGAAACTCAAAAAATTCAGCTTCAAGACCAACTTGAAGACCTCAAGTATACTGATTTTAACTCTGTTGATGACTTCTTGCTTAAGTTTGATTCGATTAAAGTTTTTCTAACTGGGTTACAAGTTCCTCTTTCTGACTTAAGAATGATTCATTTTATCATTCGTAAATGTTTGCCTAGATAGTTCCAATAGTTTATTAAATTAATATTTATTCTCAGTTAGCTATTCCCTCTTTAGCATCTCAACTAACTTATGTTATTTTTCAAAATATGTTGCGTCAAGAGGAAGCTAAATTAATTCAGTTTGGCATTCTTAAAACTCACGAACATGCTTATGTCTCTAACAATAGATCTTCTAACACTAATCAAAATAACAATAGATCTTCTAACACTAATCAAAATAATCAAAATTATCAAAGATCTAACAATTCTAATAATTCAAATAATAACTCAGGCCATCAGTTTAATGATCATTACAATTCTAGGCCTTCCAATAACTATCATAGTAATAATCAGTCAAATAGGCCTCATTGCACCTATTGCGGTAAGGATGGTCACTTAGTTCATAACTATTTTAAGAAATAAAAAGATGATCAACGTAATTCTCAAAATTACTCAAATGGAAAACCTAATGGAAATCAATCTTGTTCTGCTTTTACTGTTAGTTTTAATGCTTCTAAACCACTTGAATGGATTATTGATAGTGGTGCATCTCAACATGTTACATCCCATAAGAAAGTTTTTGACTCTTTGCAACCTGATTCTCTGAATATTCCTATTTCCTTAGCTGATAATTATTACTGTCAAGTTGAAGGAACTGGTAATGTTTCTGTTCCAAATGGTAAATTACATGATGTGCTTTATGTTCCTAATTTGAAAGCTAACCTTATTTCTGTTCCTCAATTATGTCAAGACTATAAGGTTGAGTTTCATAAAAAGAATTGCCATATCATTGATCCTAACACTAATCAGATAGTTGCTGATGCTAAATTAGATGATGACAATCTCTTTAAATTTTATCAATTTATTTCTCCTAGATATTCTTTACTCACTACTGTTGATTTTCACATTTGGCATGAAAGGCTAGGACATTTAAATTCTAATTATATCTCATTAATGCAAAAAGAAAATATGGTAGATGGACTACCTAAGCTTACTACTTCTAAGTTTGATTGCAATGGATGTATGAGTGGTAAAATGCATAGAGAATCTTTTCCCCACAAATCATCTTGGAGAGCTAATAATAAGTTAGTTTTGATTCATACTGATCTTTTAGGTCCTATGGAAAATACTTCAATTTTAGGTTCTAGATATGCTTTAACTTTTGTTGATGATTATTCTCATAGAACTTGGATTTATTTCCTGCATAGTAAAGATCAAGTCCTTCATACTTTTGCTAAATTTCATGTTTTTGTAGAAAGACAAAGTGGTTGTAAAATTTAGATTCTTAGGACTGATAACGGTATTGAATATGTTAATCATGCTTTCCATGCTTATTTAAGATCCTTTGGTATCAAACATGAGCTTACCATTCTTTATACACCAGAACAGAATGGTGTGGTAGAACGGAAGCATAGAAAAATAGTAGAAATGGGTAGATATTTTTTACATGCTAGAAATATCGATTATAAATTTTGGGCTGAAGCTATGGCATGTGCCACCTATATTCTTAATATAACTCCTACTAAGGCCCTTCCAAATAATACTCTTGAAGAAGTTTGGTCAAGTAGAAAACCCAATCTGTCTCATTTACAGATTTTTGGCTCCACTGCTTATGTTCACACACCTAAACAGAAAAGGAAAAAGTTAGATCCTAAATCCTCACCTCATATTTTTGTTGGCTATTCTGAAAACACTAAAGGTTATAGAGTTTATGATCCTCTTACTAATAATGTTCACATAGCTAGAGATGTTTGCATTTCTGAAAATGGTGTCCATGACTATTCTCAAATTTCAGATTCTGATTTTAGTCACAGCAACATAGTTCTTGTGGAGGACCAACCTCCGTCTCTCAACCCTACTCCTCAAATTCCCACTCCTAAAGTTTATATTCCTTCTGTTTCTGCTACTAACACTACTGATAATACTAATGAACATGATAATCATGAACAGATAGACAGTAATGCTACTCCTAATAATTTTGTTCCTTCTAGTAGTAGCAGTGATGATGATGATGATGGTAATAATCTGTTTACTCCTAGTAATGTTTCTATTAATTCTAGGAGAAATCCTAAATGGTTTAAAGATTTACTTAATGACGTGGTGATGATTACATTGCTAGAATGGGTGGACTTAGACCTAGAAGGATAAACTACTGCAATTATGCTCTTATGTCTTCTCTCTCTAATTATAATGATCCTCAAACCTTTGCTCAAGCTAAAAATCAACCTCATTGGCAAACTGCTATGCAAGAATAATATGACTCTTTAATTTCTAATAATACTTGGGATTTAGTTACTTTACCTCATGGTAAGAATTTGGTTTCTCGTAAATGGTTATATAAAACTAAGTTAAACTCCAATAATGAAATCAATAAATTTAAGGCTAGATTAGTTGCACGTGGTTTTTTTCAAATTGAAAGAATAGACTATAATGAAACCTTTGCCCCTGTTGCTAAAATGCCTACCATTAAAGTTGTTCTTGCTTTAGCTGCTAAAATGAATTGGCCTATTCACCAAATGGATGTTAAAAGTACTTTTTTGAATGGTGATCTACATGAAGAAATTTATATGTCTCAACCTCCTGATTTTATTTAACAAGGTAATGGACATTTAGTCTGCAAACTAAAGAAGTCTATTTATGGTTTAAAATAGTCTCCTAGAGAATGGTATTCCAAAATTAATGCTTTCTTTATTTCTCAAGGTTTTGAAAGAAGTAAAAATGATCCTAACTTGTATATCAAGCATAGTGAAGATGACATTATTATTATCATTTTGTATGTTGATGATTTGATTCTTACTTCCAGTTCTAACCAATTAATTTCTGATATTAAGTTTCAACTCAATCAAAAATTTCAAATGACAGATTTAGGTTTTTTACATTATTTCTTAAGAATGCAAATTTGGCAAACCCCTAAGGGTATTTTTATCTCTCAAAGTAAATATGCTACAGATCTCCTAGATAGATTTCATATGAATGATGCTAATCCTGTTTCAATTCCATGTGATTTGGGAATTAAGTTAATGATAGATATGGAATCTCCTTTCATAGACGCTACTCCTTATAGAGAACTAGTAGGTAGCTTAATTTATCTAACCCTCACTAGACCTTATTTATCTTTTAGTGTTGGTTTAGTTTCAAGATTTATGTCCAAACCTCAACAAACTCATTTCAAAATTGCTAAAAGAATATTACGTTACATTAAAAGTACTATTAACTTAAGATTATTTTATGCTGCAAATTCTAATTTTACTTTAAAAGGCTTTACTGATTCAGATCTAGGTGGAGACCCCAATGATGGGAAATCTACTTTTGGATATTATTTTTCTCTTGGTTCAGGTTCTATATCTTTGAAAAGTAAAAAAGAACAATCTGTGTCTCTATGTTCTACTAAAGCTGAATATAAAAGTTGTACTCATGCCTCTAAAGAAGCTCTTTGGCTGAAAAGGATAATTGAAGATTTGGGTCTACCTCAACAAGAACCTACACCATTGTATTGTGACAATCAAAGTGCAATAGCCTTGGCAAAGAATCCAGTTTACCATGCAAAGTCAAAGCACATTTCTCTCCACCACCACTTCATTAGAGAGCACATTGCAGAAAAGAAAGTTTCCCTCATCCATTGCAAAGGTGAAGATCAAGTTACAGATATTTTGACAAAACCTCTTTCTAGAGAGAAATTTGAATTTCATTGTAACAATTTGGGTTTGATACCCCTTGATGTAATTACCCCAAGTAAAGATTAAATGGGGGTGTTAGAATTTAATCTTTTCTTGGTTATTTATGTATTTAATAGGATAAACCAAGGTATCCTAATGTATTTTGTCCTCTAGTCCAAGTGGGAGGACATGTCATTTTGTAATTTTTTTTATTAAGGAAAATAGATATTCCTCCTTATGAGGAATCCTACACTTGTCTCACACACTAGTGAAATGTGGCATACACAAAATTGGAAGTTACAATGTAACTCCTTTCTCACATCTCTATTAAGAGATGGCTCTCCTCTCTCATTTCATATGAGATTCTTCTTCTTGATTATCATTGTATGAGCTTTGCGCTCTCTCTCTCTCTCTCTCTCTCTCATTCTTAGACATTTTTTGTTGCCACATTCATTAATATCACAGGGTTTCTTTTATGCTTTTCCCCCTTAAAAAACCTGTCTTCTTGTTGCTTATTTTTGGTGAATGCTCCTAGTTCTTGCACTAATTCATGGTAATTTTTCCTATTCCTAAGCTCATAGATTAAACAATTTCCTATTTGTCTCTATATTTTGTTATTATTTTAACAATTGTAGAATTGATTTAGTATAGAATATTTTCCACCAGGATTTTTTTTTAAAAAGCAAGGTTTTCGTAGCATTATCTACCACTTGAGCAAAAGTTTCCATAGCTAAATTTCCTTGCCACAGTTAATATTGCTCTAAAGACTTACAAGTTAGTAAGTCCTCGGCTAAAGGGCTGATAAAGTAAATAAAGTTTCAAACATATGAACAGATAAAACTCATACAAGCAAAACTCAGAGCCAAATTGAATAGCATTGGCTATTTGTCAATGGAAGGTCCCTGCTAGAACATACACATTTGTCACTTCACTAAGATGACAATTGTGTACTAAGCTTCCTAACTGTATAAGTCATTTTCATCTTTATTCTCTGTTGTAGCAAATACATCTGAAGCACTAGCAGAAGCACCAGGAAATTGAAATTTAGAACAAAAGCCTTGAGATTGTTGTAGTGTTTGTGCAAAGGCTTGATACTTCTGAATATCAGCATCACTAACACTTCTTCGGGCATATTTCATTGACCAATTCACAGATCACCAGTCAGAGCCTATCTCTCAAATAGTTCAAACAAAATGAAAAAACTCATAGTTTCACGCAGAGCAGATGGATATCTAGAGCCCAAAGCAGTCTGGAAAATAGAACGAGCAGGGAACCATTGGCAACAAGCGGTAGAATGAGTGTGGACACTTGAAGATAAATATCTAGACTAATCACCGATCAAGGTGCTGTTGGTGATTAGTCTGGATATTTATCTTCAATTTTTTTTTAAACACTCCACGTGTCGTCAAACTTTTGACCTCAATGTGTCAAAATACTGGCCTAAATTCGACGATTCTGTGTCAAAATGTGGCGTTGCGGGTTTGGCATCCTGGTCGGAGCCACTAAATATTTAGACCAAATTTGGTCAAAATTTGACCGTCACGAATTTGGCATCCTGATCAGAGCGACCAAAGTTTTCGACCAATATTAATTTATATTGGTCGAAAGATCGACCACTACACAAACACTTGCTAATGTTATTTTCGGCCTAGATTGCCCTTATTTTCGACCAATAGTGGAGTCGATCATTTGACGATTTTAGTAGTGGGTCGATATTTCAACGCACATAATAGCGATGAACTAGTTGGTTGACCATTCGATCGAGTTGGGTAGAAACTTCGACCAATAGTGCGTCGAAAAATGGTGCAAAATGTACTAGTGAAATTCCATTTTTTCTATGTCCATGTTCTTTCAAGTGAGTCATCTGAAAATTCTTAAGGGCCCGTTTGGTAGCGGGAATTAGGAAATGATGGATTTGATCAAATGCTGGAAATGGTCAAATCATGGATTTGATAATCCGGTTTTTCATTTCTGGATTATGTTTGGACCGTTTGGTTCCACTTTTTGAAACTGGAATTAGAATTTGAATATGATTTTTTTTTTTTTTAATTTTGAATTGTTTTAATGTTTTTAAATTTAATAATTCATTTTTATTAATGGAATTGAATTTAAAATGGAATCGCAAATTATTTTAGGCAGCCAAAGTTAGTGGTAGGCAACCAAGTTACAATCACTGCAACCAAAATTCGAAAAAAATTTGACAAAAAATTTGGAAAATAAATTTGAGAAAAAAAATAAAAATTAAAAAACAATTTAAAAATTAAAATGAAAATAAATTCGTCAAAAAAATGGAAAAAAAAATTAAAAAAAAAATTTGGCAAAAAATTTGAATTTTTTTTGAAAAAATTCGAATAAACATCAAAGTTACAAACCACCCAAACAAATAAAAAATAAATTAAATCCCTCCCCACACAAATAAAAAATTAAGAAATTAAGTGTAGACATGAAAAATTTAAAAATTTGCTTTCCCTCTATTCAAATTCCAATTCCACCTTTTCAGATGGAATATGTAAATGCTCATTTTTGGCAAAATTTTGAGCATTTAGATATTCCTATTCTATTTTCATATTGCACTCCCAAACTGAAGACTTGACGAAATGGGAACTAACAAATGCCAATTCCAGTCTAATTCCCACTACCAAACGGGCCCTAACGATTTGTGTTTTTCTCTTCATTGGCACTTTCAACCAATGTTTGGAAATATTAGAAAGGATCTATGTATTTTTTCTATTAAAAAACTAAAAATTACCTTAATTGATATCCCCTTAAACTCCATTTGATAAATAGAGATTTGTGTTGGCATTAAATTGGCATTGATGTCAATTAGGTCAAAGGGGGAGTCAGATGTAGAACAAATGGGGAGTCAATTGTTGAACAAGTTTATGACAATGGTAATGAGGAGATATTGTGTGTGACAGTTGGTGGATAATACGTCATGTTTCCCCCGCCCTATTTTCTACATCGAGTTTAACTTGTCATGTTTGCTACAAATATGTGATATTATCACGACAATTGGAGAATACCAGTTGGAAAATACATCTCTATTAATGATTATTTTGACAATAAAATTCTATTCTTTAAGAACAATAATATACTTTGTAATAAAAAAAGAAGATTATAAATATATTTAAAAAGATAAATTTTTTAAATATTAAATATATATAAAACTTAATCAAAGAAGATCACAAATCAAATATTTATTAAAAATTACTATAATTAATTTTTGTGATAAATTTTTATTTTAAGAAGTTCCAATTTCTACTATCAAAATCTATAATTATTAATTAATTGAACTTTGGTAATGTTAAATTTGTTACTTTAGTGAGAAACACCCAACACAAGATATGGAATAATTGGTATGATCCAGTTGAATTCGCTTTTAAATTTGTGATAAGAAAGTTGTGTCACTAGCTTGGTGGCGTTCAAAGTGGAGTAGAAAAGACAATCCGTTGATCGAGGCGTAACGGAACACAATTTCTCCCATTTTCCACCTTCAAATGACTTGCGATTTCTTCGTCTTCTATTTCCAAATGACTTGCGACTTCTCCGCCTTCTATTTCCGAACGACTTGCGACTTCTCCGCGTTCCATTTGGAATAATTGGTATGATCCAGTTGTGATAAGAAAGTTGTGTCCCTAGTTTACATCATCACGTCCCTAGTTTACAGAAAGGAATTATACAGAAAACCTGTGGAAGATGTAAAAGAGAGGACATTTATGTTTACATCATCACATCTCATCAAGACTGACATAAATAAATTATACAGAAAACTTGTGGAAGATATAAAAAAGAGGACACTTTAGTAAACATCATCCCACTGTTGCCCATTCATTACATCCCATTGTTTCTGAGCTGGTGTTAGCTGGCTATGCAGCCGACAAACTTCTTCCTTTACCCACACGCATAGCAATGTCCATATTTGTCCGTGCCTATCACTGTATTTGTCAGATGGAGTAATGTACCGTGCCTCAGAAGCCTACCGTACATGCCGTAACTTTTGACACTTGAAAATACACAATTATTTTTTAACTTACTTTTACAATATAATTTTTTTAATATATTTTTTATGTTATGCATAACTTTATATTATATTAAAAATATTTTTATAAATTAATATTATACTAATTAACTTTTCTATTCATCCATGCAAACATATTAAAAAGAGTTATCTAAGCAATGAATAATACAATAAAATTATACAAAAATAATTAAATGTTACAATAGAAAAATATATTTAATTTAAAAATGAAGAGTACAAACTTATTGCTTAACATTGATAAAACCTCCATGTATTAAATATATGTATGCTAGTACTATTAAATTAACTACAATTAAATATGATTAATTTTAATATAAAATAAAATAAATTATTTATGTTAGTATGTAGTATAAAATGAAAGTATAATTCAAAATAAATATGATTAATTTCTATATAGGAGAAAAAATATTCATTTAGTTTATATTATATAATAAATATATAATTAAAATATAAAATATATTAAACTATTTTGATATAGCAATTATAAATTAAATTAAGAAGTTTTAAATTTTTTATTTTTTATTTTTAATATTATATAAAATAAAAATAAGCAATTTAA
Source organism: Chamaecyparis obtusa (assembly GCA_027943335.1). Classification (NCBI taxonomy): domain Eukaryota; kingdom Viridiplantae; phylum Streptophyta; class Pinopsida; order Cupressales; family Cupressaceae; genus Chamaecyparis; species Chamaecyparis obtusa. Next base: position 248,443 of record BSBK01002426.1, read on the forward strand.
TATTAAATATTTTAAAATACAATAAAAAAAACTTATAATATAAAAATTTATATAATTTTACTATATATTATAAAATTTATATCTTATATACATATATATTATGAATTATACTACATTATATAACATATAATAAAACATTCTAAAATTATATCTTTTAAATAATAATAAACATATGTTTGTTGGTTTTGAAATTAGTCGTTAGATTACTTTAAAAAATAAAATTAATGGCATGGGCCACATATACAGTTAAAAATAGTTAACTAACCACCATAAGTTCTTTTTTGAAATACATTGCTACGTCTTTGACAGACGCAGTTGGTTTCTGATAGGACACAGATGGTATGGGCATGCTATGTGGATGGGTATTGCATGCTATGTGGGGGGAATCTGTCGGCTGGGTAGCCAGTGCCGAAGATGAGAGGATCAGGACATTGATGTTCTAAATTCGGGCATGTATAGGCTAACTTTGTGCACCTAAGATCTTAAATAGTATGTTAGATTCTGGAGCTGGCATTAGGAAGTGGAAGATGAGAGGACCAAGACATTGATGTTCTAAATTTGGGCATGTATAGGCTAACTTTGTGCACCTAAGATCTTAAATAGTATGTTAGATTTTGACATTTTTTGCAGTTTATTTTCGTATGTGAGTTAGTTGTTTAAAGCTATGGTTTCAACTTCTAGGTATTCATGAATCTCTCTGTAGAGACCGTCAAACATATAGTGGTTAAAAAATGGTCTTTTCAAAGTGTCGCCTAATACCCACTATGTTCTTGCACCAATAGCTGTTTACACAAAAATGCCAATACTTGTGGCCAAATATCTCAGTAGTCGTTATACAATGTTCCTATTGTGGTGCACAAATAGACCAATTACCAACCAAAAAAGGTAAAAAATAATCGACTATTAGTACATGTGTGATCGACTATTGGTACATGTGTTATCATTTTATAGGCCCCTTTAGTATTAGTAATTGGGGGGGGGGGGGGGGGGGGGGGAGGGCGGGGGGGGTCAACATGACAAAAAGGTCACGGTTATTGGATCCCCTAACAGCTACCAGGTCCATCTAGACTTTTAGTAGATAAAAAGAAGATGTTTCTATAGGTTAGCTAAGAAAGAGAAGGAAAGGTCCTTTTATAGTCCACTATACTAGTCATGTATTTTTGGGTCTACATAAAGATAGATGAAAACAAAGAATCTACTTTTAATATAGAGAGTTGCATAGGCAACTTTTTGTTAGATGGTGATAGATAATCGTCTTTAGATGTGGGCACCACACATAACTTTTGAAATCAAAGTTAAACTGCGAGAAAAGAAGGACAAGAAAAATAAAAAAATAATGCTATTTTGATTTGAGTAGCACACCATTACAATTTTAAACAATACAAGAGAGGAGACAACATTGACAAAGATGGATGTAATCATTAATATGGAAAATTTCTTTAAAAATCATATAGCCAAAGTAAATTAGAAAATGACATACTAAAAAATTTCCATGGATTGGATATGAATGACATACCAAGTAGAGAGGAGAAGACACACATCGTGAAAGATATGTTCTATGGGTTAATATTGCCGCTTTGTCCAAAAAATTATTTAAGCTTTTCAAACAAGCAGTAGCCCGTTAAGAATGAAAATATTCTTAAAATTTTTCATTACATTCTTGATTATATGAATAAAAATAGTGTTCAAGGCAAACTGGATTTTAGGGATAAGGCTCAAGGAAATGATCTCCTCATAGGGTTCGGTTAAGAAAAATTCTAGAAACTAAACTTTCATGTTGGAAAATCCTTAACTTACCAATTTTTTCTACAAATGATTCCTTCCCATGGTAAATCAAAGCAAGGATTTGAAGTCCAATTGTTGAAGGAAATTCTTTTACTGAATCTCTAGAGGTCCCACTATAGTTTCACCATTTAGGGAAATCCAATAAGAGGTATAGTAAACTTTGTATATCTAAATTTAGAAAAGGAAGAAAATAAATAAATTAGGCCCTTGGCCCTCATGTGTAGAGGTTAGCGATTGGGCAATAGAAAGATTGTACATCTGAACAACATTGATTATAGGCTCATGAAGAGGAGTATTGGATTCTAGATTCACTTATGCTTGCAGTACACACAGTTTATAAATTTACATTACAAACTTGAATGCTAATAAAAAATTGTTGAATAAGTGTTCATAAAATGAAAGTGAAAATGGACATTCATTAAGAGAAAAGTAAAATGATAATATTTGTGTCCATGAAAAATTAAATTAAATGGACATGCTTGAAAATAGTTAAACAAACTACATTAACATCTACTAATGTCTAAACTAAAATGTGGTACTATAGATTTATAGATCTATTCCAAGAGTTGTAGTAATGGTGCGTGAGACTATCTAGAGTATTCAGTTTTTGGTCATTTGGCCTATGATTTCATATAATGTCATTTTCTAGAGAAAAATCTCTAATCCTTGACTAGGATCTTTGAATCCATGTATAGAGAGGAAGATTCATCTCCATTATCTCTGTTATAGAGATTCAATTTTGAACAAATGACAACTATTAATATAGAAAGTGTTATGAATCTTTGGTCCACTCGAGGAAAGTAATATCCCTTGATGGTGTATATGTAGATGAAGGAACATATCACCTTTGAATAGTCCTATGAATATTTGGTCAAGTATCTCATTTATGTTATTTCAAGAAGAAGGGAAGGATCTCAAGTTGTAAACAATAATCAACAAATAACCCATAATAATGGTTCTCACATTAGCCACCTAAGAAGTCAACACTTAGAGCATATTGGTTAAGCTGAATAGCACAAAATGCATGTGTTGAAAAGGATTTTAAAACTTTTAGTCAAATGCAATCAACTAGTGTAAAATCAGACTCTACAATTTTTGTCAAAATCCTCTCTTCCTATGTTGAAATGGGAGCTTTTGAATATGATAAACTTGCTAGAGCATGCATATTTTTTACATCATAAAGATTTTCATATTCTTTCATTACATATTGGTTTTCATGCTTGCACTTGCATTTTTTAAGGGTAAGTGCACCAAGATGGTGGACCAAAGAGGGGTCTTAAGATGCCATTTTATTTCTAAAATTGGGAAACTCTAAGACTTATGCTCAAAATTTGAACATGCTTAACAAGAACAAGAGTTGAAGTGCTTTGAATCTAGTTTCTAAACTATAATTTATTTTGAAAACAATGGAGATTAAGTGTCTCAAAATGGGGAAGCACACAAAGTGGTCATGTGTTTTTTGAAAAATACATTAGGGATAACTTTAAGAAACCCCCTTTTAGGAAAAAGTGTAAAGTCTTGGTGAATCGTACATTATTTTAGGGGGTAATTTGTTTTAATCTAGGCGATTTTTTTTTTCAAATCCACAATTTTTCATAGTTTGTATTGGTGATTTTTTCCCTCCGGATTGAAAATTTTATAAATTGCTGGCGAATAATTTTCTTTTCAAGTAAAAAATTATAATATTTGAGGCGAATAATTTTCTTTTCAAGTAAAAAATTTTAATATTTGAGGCGAATAATTTTCTTTTCAAATAAAAAATTATAATATTTGAGGCGAATAATTTTCTTTTCAAGTAAAAAATTATAATATTTGAGGCGAATAATTTTCTTTTCAAGTAAAAAATTTTAATATTTGAGGTGAATACTTTTCTTTTGAAGGGTGAAAAAATAATTGTATTGGCTAATCATTCATTAATTATGGAAAAATAAATAAATTATTGGCGATTTTCAAAAGATGGGAAATAAGTAGCCTAACCTAGCATACCTAACATACATAAATTATTGGCAACTGACAAGTGATGGTTTAAAGACGTGGTTGTTTGACCTTATATTATGGAAGCATAATGTATTATTTGCCACTACCATAATCTTTGCCACTACCACTGTAATTATGTTAAATGTATTATTTGAGAACTCAGATCGTCTGATGATCCAAGATCAATGGCTGAGGTTTAATTTTGGCCAACATTTCTTGAAGGAAGAAGAATTGTCGAGGTAGTCACCGAAATGTTGACACGTATCAAGGTAAGTTGTCTGCAGAGTATTAAAAGCACTTAACCGGGAAAGAATTAAATGCCATGTCAGTGACAGCGACATTCTTTGGCTACCACACACCACTTCCCAAATTGTACAGCCAATTTCTGACAGTTTTTTATCGATAGAAAAGATTTACTGCCGGATGTGAAAGATTAAGGACAAAATTTTCAATTCTCACACGCATGTATTTAGGGAAAAGATTTTCGTGCAAGATTTAGAGGCACATCAAGGACAATGTATTTAATACCATTAAGATAGAAATAATTGATTGGTAAGTAACGATCAAGGATTCAAGGGCTATTTATAGACAATCTAGCTTCATTATTCATCGACATTGATTGATTGTTTGTTTAGGGTCTGCAGTGATGCATTCTGCAAATAATTTGTTTTTAAATTTTCTAGTTTTACTATTTTAAGTTTTACAGTCTGCAAGTAATCTAAGATGGACACTCCCATTTGTCTTAGATGCACTTCTGAGGAGGCCTAGAAGGCCTTTCTGGGTTCCTTTTCTGATGAATTTTTAGCATCAATTTGTAAGGATGGTGGGCCTTTCGTTACAGAGGCTGTCAGAATGGTGTTGGGCTGAGAGTTTCTTGACAATGAAGATAGGTACCGAGTAGCCACAGACATTACGTCTCATTTTTTGGCTTCCCTTCTGGACCTTGGAGGACCGAAGGTTGACATGGTGATGCTGTCGAGGAGGGTATTCAAAGAGGAATACCTGGGGGATGACGTGTTAGCAGTTTTTCTTGTATCCCTCAACTCTAGAAGAGAAATATGAAAACCAGACATAGGGATCTTTGTCCAGTAACACAAATCTACTTGTTCATGCAAACTGAGGGGCAAGAAAAGACTAATTGATGAGGATTTGATCCTCCTTCTGCTTCGAGTTCCACACACTCAGGGGGGTGCACCTAAAATATGATAAGATCTGCATACATATAACTCACTAGCTAAAACCCTTTATGCAGACATGAAAATCAGTGGATAATTCTTAGACTTATAAAACATGGGAGTCCAACTCAACCAGTCTTATACAGGATCCCACCTGTATGATCTGCTAAGAACTAGAAAAATGGCCAATGTGATAACAAGGATAAACTCCTTCTTCTCTTCGAACCCGGAGGCTCAGGCAGGCTAACCTAATGATTCACTCTTCAAGGAATCGACAAATGAATTGTACTTCTTGAATACAATCAAACATGAATGTGCATAACAATATGAAAGTAAAATGATTTGTAATTAATGCTCGATGATGAAAACTGTAGGACAAGAAAAAGACCAGTGCCTTATCTATTGGGCATCAGAGTCAAACAACCATGCATTCCCAGAAAAACTTAACTCCAAACTCAAAGAAACCAAGTGAAGTGCCTTACAAATCACTCTTCTCATTCTAGTTCCTAGACATCAAATTCATGTATAAATCTTAAATTCTCAGAGCCTGCATTCAAGATTGACTCTCTCCTTGAAAGAAACTTGAAAACAAAATCATAGCTACCTTATAACCAGTGCATCAAAATGCCTTACAAACTGATACACAAGAACTAAGACCAGATACACGAAGACATTAACCAGAACTGAATAGGGATACTTCAGAGGTTAATAACTTTCACCTCGGGTACAGTCAAGGGATGTCATTTTGCAGAGTGATTCTATGTATCTCAAGGTTTATGTCAGTCACGCGGTGAGATTTGTTCAGGTGATTTGGTCAGTTTTCAAAGCCAGTTCTAGAGCCAACTTAAGTGATTTCAGACAGAGCAGAAAGGCAATGTTTTAAGTGGCTAACTTTGGTCAGTTTTATCTTGTGGCTTGGGTCTCTTCGAGATTTCTTCTTTGACATGCATATTTGTTTGTTGGAGGTGAACATGTGTGCTCAGTGACATGACCCTATGATGGCTATTGGCTAGTTTTAAGGCCGCTCTCAAATGTCAGCTAACGTTATTTGGCAATCTTTGCAAAAGATAAAAGTGAAATAAATGGCCCAAACAAGATAATGCCATGATGTGTGAGAGCAAAGGAGTGTGTCACTGGTGTGAGTTATCACTAAGATTGGGTACAAGATATTTGTGTACGTAGAAATGGCTAGTGTTATTGGTGCTCATTTATCATTGTTATTTTTTAGAGGGCAATGCATCAAGGTCGTGTCTCAAATTTTGAGAAAATCAAAGCAAAGTGATGTTGTGATGTCAAATATCATAGACAAATGCAAAGCATGTGGAGAAAAAGAAGATAAAAAAAGGGTTGAAGGCAAGAGCCAGTTAAAAAAAAGTGTGAATGCATAGCCAGTCACGTTTTTTTACCATAACTCAAAAAATACAAACTGGGTCGGGCTGAATTTTACATATGTTTGAGATGACAATGTTTTCATTGTACAAATTTTTTTTTAGAAAAACCTAGTTTGAAAATAAAAAGTTATGGTCCTCTGAGTACTCACAGCAATAAAAAATCAGCAAGGCTTCCAAAAGTTTAATCCCACATTGCTCAAGAAATGACCATTTCAAGTGTTTAAAAGATATACCACTCACATAATGAAATGAATAAAGAGAAGAAGGCTCTCAAGAGTGTGCACAACTAGTGCATTGGGATGTATGCCAGTGACCATAAAGCACTAAATTTTGCATAAAAATGCTGGCGAAAAATGCTAGTGGTTAAATCATAAACATTTAGAGAAATGGTTGGCAGTTAGTCTCTAGTTCTCCAAATGGTTAGTGGTTAAGAGATAACATTCAGAGAATTGGAGAATGCTTAGTCTCTAGTTCTCCAAATGGCTAGCGGTTAGTGAAAATGATTCAGAGAACTAGAGAATGCTTAGTCTTTAGTTCTCCAAATGCTAGTGGTTAAATCATAAACATTTAGAGAATTGGAGAATGTTTAGTCTCTAGTTCTCCAAATGGTTAGTGGTTAAGAGATAACATTCAGAGAACTAGAGAATGTTTAGTCTCTAGTTCTCCAAATGGTTAGTGGTTAAGAGATAACATTCAAAGAACTAGAGAATACACTTGGTTGCGAGTTCTCCAAATGGTTGGCAGTTAGTCTCTAGTTCTCCAAATGGTTAGTGGTTAAGAGATAACATTCAAAGAATTGGAGAATGCTTAGTCTCTAGTTCTCCAAATGGCTGGCGGTTAGTGAAAATGATTCAGAGAACTAGAGAATGCTTAGTCTCTAGTTCTCCAAATGCAAATGGTTAAGTCATAAACATTCAGACAATTGGAGAATGCTTAGTCTCTAGTTCTCCAAATACTTGACAGTTAGTGAAAATGATTCAGAGAACTAGAGAATACACTCAGTCGCCCATTCTCCAAATGATAACCATGGTCAAAGAAAGATTTAGAGAATTGGAGAATAGAGCTTTCGCCAGTTCTCCAGAGTTAACTGCAGTTAGTCTGATCATCTGGAGATTCAGAGAATGCATATGGTCGCTAGTTCTTCCAATCAGTGGCTTAACCTGAGGTTAGTCTGAGCATACAATGAGGTGATGACAAGTGGCGCTATCTGGTGCTTTCTGAGGCAAATACATAAAATGATATTAAATTGTCAGATTTTAAAAGATTTAAAAAATTAACATAGTTTGGACTATATGATTAAAATTCAAAAATTTAAAAGATAGTTGTTCACGGAAAAGGGGCCTAGAAATTTATTTTTTAACAAAACATATAAGTGTTATATGTTTCCGGAAAGGTCTCGGAATAAGGATTCTAATGGTGATGACTATTTTCAGTTTCAAAGTAGTTGATAAGAGCAGTTCAGGTTTGAAATCTGCGAATCAAGATCAGTTGCAGATCAGATTGGAAGTTTTTGGAGAATGTGGATCAGCTTGGGAATCGGTTGCAGGGAGATGAGGAATGTTGAAGATATTTTTATATAAGAGGGACAGCTGTCAGTTGGTTTTGGGAATGGACTCTCAATTGCTATATCTTGGATTTTTCTCATTGTAACAGGGATGTTGAAAATTTATGCTGCTAGGCAGTATTCAGGCCCTTTTTCTTATTTTCTCTGTGTTTCTTTGTCATGTAAATATGTTGAACCAGAGGAATTTTAATAGAAAAACAATGGAATCCCTATTCAGTTCTGGTTAATGTCTTCGTGTATCTGGTCTTAGTTCTTGTGTATCAGTTTGTAAGGCATTTTGATGCACTGGTTATAAGGTAGCTGTGATTTTATTTTCAAGTTTCTTTCAAGGAGAGAGTCAATCTTGAATGCAGGCTCTGAGAATTTAAGATTTATACATGAATTTGATGTCTAGGAACTAGAATGAGAAGAGTGATTTGTAAGGCACTTCACTTGGTTTCTTTGAGTTTGGAGTTAAGTTTTTCTGGGAATGCATGGTTGTTTGACTCTGATGCCCAATAGATAAGGCGCTGGTCTTTTTCTTGTCCTACAGTTTTCATCATCGAGCATTAATTACAAATCATTTTACTTTCATATTGTTATGCACATTCATGTTTGATTGTATTCAAGAAGTACAATTCATTTGTCGATTCCTTGAAGAGTGAATCATTAGGTTAGCCTGCCTGAGCCTCCGGGTTCGAAGAGAAGAAGGAGTTTATCCTTGTTATCACATTGGCCATTTTTCTAGTTCTTAGCAGATCATACAGGTGGGATCCTGTATAAGACTGGTTGAGTTGGACTCCCATGTTTTATAAGTCTAAGAATTATCCACTGATTTTCATGTCTGCATAAAGGGTTTTAGCTAGTGAGTTATATGTATGCAGATCTTATCATATTTTAGGTGCACCCGCCTAAGTGTGTGGAACTCGAAGCAGAAGGAGGATCAAATCCTCATCAATTAGTCTTTTCTTGCCCCTCAGTTTGCATGAACAAGTAGATTTGTGTTACTGGACAAAGATCCCTATGTCTGGTTTTCATATTTCTCTTCTAGAGTTGAGGGATACAAGAAAAACCGCTAACATGACGTTCAAGTTGTCACCTTCACTGAATTAGGGGTGGGGATCCCTATGGCAAGTCAAATACACAAGCTTCTCCTCCCAGGCCAGAATGTGGCCATGCAACCTTTTCTTTTGTGCCTGACTGCTGGGCAATTGAAGTGCCATAGGAAATGGGCGCTGATTGCCAGGGGTTTTCTCCATAAGTGGTTTGAGCTTGACACAGAGGAGGCTCGGGTGGGGCAATTTGTGTGGCTCGATGAATTCATGCAGCTAATCCTCTCTGCAGAATTCTACACAGAAGGGCGCAATTGATTTTTCTTTATAATTTTTTTTTTTATAAATATTAAAAGCTTACCTTGTACTGGTACTGGTACTGTAGTTGTTTACGATTTTTTTTTTGTTTATAGACATAGTATCAAGTCGAGAATGTAAATATAATATATTTATAGACATAGTATCAAGTTGAGTATGTTTCTTTTTGTTTATAGACATAGTATGAAGTCGAGAATGTAAATATAATTTTATGAAAAATACAATGGAAATTTTGCAAGCTTTACCTCATTTCAATTTGTGCTTTGTGTAACCGTGATTGCAATATTTCTTCTCTGTAACCGTGATTGCAAAAATGGTTTTTAATATTTTATACTTCTCTGTAACCATGATTGCAATATTTTAATTACTTGCTTCAATGCTTTATCAGTTATCTGTAGACTAGCTTATCTATATTTATTTTAATATATATAAAATAACTGAGAAATATCCTCCTTCAGATATCTATTACAATTAAACTTCACTAATTGAAACTATAGTTTAATAATTTTTTTAAAATGGTGTCTCCCACATTTAATTTATTACATAGTCTGAAGTACAATTATATCTCTACGAATGAGATTGATGTTTAAATACTTAAATAATTACTCTCCATTAAAAAATATTCACAAATTATAATATAGAATTTGAACATTACTTTTCACATGTAATTTTTTTAACTCTTATTATGGTAAACTAACATAGTATAATTTAAACATATATAAATGAAAAAAACTTATATCTTATATTTATAATTTGTAACATCATAAAATATGAAATATATTGCAACTTACAAAAAATAGTACACCAATACCATTCACTATTGCCATTGGATTATTATACATCAATGATCGAAGTTGAGTTTCGGGCCGAAAGGGAAAAGAAACCCCATCTTTTCAAACGCGTCTCGAAATCATGACACGTGTCACTTAACACCTCGCACAGTCGTCGGTCTACCAACAAATGACATTGAACAATGTCGTTTCAATTTGGTGATGACGTGAGACTAACACATCTGACTCGTGATGTGAGTCATCCTGACTAGATTAGTTAATGGGACCCATGGTCCACGCGGCCACCACACTGTTCACCATTACCGTTGGATGTTTATAGATCAACGACCAAAGTTGAGTTTCGGGCTGAAAGGAAAAAGAAACCCTATCTTTTCAAACGCATCTCGGAATCATTACACGTGTCACTAAACTCCTCGGTTGACCAACAAATAACAATGTCATTTCAATTTGGTGATGACGTGAGACTGACACGTCTAACTCATGATGTGAGTCATCCTGACTAGATTAGTTAATGGGACCCACGGTCCACGCGGCCACCACACCGTTCACCATTGTCGTTGGATGTTTATAGATCAACGACCAAAGTTGAGTTTCAGGCTGAAAGGAAAAAGAAACCCTATCTTTTCAAACACGTCCCGGAATCATTATACGTGTCACTAAACTCCTCGGTCGACCAAAAAATAACAATGTCATTTCAATTTGGTGATGACGTGAGACTGACACATCTGACTCGTGATGTGAGTCATCCTGACTAGATTAGTTAATGGGACCCATGGTCCACGCGGCCACCACACCGTTCACCATTACCATTGGATGTTTATAGATCAACGACCAAAGTTGAGTTTCAGGCTGAAAGGAAAAAGAAACCCTATCTTTTCAAACGCGTCCCGGAATCATTACACGTGTCACTAAACTCCTCAGTCGACCAACAAATAACAATGTCATTTCAATTTGGTGATGACGTGACACTGACACGTCTGACTCGTGATGTGAGTCATCCTAACTAGCCTAGTTAATGGGACCCATGACCCATGGGGCCACCAGTACCACACCATTCACAGTTGCCGTTGGATGTTTATAGATCAACGACTGAAGTTGAGTTTCAAGTCGAAAGGAAAAAGACACCCTATCTTTTGAAACACGTCCTAGAATCATGACACATGTCACTGCTCAGTTAACACATTGACATAATCACATTCCACTTACAATTTACAAACTTACAGTGCAACAAAGTTACAGATTCTTAATTTCTAGGTTGAGGATTGAGGTCCGAGGAAAGCAACAAACTACAAAGTCTCTCAGCTCTCTGCAAATATCGAAACTAAGGGCAACGTGAACGTCAACGGGTAAGTGTAACTACTAAAATCCTAAAAATCTACGTCCTGCATTTTAAATTTTTCAAGTCTCTTGATTTACAACTTTACTGTTTATATTATATAAAAAAAATTTAGTCTGTTAGGTTTTAATTTTGAATCACCCCTGTAGGCTTGTAGCTACAAATACCAAGAATAACACGATGGGCAAAATAATAGAATTCCACAATATGCTTAAAACACTAGGTTTTAGTGATTTATTCCATGATATACATGATCCTGTTATTCATGGAAATAAGGGTATAATGGAGATTAGATTTGCACTTGAAAACAAGTGGAACCATCCAAATAAGGCTTCAAAATTTTATTCATTTAACCCTAGGGTAAATGCAACTACAAATAAAATTGCATTGTGGGAAGCTGGGTCAGCACACATGGCGTTACCTCAAGTATTCCCTTGCCCAAAAATTGTTATGCTCTGTGCCGAAAATTATGATGAAAATAGAAAAGCAATTGTGAATAAAAATACTCAGGAGGAAATTTTGTCCATAACTGAGAGTGAATTTGCTAGTCTATTGAACCTAGGGTTTCAACAACAACACTCAAACGTACACATTGACTTGGGAAAGCTGGCAGAGGATTATGAAAAATTAGATGCAAAACAGAGAGATTCTTATATCAGAGGAATAACAAGCGGTTGTAGTCTGAGTTCAGATCATAGGCCTCCTTATGATTATGAAATTTTTGTGCCATGGGCACAGGACAATATTTCCTTGCTAGCATTTTGTTTGGGATTGGATAGTAACAAACAAGTGGGTGCCAGCATTCTTGAAATGCTTTATCATATTCATTTTGAAAGAGAACTAGTAAAATATTGTTTTATTGAGCACATTGTTCATTGCATGCAAGATCAATTACTAATGATCAAAGAGGTTCAGAGAAGACATTTAGATTCACAACCTACTTGTGCTATCTTCTCCTAGCAAAGCATCGTGCATTATTTCAGACAAACAAGCTTTGCAGTCTGACTGAAGGCCAAAATCCAATATATGAGTGGACACCTCAGATAAGGATGATTGATAATAGAAGGAACTACAATAATTTTGTAGACTTCTTTTTGGCACCAATGTACCATAAAATTACAGGCACTCCAATGCCTAGATTGCCTGTTACTTGTATAAATTGCATTCAACTCAGAAGTCAACTACAATTGGCTGACTGGTACTTAATGGAAGAGTACACTGTGTTAAGGTTTTATAGTTCATGGGTAGAACCCTACAAACTTCCAATACATGTAACAGAGAGGGTATTTGCATTGGAATATGTAGGACAAATGGAGAGCACAGATGTACTCTTTAATGGTCAGCAAAAGAAAATGATATTTCCCTCCTTGCCATTCTACTTTGGAGGGTTCGCATTTGAGAGAAGAGGATTCAAAGTGGCAGAAGCCTTTTTTTCAATTTTTTGATTTGATGTTGATAGTCACTGGCAGTATGATCCACTGAACATAATTGGAGCAAGGCTTAAAGACAATGGGAACTCTACAAGCAAATATCAACATGAAAGTATGCCTTTGATTGAAAATTTTAAAAACATGGACTCCTGGGAGGAGGTCACAAAATAGATGGAGAAATATGCTGCTGAAAATAATATGTCAATACAGGAATTGTCATCACAAATAATGGCATTGCACAAACAGAAAGGAAAAGTATAGGCCATGACATCATCCAATTTCTACAAGAAAGCTGATAAACCATCTACAAAATGTATTCCAAAAGAGCTAATGAATGAATGTATAGATGCTAGATGGAGTCGAACCAAAATTTTTGAATTTTGGGAAATGAGGAAGAATCTTGGTGAGCCAAAGACCTCTGCAGATCTTAATGAGGTGGAAGAGGATACAATGTTTAACGAATTGTGGAATAAGGAGCATCCAGCTGAAGCATATCACAATGATAATGATGATGATTATGATGACCAGGATTCTTTGAATCCCTCATCCAGTACAGTAATTAAGAGAGGAGTTGATGCATCCACCAAACTTCTATATAGAAAAGGGGCAGAAATTCTAGAAAAAATGGGCTACCAAGGTTCTGGTGGTCTGGGTCCCAGTGGAGAAGGGGTTTGGTATGCACCTGAACCACCAGCTGTAGCATCAAAACATGGTCAGAAACTAGGCCTTGGGCATGGAGATCAATCATCAACTCAGCCAATTCCATTCACATTGGTTTCAACTCAGTTAATTCCATCTATTTCTGCTTCAAATAGAGTTCCACTTCCAGCTGTTCCAAGCACTCAAATTCAATCTGAATCAATTGTCACTCCCACAGCTGGCAATATCATTTGTACAACTAAAAGTAGTGGTCCAAAAAGGATATTATATCAATATGTAGATGCAAGAAAGGTTGGTCCCGAAGGTCAAGAAAGTGTAAAGAAGCAAAAGGTTATGACAAGTATTAGTAGTAGTACTAGTACAATAGTGCCAATGGTGACTGTGAGTCCAACAATTGCCCATCCTTCAGGACAAAACCCTCAGAATAGTCCACAAAACCCACTTGTAATGGGTCTAGGTGTTGGTAATCCTTATGGTATTGGTGGAAGCTCGTACATCAGTGCAAGTGCTATTTCACCATTCAAACATTCAATTCTCTCACAAAATCCTGATTTTCATTACAATGAATTTGTAACTAACTATGAAAAATAAAAAAAACAAGAATAGACAAAATAGTAAGACAATGAAGATGGAAGCAATTGCTGCAGCTCGTGATGCAGAACCTGCATCCAACAGGTTATTAACCACATATGACCCGAATAAAGATATGATGGAATTCATGGTTGTTATGCCCCCAGCTAGAGATAACAATCCACCAGAGAGTCAGTTAGATCCATCTGAATTTCAAGTTAGCACCCTCCAAATGGATTTATCCAAAATTAAAAATATGGACAAGATAAATGTGTCCAAAATGACCAACCAAGTGGTCTACAGTTCAGTGATGAAGTTGGAGAGAGAGAAAGGAAAGCTTCAGGGCACAATAGATAAGTTAAAGGCAGACCTGGCAAATGTAAAGGCAAGTGAGAAAGCAGCAATAAACAGGTGCAAAGAATTAGAGAAAAGGATAAAAAATTCATCCTCTAGCTCTAAAGAAGCAATTGAACAGCAAGAACATATGGACGCAGAACTGAAAACTTTGAGGGAAAAATTGGAAAAAAGGGATAAAAAACTTCAGGATGAAAAAGCCTCTTTATTAAATTTATACAAAAACTTGGAGAATGCTGCACAGGTAAACAATGAGTTAAAGAAAGAATTGGAAAAAAGGGATAAAAAACTTTAGGATGAAAAAGCCTCTTTAGTAAATTTATACAAAAACTTGGAGAATGCTGCATAGGTAAACAATGAGTTAAAGAAAGAATTGGAAAATGAGAGGGTAAAAACAAAAGAGTGGGAAGAGAAAGCAAAAGACTGGGAAGAGAAAGCAGAGCAAATAAGAAAACATAGTGAACACCAGTACTCAGAAATGAAAGAAGACCTAAAGAAGGCAAATAATACTATTAAAAATTATGAAAACTTCTTGAATGACCATGTAAATAATACAGTACAGCAAATAAAAAATTACTTTTGGGGGCAAATAAAGTCTTCTGCTGATAGGTTGTGTGACTGGTTTGAACTCTATGAATCTCTTACAGATGTTTTTGAGAAGCTGAAAGAGCAACTTGAGGAGAACAAAATTTTTGGTCAGAGACAGAAAACTACAAAGCAGATTATGCAAGAAATCAACAGCACTACTGATAGGCAATTGGCAAGCAAGGGAATTTAGGACCACGTTGGTTCAATAATAAAGGCGACCTCTGTATTTCATAAATGTCAGAAACTAACAGAAGCAGAAGAAGTTCTTGCTTTATTTGGGCCAAAGCTCGCCAAGATGAACAATAAAAAAACCAAATTGATATCTCTTGGTTTACCGAGTCCTGGACCTGATTTGTCAACAACGGGTTTCGTTGGAAGAGAATCTTACAAACAAAAGTTGGAGTACACAATAACCTCTGATTTAGGCAACCTTCCTCAGGGCAGAACTCATGAAGGCATTGCAAAGTGCATCAAAACATTCACAAATTTGCATGCACTAATGGAAGGAACATTGCTTAAAACTCGCTCTTCCAAGTATGGAATTCTGACGAGAATGCAGGTCATTTACCATACCATAAATTTTTTTTCCCTTCCAACCGAAGAAGAATGGAGCATACTACAGAAACTTACAGAATCATCTTGAATCATAGTATGTGAAAGTACTTTCAGTTTCAATCATCTCTATATCTTTCATATTATCCTACATACTACAGTCTAGACTCTAGAATTGAGTTTAAAGTAACAAGTTTGAACTTTTCTTTTTGAACAGGATCAATGTTGCAGTCTTGCAGATGCTATTGCCTATGCTAATTTACTAAACCGGCCTGTCAAATGCAGAAATGTACAACTAAAGTTGTAGAGATGTTGTAGACTTGTAGTCTTGTAGTTGTCTTACTGATTTAGATTTTGAGACTTCACATTAGGCAAATCGACCTGAAGCTATTGTTGCTCCCTTGTTTCTATAAAAGGGAATTCAGGGTCATTGGCTTACTAAATTGCCAATGGGAATTGAGTCATTGACTTTTGTAAATAGAATCAGAGAGTTGTGTTCTTACTAGTATTGATCAATGAATGGATACATTGTATCCTATTTGTAATTAAATTAATGATAATTAGTATTTCTAACTCTAAGAATTGTAACATATGAATTGCTATGTTGTCAAACAAAATAATGAAAAAACTACAAGAATTGTACCATATTAGCTAAATATTGCGAATGAAAACCATTAATAATTATTAATTGTGGAATTGAATCTTGAATCTTGATGACATTATCAACCACATTCATGTTTTTGACATTGGGATATGCATGATTGATGATGAAATACAAAAACTGACAGTAGACTTCAGGGAAAAAGTTAATAAATACCTAGGACATGCTAATTCTTCAGTGCTACTTCTACAACGGTTCAATTTCAAGTTGCCACACCATATCATCATTGAGATTGTCGGATTCATCAGCATCAACTTCATAGCTTCCTTGGTTCTTTGATATGTTTTCTTCACTCTGCATACCTCCGCTTAACTGATGTTCACCGATAGCAGTACCAGTGCTAGTACATGGGTCCCGATCAATGACATAATTGTCTCTGGCATTCCCACTCCCACTCCCACTTTGGTTTGACATGTTCCCCACCCCTCTTCTCTAACATTTCTCCCTCCACAATTTTAGTGCCCTTTCGTAAGGAAAAGTATTGACTTCATACCTGGATGTATAGAGCCTCAAGCAATTTTCCAAATTCTTGTCAAGTTTGTTTCTTAGCTTTGACTTTAGGAATCCCAAAGCACTGAAAACTCTCTCATCCTCCACCAACCCCAATATCATGGTTAGACATAATTCAACAAGGTTGAAATATTCTGATATTGAATCAATCAATAATTCACTCTCAGCTAGGTTTTTCCAAAGCCTTGTTACCGATCCATCTTCCATAGGGTTCTCCATAAGATTAAATTGTTCCCTCATTGTCTGTGAAAAATGAGCTGATTGCTCTCTCAAACGATTTGCATCTAAAATTCCATTTAGAGTTACTCCATCTAACTCTTTGGTTTTGCAAAAATGATCTATCAAAGTTAGTAGCCTACTTTTAAAATCTTTCGGATTGTTCATACGCCAATAATGATGAAACACAATAGCCATGGATTCAAGTAGTTTGACTAGAGGGAATCTTTCTCTAATCTGTGAGGAAAGATCAAAGGCAATGTGCTTCACTGAAGCTGTTACAAACTCAATGATCTTGGTAAAGTCTTCCCTTTTAACACTTGATACTCGCCTCCTGGGGTTCTTTCCTGGTTCCTCAGACTCGATCCTGGCATTGTAGTGCATTGGTATCTCAACTCTGCGAACTTCTGCACATAACCCCCCGTTTGAACCAATTTTTAAAAAGTTATCAGGATTGTCCAAATCTGTGATTTTCAGCCAGCTGGCAAATTTTACTTCATCAACAAATAAATGATAGAGATTATCGAGCGTCATGCATGTCAACTTATGGAGCGTAGCATATTCTGCAATATACATAGCTCTTTGCTGGGCCTTTTTCATTAAATTTCTCATTTCCTCAAGCATGGGGAGAAGACCTGCTAATGTTAACAGTGTCTCTACATTACTTAACATTGACAGTAGTGCAGGAAATTTCAGTTGCCCTGCTTCATCACCACTTGAGTTCATTAGACCAAGCAATGATTGATATTCTAAAAAAACTCAATGTGCTGGTCCATCCAAAGAGATCCATCTGGTATCATTATCCTTAAGAAGCTTGTTCCCATCGGTTAGTCCTTCAGCAAAGTGTTGAAATTCCCTGAATCATTTTGGACTTCGACAGAAGTATTGGTAGATCTCTTTGATTAAAACTTCAATTTTTTGTACTGGAGCATGCTTGCTGACAACTCCAAAAGCTAGATTCATTCTATGGGCCATGCAGTGAATGGGAGTAACGTAGGGTGCACAAGAAGATTGTATCTTTGTGCAAAGACCACCCCTGTGGCCTTGCATTACTAAAGCTCCATCAGCTCCAACACACACCAGCTTTTTGGCAATGGTCATGTCATCTATACCTCCATATTCAATTAGAGAACTCTTTACTAGTTGAAATAAATTTTTCGTTGTCGCATTATCCCTCATTTTAGCAACAGTTAGTAGATGAGGTTGGCGAATAAAATTCTGTACAGTATAAACATGCATGCATACCCAGGAAGTATTGTCTACTGCTGTGACCTCGTCTAAAGACAATGCAATAAAATTTGACTCTTTAATTTTTGCCTTCAAATCCTCTTTTTCAACATCGGCAAGACAAATTGCCCATTCCCATCCACTGTTTACTGACCAGTGACTGTTAGGATAGTTACAAACTTTTAGAAAGTGTAATAAAGCACTCAATGATGGGTAGTCTATCATTGGACGCCCTCTGCTCAAAATATTAAACACAACACTTAACTGAATAGCTTTTCCTATTAGTTCTACTTCCAATGCTTTTCCAAAACAAGCTTCAATAGAGCCTTTAACTTCACCAGGCTTCGTCTTTATATTCTGCTAAAATTCATATAATTCTGCATTCCTAACATGCTGAGATTCCTCCTTTGTTTTCCATCTTATCACTAATTTTTGAACTCCATCTATGGTTTTCTTTTCGTAAACTTTACCAATATGCTTTTCTATGGTGTCAATTTTTAGCTGCAACCTCTTTTCCTTCTTATTTATCACGCTGCAAATCTTACATCTGCATTCTACCAGAGGTTCCCCTTTAATTGGATTAGGCACTGGTTCAATGAATGGATATGTTGACACCCAATCTTTTTGAAAATTCCTCGACATATCCCATAGTCTATCATTCTTTGATTTGGATTTTCTTTTCTTCCCTGCAGTTGCATCATCATCTTTTCTAACATTCTCAGTCTCATCCAAGTCGATTATATCATTATGGCTACTCTGGGTATTTAACTGAAAATCTTCTTCAAGTTCATCGTGATCTGAGATATCAAGTTCGCTGACTTCTTCAATATGTCATGAAGGTTCAACCTCAGGTTCAAAATCTTCTTCTAATGAAGTAACACTAGCTTCCCTATTTTGGCTAGAAACATTTCCACGACCATGACCAAAGTACGATGATAAGGTTCTGCATTTTGTTGGCCTCTCTTGGCTTTCCCCATCTGCCGGAGCCTTACCCTTATTCTTGTTCGACATCTCGATTGGCTACCAGCCTAGTGATAAAAATATGTAAAAAAAATGTTTACTTGTTGAAGAAGTGACAAATGACAACATAACTATAATATACAATGTTTACATAGTCACAGAAATTCAGAATAATAATCACTTACCTTTGACTTGCCAAAGCAGTCGAGACTCAACAGTGAGACAGTCTGAAATTCGCTATCGATCAAATTGAACCGATCCAAGATTCCAAATTATGTACAATAAAACTGATGTATGAATGTATTTATACTAATCTCTTTTGGTGAATTGGGTGGGAGGTATTAGGTTAGTGTCCAAATATTTGGCGAAGCCTGCGTAATGATAACATGTCTTGTGTTATTTCCTAGGTGATTATGGGTCGCCAGTACCTTGGTATGATTAATAAAGGTGGCGAAAACCCATCGGTTTGAGACACGCGTTAGTAAAATAACTGGCGAAGTTGGGGCCACCTAAAAAATATTTATATATAACTATGGGTGAATATAGGCCGTCCATTTGGGGCTGCGTTGAAATTATAGATGAATTTTAAAAATATATCGTGCCTAAGACGTATATGCCATTGGCGAAAATGTGCAAGAAATGGACAAAATTTAATATAGCGTTTGGCGATGGACCTGGGCAATGGACCTAATCTTCATAAATGCGGGGCGATGGGGTTAGTCCCATATGGGCAATTTATTCGCCAAATCGTGGGATGCCGATGGGCGACATTTGCCAAATGGTGAATAATCGCCACTAAAGTTTTCTTTGAAATACATAACACAGTATTTGTTGTGCTCCCCCAAAAATGTCAACCTTTTTTTGAATTTTTAGAATTGTTCAAGCAACAAGTTAGTTATCACCTTGCATTTTATCTTTGTAGGGAACCTAGGTCAGGTGGGAGGGGGTGGTATTATTAGAGACAAGTATGGAAAAGTTTTACTAGCCTACACAATTAACTTGAGGTCTCAAACTGCCCATGTGGCTGAAGTTACAGTGGCTTTCCATGGTATTGAGCTTTCTGTTAACCATGGTTATAATAGAATTATCATTGAGGGAATGCCCTTGAAATGTAATTATGATGTTGTCAGGAGCTATTAAATCAAGATGGAAAATAAGGGATTTAATTATGAATTGTAAAGGCTTATTAGACATGTTGGACAATATTAGGTGCCAACACACATATCGTAAAGGCAATGGGGTCGCATAAAGGTTTTCGACTCTGGGTAGATTTATGAACTCCATTCAAAGTTGGTCCATTTCCTAAGATTTTCGTCACTAGGCACATGAGGGGATTGAACAAGATATTATCACACTTGGCAATAGACACACATTCCCAAAAAGGAATTAATTATGATGCAAAAAAATAATTATTTGATGGTTGTGAGACATTTTAAGATTATTCTTCTAGGTTTTCTCATTATCTCTACTACTATTTTGTCTACCACTTCTATCTTCTCTAGGAAGAAATTTAGTGAAACCATGGTAAGAGATATTATTTAGATTGGACCGGAAAATTGTGACAAGTTCAAGCATAACAACATCCTCTAGCCTAGTCTACAGGCTACTCACGTGGATAAGTATATTGAGGGTATGAAGGGTTTTGAGCTAGATATTTTTGAGAAATTTTTCATGTCTAGGGACCAAGGGAAGGTAAATATTGGTGGAGTTTCTTTTGTGGTCTCATTGGAGTCAATTTTGGTTGCTACTAGTTTCATTGCAAAAGGAAAGGCCATTGCCACAAACTCTAATGGCCATTACAAATAGGACCTCAAAACATTCCTCAGCTTAGGGGAAAGTATTCCTTATCTACAAAATGGTTTCAACTGCAAAGAAATTCATGGACAATGAAAAGATGTGGTGTTGGTGTTGATTAAATTTATCACCCTCAACAACATTTTCAAGTGCTTCCACTCACATCTTTTCCCTATGTTAAATCATTTTTTTTCATAATATCAAAGTCAATTTATCATTTTGGTTTCTCTTGTCCCTGTCTTAATCTATCATGAAATCAAAAAATAATACCCCCCACCTCTTAATCAAGGTCTTATCCTCTAGTTATATAATTTCCATCTAGCTTTGACCATGAAGGTAGGCCCAAAAAACCCTAGTTTGATTGTGGAGTTAAATACCCTTATGGATAGTAGTATGGTTTCCTTTTCTATTACAGTCTTGTAACCTCCTAGATTTTGACTAGGGTTAATCCACTAAGGAAATCCAAGCTTAAAGCCTTAGGTAAAGATAAAGAAGTGGAAAAAATAGTTGTGGTTTTAGAGGATTCTTCTTCCTTCTAGTCCACTAGGTTAGAGTGGACCCTAGATAATACCCCTTTCAAACCTCCTGACTAGGCCCACAATTCCTCATCCCCTATTTTTGTTCCTCAAAGGTACCCAAATGATCCCGAGATCCCTAAAAATGTTTCCCCTCCCTATTTTCTTAATCCCACTCGTAATGATGAACTACCACAATATGGTTAGATTGTGAATAAGGTGGACAAGTTATCCATCATTTATAACTACCATAATTCCATTATCAAGTGTATTATTATGTAACTGCACACCACGAGGAAAAGAATTAACAAGCTCGAAGCTATTTCAAAGGATAAAGCCAAAGTGGTGGATTGGTCCTAGACACCAAGGAAAATGATAGTATTTGGGAGGTGTTTGATGAAATGACACAAAAAAAAGATAGTTGGGAAATTATGGAAGAACAAATTTGTGAATTAAAGGCTCTCCTTCCCTCAAATGAAGAGAAGTAGGATATGCTTCATGTCCTTGGTAATGTCAAAGAAAATCAAACCTAAGTCAATAAAAAGCTAATGAACCTAGTAAGTTTCAGCAAGCAGATGATGGAGAAAACATCCTATTCCTTTAACACTCTACATGAGGAACTAGAATTTATGAAAGCTAAACGAAGGAAATGAGAGGAAATTATGTTGGTTGGTGCTCAACTGGATAAAGAGGGGACTTCTTCTGATCTATTTATTCATCATCTCAAAAGGACTTCCTTTATGGATACTCTAAAGGAGCTCAAATATTGGAAGGAGATTAATCCCCCCTCTATTCAATTTCTTGTGTTAGTTCAAGGTTCTAAACTCTAGTTTTTTTAGTTTATAGTTCTTTTGTTATATTATTTTTTAGGTTTTTTGGTTCAATTCATCGCGAATTCCTTGCGTTTTGTCTCTAGATTTGATGTTATCTTTTTATCATGGGTTTAGGCCCTTTCCCAATTGATCTAATCACAACACCAAGTAGTTTATCCCAATTTTTTTGGCTACCATTTTTATGAATATATAATTTTTAACTAATTTTTGAAGTGGACATATCTTGATAAATTGAAATTTGAGTGTTCTCCCCCTACAATTTTTAAAAACTAATAATAATAAAAATTCTTCTAAGTGTGTAGAATGGAGTCGAGATTCTAAAAATTTAATTTTGTTTGAAAATTTGATGAATGAGCCAAAATCTATGTCTAAAATACCATTACTTGGTTTTTCACAAAAAACCACACTAACAAAAGATAGAGACATGAAAATCTTGGCAAAATAAGAATTCAAAAATAATTATATGGCTGATGAACTACAACTGATTGAATATTTTAGATGAACTGAAGACCTATGATTAAAGATCACCGAGTACTAAAATGATATGTAAGATGATTAAATTAGTCAATATGTTGTTATTGATGTCAACTAGTCTTGAAAATACTTATCATGTTAAGTTATAAACATATGAACATATGTTGAAGAAGAAAAGATAAAGAACAAAGATATCTACATGAGGAAAAGATGGATATGATAGAGAAGGAAAAGGTAAACATTGGGTAATTTATTTGATGAGGCTATGACTGTATATTGTTGACTTGATTATGTTTCATTAATCTATCTTGAAGAAGAGATTCAAAATTGAACAAGTAAATGTGGTCGACAATTAAATTTTTATGTATACACCGAGCCAATGCAACGTATATCGAGTGACAGTATTAACCGAGCTAGTCTAACTAGTTATCACCAATGCATTTCTATATTAACCGAGTATGGATGAAAATATTAAATGCTAAGGTTAGTCGACAAAATATAATGAGATGGCTATTGTTATGATTTCGAGGTTAAGGATAAAGTTTGTTATGAGATCCATGACTGACAAAATTTGAAGATGATATAAATGATGAGATTGAAACATGTTATGAACACATCTACCGAGGAAGACTTAAGAGACAAAATAGATGAAGGAGATTAAGTGGAAAAATCTAATGGTTGAAAAGAAAATGTTTTACCTGTCTATTAAAGAGACATGAGTTTCATTTTTGAAACTATGCTAGAAGAAGGAGACTGCATAGAATTCATGTGAAGACAAGTTTCATGCATGCCTAATCAAACTAGTTATTGAAGAACTGAGCTGCAAAGTTTTACCGAGCGTCAGAGAACACTTTATCGAGTGAAAGTAAGTTGAGATATTGAAGGAAGTGAATTGTTTAATGATTAGAGGATTATTTCTAAGGGCTTAGCATAGATATGAATATCTACAATTGAGTTGTAATTGAATCAAATCATTACTATATCAGTTTAACCATTGATTTAGAAAATCTCTTAACTGAGTGGACTTGACAGTCTTATGTTCTACCCTATGACATTCTGGGTATGTACAGGATCATGGTATGCCAAAAAGTGGCGATGTGAAAAAAACTTATTTTCACTCATCCAAAAGTGCACAAATACATATGTTGACTTTTTAGTAGGCCTGGGTGTAAGTACACCTGGCCAAGCCAAAAGCCAAAGCAAAAGGCTTAATCAGGTATCCGATATTTACCAGTAGATATATATCTCTATACCCAACTGCGTTCAACATTTTTTCATTATAAAAATGTGAACACAACTAGGGTTATCAGATATTAGCTTCCAAATTCCCTATCCAATTTTTCTTAAATCACCAGGTATGTGAAAGCTTCTAATTTTTATTGTTTTTATTATTTTTAAATAGAAATTTATAGTTTTTTATATAAAAATTAGGGTAGCAATGAGTTTTTGTATTATTTTTAAAAATTCATGGTAATTATCTATTTGTTTTTTCATTGTTATTAGACATGGAATTAGAAAACCCTCCTAATGATCCCACAAACAATCCAGAACCACCTCCCAAAAATCCACCACCTCCAGAAGACGTACCTGTCACAAACCCTCACTGTTTAGAAGATGTAATAAGAGATAATCTAAGTGAACTTAGAGGATTTCAAACCACCTATGCCAATGTCCCCACATTGTGCCCCATGTTTATGACATTGAACTCAATTATTGAAAACATGGAGAAACTTACACAGTAACATAGTGCTGTGCTTCTTTGGTGTGATTCCATGCACACCCAGTTTGACGATGGGCTTGATTATGATCAAGTCATGATCCTAAATATAACAAAACATGACATAGCTAATCTTTTTGTGGATCCTAAAACCGGTCTAAAAGTAGACCATGAAAAAACCAAGTTGTCAATTAAATGGTGCATAAATAGTGCAATACGTGACAATTTTTGGGACTGTTGGTGGATTGTTTTTGATAGACCACCTCACAATAATTTGGATGTCCCGTTTTATTTTATTATAAAATTGTATGCTGAATTTGTGCTCAGTCACAAGGTGAATTATTGGAGTATGAGACCGAACTAGGGTGTAGGTTTAGGTGCTCCTTGGGTCAGGCCATGGGCACAACGAGTGAAATCTCGCACATATGTCCCCCCTCCCAAGATCTCACCACCTCCCATAGTGTAGCATCCTGACATTATTGCTGAGGCTGACTCAGAGACTATTCGAGCCATTCACACCTTGAGTGATCTGCTAGTTACACAGAGCATGCCATTGTTGCCTCCTCATCCTGATGCTTTTGGCACTTCCACATCCTCCACGAGCTCACATGTTTGTGTGCCCTACACTTGCATTATATGCAAGAATCTGTGCTTAGGCCCCTTGACTGATAGTGATGAATATAATTTTGCCTTCAATGTGGATGATTCTACACAGCACACTACAGGCACTGAAGCAGCTCATGGAGATGTGCATCAGGAACCTACAGAGCCATGGACTCCCACTGTTGTAGTAAGGGTAAATTGTTCACTTTTTACATTGTATTTAAATTTTATTGTTCATATTTTTAGTAGAATTTCCTTATAATAATTTCCCGCTTATTTATTTTTGTGTTACATTTATGTCCAATTGATGACAGAGGAGGAGATGGCACAAGTGGAGGGGTCCATGCTATCAGCCATATCATTTGATCCTGAATCTTCCACGATGCATATGTTTTAATGTACTCATTGGTTTCCTTTTAAATTATGATAAATATAGTATATGTACATTGTTTTCTAATTTTTATGATCATCTTTTACATACTGATACAGGTGTCACTAGTTTCCATTGGGGGACAATGTGAGGGGGTGTAGGTGTCAGCCATTGATAAAGGAAAGGTAATTAAGTAATTTAGTTTGTTTATGCATACATATATACTTGTCAGTTGTGTGCACTCATTTTTAATTTACATGGTTTATTTGATAGAGAGTGGCATGTGATGATGCTGTGAGACCCTACCGTCATGATAGAGTCATAGGCATATCCATTCGCAGTGATAGCCTCATGGTTCGTACATTTCTAAAGTTATTTGTGTTTTTTTTACTATCAAGTATATATAATATGCTCAAGTTATGATAGTATGAAGGATCTGTTTAAATTTTGTAGGTCACTCCTAGTTTGAGGGAGCTAGAACGCCAAGGGTTTGTATCGCTGATGAATCAGCCAACAATCCCTAAAGAAAGTTCAACACAGGTAAGTTTTAATGTTAATTCAGTTATTTTGTAAACATATATTTGCTACCAAGTATTTAACATTAAACAATATAACTCGTAGATCAATCTCATGTTTGCAAACATATAAAGGTGGGAGTCGACATTGGTGGCACTATTCCTGTACTACCAAGGACATATATTAGGTCTCCTATCCACAGGAGGAGACAAAGAGGTGAGGTATATAAGACTTCAATTTTACTTTAAATTTTATTTATTATTGTTGACTATGATTCTGAATTTTAATCTAACTTAGGGTTTCACTTTTGTGTTTGAATGCAAGATCCATTAGAGCCAAAGAGTACTTCAAAGAGGCTGAATTTTGATGATCCACTAGTAGAATAGGATGTCCTAGAAACATTTGTAGTTGAACTTCTTATTTTGAGATGTCATATGACACATTTTGAGATGGCGTATACCACATTGTATCTAGATATGTTGACATGTAAATATGTATAGAATTAATGTTCATTTTGATATATATGAAACTTGATATTCGATCCAATTTGTTAATTGTGTGTTCATTTATTCATTGTT
Organism: Chamaecyparis obtusa; assembly: GCA_027943335.1. NCBI lineage: Eukaryota > Viridiplantae > Streptophyta > Pinopsida > Cupressales > Cupressaceae > Chamaecyparis > Chamaecyparis obtusa. The sequence continues at coordinate 274,939 of BSBK01002426.1, forward strand.
AGTATGTAAATATGCTTGTGTGTATGTACTCGTGTGTATGATTTATGCCTTAAGTATATTCATGGATATTCAAGTACATTATTCATAACCTAAATTCACGTGTATGGGCTACGTGCATGACTTAAGTGAATTCATGTTGTATGCTTTATAAAATATGTGCTACATGTATGCTTCATGACTTAATCAAACTTATGTGTACACTTTATGTGCTACGTCTGTTCACACATGTAATTCATGATTTAAGCGAATTCAAAATTTATGTGCTACAGTGTATTCATGTGTGCCTACAATGCCAGTCCTGTTCTCGACATCAGTCAATTCTAATATCAGAATGATATTCCAAACAATGAAATAGTTACATAAACTTGTAAAAAAATAGAAGACATCATTCCTATATCACAACCAAGCCAAGATCACATTAGATTTATTCTAAACAATTCACTATTACCTGGACTATTCCATGGGATAGAGAACTATAGAAATGTAGAGAACTTTATTTTCATTGATTGATTCAATTACAAACTTCAACCATTAATGTTACCTAGTGTTTAGTCACCCAAACGGAGCTAATGGCATAGTCCATTCACTGTCGGGATGAATGGTTTGGAAGTAATCCAGTGGTGAAACTTTCAACTAACCCTCACTACAAGTTTTGGCATCAAGTGAGACTAGAGTGCCAAATTCAAACAAATTTGAATCTCCCAGAATGGAGAGAGGTTATTGTAGGCCTTAGAAATGTAGTCTTGTAACATCTCATAGATCACCGATACCTCTCACGGAGTCCAAGATATGAGCCTTGAAAGTTCACTGCCCAATCATGCTTAGTGCACCTTGCGGACACTTTGGTTCGGCATGGTCTAGAATGTTCTACTGACTTAGTGGTCAAAACAGGGTTGTCCCTAGCATTTACCCATCCAACCAGAGCTAATGGCACAGTCCATTTAGTGCCGAGACTAATGGTTTGGAAAAAATCCATTGGTGCAACTTTCAACTGACCCTCTCTTCTCTCTCTCTCTCTCTAATATGTTTCCCCCTTTTCCCCTTTACCCCTATACATCCACTTTCTCTATTTTCCCTCTCTCTCTCTCTCTCTCTCTAATATGTTTTCCCCTTTACCCCTATACATCCACTTTCTCTATTTTCCCCTTTTTGTTTCCCCCCCCCTCTCTCTCTAATATGTTTCCCCCTTTACCCCTATACATCCACTTTCTCTATTTTCCCCTATTTTTTCCCTCTCTCTCTCTCTCTCTAATATGTTTCCCCCTTTTCCCCTTTACCCCTATACATCCACTTTCTCTATTTTCCCTCTCTCTCTCCCTCTCTCTAATATGTTTTCCCCTTTACCCCTATACATCCACTTTCTCTATTTTCCCCTATTTGTTTCCCCCCCCTTCTCTCTCTCTAATATGTTTCCCCCTTTACCCCTATACATCCACTTTCTCTATTTTCCCTTATTTTTCTCTCTCTCTCTCTCTCTCTCTATGCAAACCCTAAACTCTAATTCCTAAAACCTAAAACCTCTCTCTTTCCACCCTATGTCCCCACCTCTTAGCCTATATGTCCTTCTCTCCCCCCTCTCTCTCTTCCCCACTTCTCTACCCCTCTCCCTCTCCCCCACCTCTCTCCTCCTGATCCTCCTTCTCTCTCTCTCTCTCTCTCTCTCCCTCTGTCCCACCTCTCTCCTTCTCTCCCTTTATTCCCCTCTCTCCCTCTTTCCCTTCTCTCTGTCTGCACCTTTTCTCACTTATCAATCTCCCTCTCCATTTCTCCCTTCTCCCTTGGCCCCTCACTCTCACCCATCTCATACTCTCTCCCAATCTCTCTTATCTTCCTCCCCCTCACTCATTATCTATTTACCCCTATAAATCAAACCCCCCTCTTTCCTTATATATCTCTCTATTTCCCCCCTGTCACTATTTTTTCTCTCTCTCCCTCTCTTTATATCTATAGGCCTCTCACTCTCCTAGCCTCTTTCCCTTGTATTCCCTATTGGAATTAGGAGAGCTAGGTACAGAGAGGGGAGGGGTGAATTAGTACCTTCAAAAACTTAACTTGGAAACCTTTCAGATCTATAATGATAAATAGTGATAACCGACCAAGATAACTTGAATCTAATTGCATGAATCAATCATCCACTTAACTTAAGTAAGTAAACAACATTAAATCAATATCAAAATCACATGACACATGTATTTTGGTAACTCAGAAACCCTTGTAAGAAGGTAAAAACTACGGTGGGGATGACACCCACAAATTCTTCACTACTGCAGATAGAAAAGGTCTGCCTGTTAGGGCTACAAGTTTTGATCACTTTTGGTGATCTCACCCTATTAGGAGTGACATGTTAGATCAGCTAGATCTACCTAGTTATAGGATTTTAACAACACTAATGAAGTGTGTACTCAGTTAAGAGATTTACATAAGACAGTTAAGTCTACTCTATTAAGAGATTTTATCCAAAAAACTCTATTACAATTGTCAAAAAGCAATAGGTAAATATCTGCTATTTGACACTCAATTGTCTGATATAGATCTATAAGCTCTGCTAAAATATCACCTTACTTGTGATGAATATCTGCTCTGAACTGCTCGGTAGCCTCTACTGATTCTACTCAATCTGAATTCCTCTGTACTTAGTTCTACTCTATTAACTAATAGACTTGAAGATAGGCAAATGCTTCAAGTGCTTCGTGATTCATGTATCAACTCTTACCAAAAATGATGCGAAAACAAAAATATATAGTGTTCTATTTTTGCTGATTTAACAAAATTAGGTTACACAATATAGTCATAACCCTAAGATCTATGGTGTATAATAATAACCTAGATCATCTATTACAAAAGATATACATTGTATTTAATGGTAAAACATTTTACAAACCATTGTAACCATTTGCATAGAAGAATGTGCCATTCCTGATTACTATGCAGTTTCCTATGATCCTCGGTAAACACTGTGTAAACTGATCGGTGTATACTGCGATGCTTGGTGTTTACTGTCTGTCGATGTCGATGTCTGTTGGTGCTTAGTAAACTGTCTGTTGATTGATATACTGCTTTACCAACTAATTTTTTCTGCTTTATATTATCGATTAGCTCAATATAAGTGACCGACTGATATCTATACATACCTTTGGTACTAATGACAATCTTAAAAGCTTAATAGAGATAACAATCTCCCCCTTTGGCATTAGTATCAAAACTTCGAATGTATATAGAAAATTTTTTCTATGTAACTTATATCTCCTTACATATACACATCAAAAAATTTCTAAGTACTAAGTACTCCCCCTTGGTGCATGCTCTCGGTAATATATGGTATACATAGCATCCATGTACATAATATTTGGCATAATAGCTGATACATTTTTTTCCCCCTTTTTGATAGTAATGCCAAATATAGAATATTAAGTAGTATACTCACAGCTTGTCAAAAATTGACTGATGGGTTTTATTCATTAACTCCAAGAGGTTTTCCCATTCCTCTTTCAAGTTGGTGAGAGCAATGTGCTCAAGACTGACTTGTGCATGCATGTCAAAGATGTTTTCTAACACCAAAATTTTTGGTGTTGAAACTAATAGCTCGGCTTTGACAATATGTGCTTTAAAAATTTTCAAGTACAGAAGGAGTTCGGTTTGTAACTCAGTAACCTGATCGGTTAGGTGTGCTTCTTGTTTCTTCAAATCTGCTATCAACTGCCAGAGTTCTTGAACTTTGTGAATGTGCTTTAAGAAAGCATGTGGCTCAGTGATAGCTGCATTTGTACTCAATTGTATTTCTGCTTCCAATCCTTTGATCTTTTCACTAACTTCAACAGTGAAGGCATCTATAGTAAAAAGCTTCAATAAATATTGACAAATTGTCTAGGTGATGGATTTTGATTCAGTAATTACCTCAGATAATTTGACCTTCTTTAATGCCACTTCTAGGCTGATTTTCTGTGCTAATTTGTGTTGTATTCTGGATTCTGCCCTTTCTTTAATTCATTTGTCTGCATCAGTGTCTCGGGTGTTGATGTTCTTGACAAGTGTAGCAAGTTGATCTATAATAGACGTATCCTCATCAATGTTTATATCAAGTACTACCTGCTGGAGGATATCCCGCACATCAGTTAATACTTCTTTTCATTTGTGCTCTTGCTTCAACTTCTCTTGTGCTACCTTTCTTGAACATAACTCCCCATATTTACTCAAGTCTTCGGGGCTTAGGGTCCTCAGGTCACACTTAGGGATAATAATCACTTCATCTAGGGTGATCGACCCTTTTCCTTTCTTCTTCTTCTGTGCTAGAGGTGATATCTTTTCAATAATAGCAATAGATCTATCTCTAGTCTTCAGAGTATCCTTCCCTATTAACACTTGTTCTTCCTTCTTCTGCTCCTCGGTAGTTGTAGTCTTGGTTGATATAGTAGGAGTCTCGGTTGTGGTGTTCAGTGGGATCACCTTTGTTTCCTTTATTTCTTCTATTGCCTTTGGTTCTTGTGTTTCCTTTGCTTCTGTGGAAGGTGCCTCTGTATGTGTATGCTCATTTGTCTCTGTACGTTTCTCTATATTTTGATCCCCTATGGTGTCATTATTTTTCTCAGGATTTGAGCCATCGGGTTGTACTTGGGAAAGAATTTCAGCTGCTTCAGCAAGTACAGGAAGTTCACCCGGTAGTGATGTAACTAGACATTCAGTGTCTAGTGCTTCATCTTTATTTGGTGCAATATTTACATCTTCATCATCTTGGTCATCTATATCACCATGTGTGATGTCTACAATGAGTATATCATCATCAGTTTTCTTCTTCAGTTGGATTTCAACTTTATCCGATGCATCCTGGATACTTTTATTTCTTCCTTGTCCTTGGTTATATCAATTGCCTTGGTAACTGATATACCGGTATTCTTTGATTTCTTTGCTATTCCCTCATCAATACAAATACCTTTACCTTTAGAATTTTATCTCTTCTTAGATAGGTTCAAAAATGCTTGTTGCTCAACTTTTTCTTTCACCTTCAAAATTGATGTCCATATAGAATCAGTTGTTATATCCATATCTTCTACATTGTCATTCATGATCATTAAGGCTCTATTCTTGATCATAAAGTTTGCTTGGTATTTGGTCAAGTATTCATTAACTTCTCCAAAGCTTAAATGTGCAGCTGCCCGAACTAGAGAGCGTTCTCTCTTTTTCTTCTTGGTGTCTAGTGTAATAGCCCATTTTTCAATAATTGTATCATCCAGTTTCTTTAGTAATGCACAGGCAAACTCCATTGGAACTTTCTTGAATTTTATCATCATTTGGATGACAGCCTCTTCAATCTTGGTTTGATCTTCTTTTGACATTTTGTCAAATCTATCTAGTAAGGGATCAGTGAGGTCTCCATGTTCAATTATGTCCTCAACAACTTCATCTATTGTTTTGGCCTTGATACTAATCACTTTGAATTGATTTACATCATCTTCTGTCTCTGTATCCTTTAGATCTTCCTTATTTCTAATGAATTTCCTCCTTTTCTTTGGTGCCTCAGTTATGGCTTTGTTCTTTCTCTTAATGTATTTCTTTGTCGGTGTAGCTACTCTTCTTTTTGTTACTATTTCTGCTTCTTCCTTATCTGTAAGTGGTGCTGTAGTTGACGATCGTGTTTTCATACCTTCATTTACAGGTGACTTCATCTTTGTAGGAATTTTAGGTGGAGGAACCAGTTTAGGATCTACTTCTTTGTTAGACTTGGTCTCCTCACTATCATATGGTTTTTCAGCTAACTATAACTGACCTTCAGTTTCCTATTCAACCAGTGTCCCTTCAGATTTGTTAGACCCATCTCCATATTTAGCAGTGAGATTTTTCTTCATCTTCTTTACCTTTCTAGTTATTTTACCGATCTCAATATTTATGGAGATTCTAGATTTGGCTTCTTCATATACTCTGAACCTAGTGGCAATGGGATCCTTCGGTAATGCAAGCAGTGCATTGATAGATTTCAGTGCAAAATCATGGTTTATTTCATATCCCATTCGTGCCAACCATTTTATCCTAGGGTCAACTACTTTTATCAAGGTATAATCAGTGTTGACCACAAAACATATGTCATTCTCAAATTTATGAACTAATTCCCTCGGAATTCTACTTCTTTTATCCATTTTAGATTGAAATTCTATGAAGTATGCATTAAACTCTATATTTAACTTATCTCCTAACTTATTCATCATTTCACCAATCTGTTTTGTTATCAGTACATCTGATATCCAATTTACTTTACCGGTGCCAAGCACATACTTTTGTAAATAGAGGAATATGCATGCAAGTAGAGATCCAAACTTACATGTGTTAGACTTCTTTTTCCTTATGGTCTTCGTATTCTCCTGAAGTTGATGAAACAATGCCTCAGCAAGATCAACCTAGTGACCTTTCATGATGGGGAGGTTAGGATAGACTAGCTAGTCTATGCCTCTGATCCTTAACCAGGACCCTAGTGTTCTCCTAACACCTATGAAGGTCTATAGGATTCTCTTCTCATCAAAAGATCCCCTGACCTAACCTAACTTGACCATCAAGTATAGCTTTATCAACTTGCATCCTATCAAGCATTGCTTCCTAGCACCATCGCTTACATAGGCTTATAAGGGTCTTTTAGGGTTCAATTACCTTCCCAAGCTCTGACAGTGAATTTTATGAGCTCCAAGGTGTTTTTGGGACATTTGAAACATCTTCAAGGCATTAGTGAGGTTGGGTCATCACCCAATTTCATACTTCCTTCCCAAAATAGGGCTACAAGGAAGTGCCCAATTAGGCCTCCCTCCGGCTTTCTAGGACTTTTCACCACTTTCCTGCATTGAATCAAAATTCTTGTTCAAAAGGAACTTCACTACAAATGTCTAACCCTCAAAGATTTTTGGGGTCTTGGGCATCCATCTATCTGTACAATGCTTCTTCCAAGAATGAGGGTTTTTAGTGCTTTTGGAACCTCATAGAGTTACAGATCTTCTTGGCTTTCTTCAATACCTTTCTTGGATTCCTCAAGGTCTCTCCTTCATAGCATATTTCCTTCACACATTTCCCTTGACTCCCTCTAAATGGCTTGCTTTGAAACTCTTTCCTTTGTCTTCTAGAGCACTTGTACTGCTGACTGCTCCTAACCGGGAATTGCCTTAGCTCGCCTAGGGAATGGTCAAAAAAATAGGTGCAATCACACTCCAAGACCCTACAAACATATTCATACAAGGTAGGGTCTGTACTACCAAATTCCAAGAAACCATGGTATGGCCATGGTAGGAAATGGAGTTACAACCCTACATCTTCAAGTCTCTCCAAACTGACCATAGACTGTTTAAAACAAAGAAATGAACAAAATGCAAACTAAAACTTGAAAAGAACTAAACCTAACACACACACCTAAAAATCTAAATACACAAGACAATGTCTCCTGCACAGATGCACCAAAACTTCACTCTATTCACATGTAATCAGTCCATCAACAGTGACTATTACACACAAAACTCTGTTCAGACTATTCTTTCCGTACAGAATCATACAAAGTGATCTCCAACCTTCAAATTAGTGTTTCTTAGGTACTTTATATTCTTTATCTTGGGGTGTGGGTCTGGTTAGTGCTTTTTAGCCACTTAGCAAAGCTAGGTAATATAAAAAGAAAAGTTGCTAGCAACTTTTGAGCAACTTTTTGTTGCTCAAGCAACTTTTTCTCTCATACTTCAAAGGACTATTTATAGGTCCTACCAAGGCACACATGTGCTCATACCTCAACCAAACACTTGACCCTAGAATCCTACTAACATGGCAAATCAATGACCTCAGGATGAAAACATGCCCTGAGTCATTGTGCCATTTACATCAAGAACCAACAGAACTTCTAGGACCTAGCCTAGGCCTAGACACACACAAAATAAGACAAGCTCTTATTATAATTACAAGCTTCACTTAAGAAGATCAACACAACAAAAAAAGATGGTGGGAGCCCTTAGAAGGGTGCTCCTACACCATACTCCCCCTCAGCACAAACTAAGGCACTTTGGGTTAAGAAGAGCCAGATCAACTCCAAACTTCTTGAACTATCCTTCCTCAATCTAGGTGGCTTCAGATTTAGGTTGATCCATCCATTTGATCAGATGTTCCATGTGAACTTGATGTCTAGTAGTATTCTTCACCCTAGATTCTAAGATCTTCTCTGCTTTGGCTAGCTTCTTCTTGGGCATTGCATTGGTGTCTATGTCTTGCAACACCTTTGGTGAATCTATACCTTGCTATTTGATGTCTCCTTTGAACATAACCAGGCCTGCAACATTAAACACCAGGGAGATGGCTAAATCTGATGGCAAGTCCACCTTGTAGGCATTCTCTCCATATTTGGCTAGAATTTGACAAGGTGCTACTCTTCTCATTTGTAGTTTGGTGGGCATGCCCTTCTGCATCCTTGCTTTTTTAAGATGGACCATGATATAGTCCCCAATCTGAAACTGTACTTCTTTCCTCTTTTCATCCACTTTAGCTTTGAGTTTATGAGTGGACTCCATGAAGGTTTTCTTCACCTACTCTTGAACCTCCTTGATGGTTTGAGTGAAATCTTCAGCTTGTCCACTCTTCAACTCCATAGAACCTAAATCCCTTAACTCACACACTCCTCTAGGGTGTCTTCCATACATAATCTCAAAAGGACTTCTTCTTGTGGTCCTGTTTACACTATCATTATAAGCATATTTAGCCTGAGATATAACAAGATCCCAAGTCTACCCATACTCCTTTGTCAAACACCTTAGCAAGTTGCCAAGGACCCTGTTTATGACTTCAGTTTGGACATCAGTTTGAGGATGGTATGCTGAACTGAAAGAGAGATTAGTTCCCAACCTTTTCCATAAGGTTTGCCAAAAATGACCCATGAACTTGCTATCTCTATCAGACACAATACTCAGAGGCAGTCCATGAATCCTAACTATCTCTTTGAAGAAGAGATGTGCTACATAGCTTGCATCATGAGTAGTTCTACATGGAATGAAATGACTCATTTTAGAGAACTTGTCTACTACAACATAGATGCTATCCATACCTGATTTGGTTTTAGGGAGTCCAACCACAAAGTCCATGCTCACACACTCCCAAGGCCTATTTGGAATTGGTAAAGGTTGATAGAGTCCTGTATTTCTTGAACCTCCTTTGGCTCTTTGACACACTCCACATTGGTCTACATATCTTCTCACATCCCTTGCTATCTTAGGCCAAAAATAGTATCTTTTCACCAACTCCAATATCTTATTTATGCCAAAATGTCCACTTAGACTTCCATTATGCTTCTCTTGAATCAGATTTTCCCTCATGGATCCTCTAGGTACACATAACTGATTACCTTTGAACAAAAATCCATTTTTTAGGGTATAATCTACAAACTCACCATGGAAATGGTTCTCAAAATCTTGGCACACCTTGTAGGCTTGTGAGAAGTCTTCATCCTTCTCATATAAGTCTTTGAAACCTACTATTCCAATGCTTTGTAGCTGTACTTCTTGGACAGTCAAAATCTTTCTACTCAAGGCATCTACTACTTTATTGAGCTGCCCCTTCTTGTGTTTAATTGTGAAGGTAAAGGATTGGAGATACTCCATCCACTTCAAATTCCTATTGCTAAGCTTCTCTTGAGTGTTTATATAGCTCAAAGCCTTATTATCAGTAAATGCAACAAATTCTTTTGGCAAGAGGTAATGCCTCCACTTCTCGAGGGATTGTAATAATGCATACAATTCTAAGTTATAGGCTAAATACTTTTTCTTTGTCTCATTGAGTTTCTCACTGAAGAATGCCACATGCCTTCCTTCTTGGTTCCATACACCCCCTACTGGTGCACCACTTGCATCACATTCAATTGTGAACAACTTATCAAAAGTAGGTAAGAGTAAGATAGGTTTGGTAGCTACCTCTTGCTTCAATGTTTGAAATGCTTTCTCAGCTACCTCAGTCCACTTGAAATTAGTTTTAAGTCCTCCCTTGATAGTGTCTAGTACTGGTGCACAAATACCACTAAAGTTTCTCACAAACTTTCTATAAAATTGGGCTAATCCATGAAAACTTCTAACTTCAGTCCCTATTTTAGGGGTAGGCCAATTCAAGATTGCCTCCACCTTGCTTGGGTCCATTTTCAAAGTACCCTTGGACACCAAAAATCCCAAGTAAACCAGCTCCTGCTACATGAACTCACACTTCTCTAGGTTGATAGCCAATTACTGCTCATGTAGCTTCTTCATAACCAACCTCAAGTGCTCAAGATGTTCTGCTTTGGTTTTGCTATAGATGAGTATATCATCTAGATACACCTCTACAAATCTACTTATGAAGTCCTTCAAGACCTCATTCATCAACCTCATGAAGGTGCTTGGGGAATTGGTAATCCCAAATGGCATCACAAGCCATCCATACAATCCATCTATGGTTTTAAAAGTGGTCTTCAACTCATCACCCTCCTTGATTCTAATTTGGTGATAACCACTTTTTAGATCCAACTTAGTGAAATACATAGCACCTCCTAAGAAATCCATCAAATCTTGTATTCTTGGAATTGGGAACCTATACCTGATAGTGATCCTATTGATAGCCCTTGAATCTATGCAAAGTCTCCATTTTCCTCCTTTCTTGGATGCCAAGACCACTAGGACTGCACATGGACTAATACTCTTCTTAATCAGTCCTTGATCCAATAGCTCTTGCACTTGTCTTGCCACTTCCTTATTCTGATCAGGGGTAAGCTTGTAGGCTGCTTTTTTAGGCTAAGATGTACTAGGTACAAAGTCTATTTGATGACTTATGGCCCTTCTTGGGGGTAGTGTTGTAGGGGTTCCATCACTCACAATGTCTTTGAATTCTTCTAACATTTGTTGCACTTCCAATGGTGTTTCTGCCTACAACTTCTTGTCATCCTCCTTTGGTTTCACCATGATAGCACATCCTATTATCTCCTCATCATGTAGTGCATGTAGGAACTCCTTACCACTGCTAAGAAACACACTAGGTGTTTTAGAAGTACCTTCTTCATTCTCTATTATGGACAGAATCTTGAATGTTCTTCCATCTTTCTTGAAAGAAATGGAATTCTCCTCTCCATCATAGATCACCTTCCTATCAAATTGCCGGGGTCTTCCCAATAAGAGATGGCATGCATCCATGGGTAGGACATCACAAAGCACTTTGTTCTTATAGCCTCCAATTGAAAACTCCACCCATGTCTACTCATTTACTAGCACACTCTGCTCTTGATTCAACCAAGTCACCTTGTAGGGGTTTGCATGGGGAACCTTTGTGAGTTTGAGCTTCTTTGCTGCTTCCTCTACTATGATGTTATCAGTGGACCCTGAATCCACTATAACCTTGCAAACTTTTCCTTGTATCTTGCATCTGACTCTAAAAAGAGCTCTCCTCTGCTTGGGTTCACCTTGATTAGGTTTCCTTATGAGTACTCTTCTAAACATTAAATTTTCACCCATTTCTAATTCTAGTTTGCTGACTTGATTAGTACATGAGCTATTGCTATCATCTTGGGTATATGCTACCCTCTTTTCATTGCTAGAGTTTGATGGCTCATTAGGATACCTATAAGCAGGGTGCCCAAGCTGTCTACATTGATAACATTTCATTGTGGCAAGGTATGAGCTACTTCTTCCTACAGCTCTTCCTCTATTTCCTTGAGAACCTCTTCCTCTACCCAAAGATCCTCTTGTACTAATTTTTGAACTTTGTTCCAAAAGTCTGCTCTCCCCTTGGCTTCTTGAGTCACCACCTCTTCCACTAGAACCTCCTCTTTGACCCCCTCTAGAGTCTCTACCTCTGCCTCTATTCTTTGAGTTTTTGTGCCATATGCTGACATCCAAGAACTATGGTGGGAGTGAACAAACTCATCTCCTCTGCTATGCTCCATTTTAGACCACTTAGGTACCTTGCCACCTTGATGCTCTCTTCTTCCTTGATTTTAGATCTCAAGCTCAACTTGTGAAACTCTTCAGTGTAGGTGGCTACATCCATCTCCTTCTGTCTGAGATTCAATCTCCTCCTATGCTGCTAGATCTCATAATCAATAGGTAGGTATGTTTCTTTCACTTTGTTGACCATTGCTTTCCAATTGGAGATTGGGTTCTTTCCCTCTTTCTCTCTTTCATCTTGCAAGTAGTTCCACTAGGTTAAAGATTGACCCCTCAACCTAGACTTGGCCACTTTGACCTTCTATACCTCTGAGATCTCTTCACATTTGAAGTGATTCTCCATGCCTTCAATCCATTGCATCACAAGCTCTGTATCCATCTTGCCGGTAAGTAATGGGACACCTTCAAGTGCCTTGGCAGTGATAGCCTTCAAAGCTTTAAGGAATTGTTCATCTTGGATTGGAGGATCAGGTGTAGGCACATCATCATTAATGGTCTTGTCTTTCTCTTTGGCATCCTGCTCCTCCATCCTATCTTTCACCTTATCTTCCTCTTCTTGGACATCATCCAAGAGTTGTTCCATTTGCATCAATCTTTCTTGCAGGAGTCTATTAGCTTCCTCCTAATCTTCCACCTTCTTAGCAAGCTCTGTATTAGTCACCATTTGCTTCTTGTGTGATGATCCAACTGACTCTTTTGAAGGTTGAAACATCCACTTTCCACTTCCCAAGCCTTAAGGGGATTTGATACCAATTTGATGGGGAGGTTAGGATAGACTAGCTAGTCTATGCCTCTGATCCTTAACCAGGACCCTAGTGTTCTCCTAACACCTATGAAGGTCTATAGGATTCTCTTCTCATCAAAATATCCCCTAACCTAGTCTAACTTGACAATCAAGTATAGCTTTATCAAATTGCATCCTATCAAGCATTTCTTCTTAGCACCATCCCTTACATAGGCTTATAAGGGTCTTTTAGGGTTCAATTACCTTCCCAAGCTTTGATAGTGAATTTGATGAGTTCCAAGGTGTTTTTGGAACATTTGAAACATCTTCAAGGCATTAGTGAGGTTGGGTCATCACCCAATTTCATACTTCCTTCCCAAAATAGGGCTACAAGGAAGTGCCCAATTAGGAACTTCACTACAAATGTCTAACCCTCAAAGATTTTTGGGGTCTTGGGCCTCCATTTGTCTGTACAACACTTCTTCCAAGAATGAGGGTTTTCAATGCTTTTGGAACCTCACAAAGTTATAGATCTTCTTGGCTTTCTTCAACACCTTTCTTGGATTCCTCAGGGTCTCTCCTTCACATCATATTGCCTTCATACATGTCCCTTGACTCCCTCTAAAGGGCTTGCTTTGAAACTCTTTCCTCTATCTTCTAAAGCACTTGTACTGTTGACCACTCCTAACCGGGCATTGCCTTAGCTTGCCTAGGGCATGGTCAAACAAATAGGTGCACTCACACTCTAGGCCCCTGCAGACATATTCATACAAGGTAGGGTCTTTACTACCAAATTCCAAGAAACCATGGTGTGGCCATGGTAGGAAATGGAGTTACAACCCTACATCTTCAAGTCTCTCTAAACTGGCAGTAGACTGTTTAAAACAAACAAATGAACAAAATGCAAACTAAAAATTGAAAAGAACTAAACCTAACACACACACATGAAAGTCTAAATACACAAGACAATGTCTCCTGCACAGATGCACCAAAAATTCACTCTGTTCACATGCAATCAGTTCATCAACAGTGACTGTTACACACAAAACTCTGTTTAGACTGTTCTTTCCATACAGAATCATACAAAGTGATCTCCAACCTTCAAATTAGGGTTTGTCAAGTCCTTTATAGTCTTTATCATAGGGTGTGGGTCTGGTTAGGGCTTTTTAGCCACTTAGCAAAGCTAGGTAATATAAAAAGAAAAGTTTCCTAGCAACTTTTGAAAAGTTGCTAGCAACTTTTTGTTGCTCAAGCAACTTTTTCTCTCATACTTCAAAGGACTATTTATAGGTCCTACCAAGGCACACATGTGCTCATACCTCAACCAAACACTTGACCCTAGACTCCTACTAACATGGCAGATCAATGACCTCAGGATGATAGTATGCCCTGAGTCATTATGCCATTTACATCAAGAACCAACAGAACTTCTAGGACCTAGCCTAGGCCTAGACACACACACACTGAGCCAAGCTCTTATTATAATTACAAGATTCACTTAAGAAGTTCAACACAAAAAAAAGAGATGGTGGGAGCCCTTAGAAGGATGCTCCTACACCATTTCACTACAATTTTGTGCGCCATGTTTACTACACTGCAGGGTATGCTATTGAGTTTGCTTGATTGAAATAGGTTGTACTTGATCACATGTGCTGCAAATTTTACTACTAGGTCTTTGATTGTCAAAATGTTCAATGCTTGACTATCCCATTGTGCTCTAGTGTATTTCTCAACATTTGGTCATGAAGAACTTCAGAAAGCCTTAGCTTTGTCAGTTGTAGGGAGTCCGGTAACCCTACTGATTATTTTCGTATTGACCTCAATTGGTTTATCCAGCCAGAATTTGTCATTGTGATACCTGCTCAAAATGACTCTAATCCAATCTGATTTAAATGATTGCGGAAAGTGTATAAAACATGATAAACCTGATTCCTCAATCTTTTTGTACTGTGATTTCATTTTTCCATCGGGACCACAGAGTAGTTGATATGCTGCAATAGTTTCAAAATCTCCAACTTCTCTGATTTTGTAGTGCATATAAGACCTTACGTCTTTTGTGAATAAAACCCTTTTTGGTATGCTCGAGAATGCATCCATTGTATTTGTTTGTGCTGTAACCTTAGGATGTGGCTTAAACTTTGGTTCATCAAAATTTTTCCTAATGATTAGATTAACTTCCTCTTCAACACTTTGAGTTTTTCTTGTAGATGATGTAGATGCCATAAATTAATTCTAGGGTTTCGGCAAGCTGCAGGATAGGAAGTGTTTGATTGCAAATGAACTTACTCAATATTGTGAAGAGTGATGTCAGTTCGATCTAGCGTAACCTTGAATCCTTCTAAAAATCTTTTAGCTCAAACTTTGCTCTTTGAATTCTTCGCTCTTCAAAATCACATTGTAAAAAAGAACTTTGTTCTCGTGTATTTATAGACTTTCAATGTTCCTGCTCAAAATTTTATGTAATAAATGCTCCATCTAAGTTTTGGTATGAAACAACTGTCAGCTCGGTGACAACTACAATTTTCATCCACTCGGTTAACATAGAATTTCTTCATCGGTTGATACATATGCTCGGTTAACCTTAGATAGTGATTACCAATGGGTAACCAACTCTCGGTCTCTCTTTTTCTGATTGTATAGCATTGTTAACTTATGACAACTAAACCATAGTGCATCTTTATTCATGCTGATTTGGTATAAGAACATTATGCATAAGGAACTATATGTAAAATGTGATCTTTTGAAATATCAGTCCCATACATACCTATTTCACTTTAAGTGGAGGTACCAATGTCACCTAATCCAGTGGATGAGGTTTCACTGACAACATTACTTGACTCAGCATTCTCATTAGATGCCTTCTTCCACATAGTGTTCCTTAACTTTGTAATATCTACAATAGTATATCCACTTTCAAATATATGGTTCTCTTCTGGTGCTCGGTCTCTACAGTTCTTGATTAAATGACCGACCTTATGGCAGTGCATACAAGCCATCCCAGTGTTTGTCTAGCTACTTGATTGTCCAATCTGACTTTTTCTATAACAGTTTTCTGCAATGTGTCCATATCTACCACATACAACATAGTTAGTCCATGTATTATAATCCCAAACATAAGAGTTACCTTGTCTCTTCGGTTGATATGGCCTGCGCT
This sequence comes from Chamaecyparis obtusa, assembly GCA_027943335.1. Lineage (NCBI taxonomy): Eukaryota > Viridiplantae > Streptophyta > Pinopsida > Cupressales > Cupressaceae > Chamaecyparis > Chamaecyparis obtusa. The sequence goes on from BSBK01002426.1 coordinate 290,717, forward strand.
GTGGTTTCTCCTTAGGTGTCCAGACTTGCTTCATTTTTTCCTTACAGTCTCGTGCAACGTGTCCATGTTTGTTACAAGTATAGCATATTTTCTTCATAGTGGTATTATTAGCAAGATCATTTTTCTTAGCTCTACACTCATAAGGAGGATGTCCAAACTTACCATAGTAATAACAATATCCATTAAACTTAGGAGTGACAGGAGGTTTACCTTGTGCTCTGCTTCTACACACATTAGATGTATGTCCCAGTTTGCCACAATGATAACATGCTAACACTTTAGGTTTCTGATTTTGACTGATGTTGATTTGTTCATCTTGTTGTGATGATTCTCCTTCATCGGTGTAGCCTATACTGACTTTATTTCCAAATCTTCTCTGATTAGTTAAGAAGTCATCAATCTTCTTGGAGCTGTCCTCAGCAAGTTTCTTCATTTCATTTTGCTATTGTTGATTTTTTACTTCATTTCTCAGCTTCTCATTTTCTTCTCTGAGTCTTGCAACATCTTCTAGTTTTCTTGACAATTTTGCATTTACTCGATTTACCTCTTGATTCATAGTCATCACTTGATTAGTTACTTGGAAATGTTAGTTAGTGAGTCTTTTTATCTCACTTTCTTTAGTTTGAAGTTGTTCAGTCATTGATTACCAGATTTCTCTCTTGCTCGGCTTGTTTTGCTTTGTTAATTTTTTCTACCATTCTCACCATTTGAGATTCTTGACCGATTTGTAGTGCTTTCACTTGATTAGTTAAATATTGATTCTTTTCAGATAGATCAGTGATTATTCTTTCAGATCCATCGGAGATGCTTCCAGAACTTGATCTAATATGCTTGAATATGTCATCAATAAGTTCTTCATGGTAACTAATCTCATTTTGTAGTCTAGCTAGGTTCTTCCTTTCATCCAGTAATTTCTTCAGTCCTTCCTTGGCTTGCTTATATTGTTCCACAAACATTTGCATTTGTATCTTCTGATTCTCAATAGTCTTGTCAAGCTTGTATCTCTCCATGACCTAGATCTTTACCCTTCAGTGGTTAAACTATTCAATAAGAGAACTGAGCTCTGATACCAATTGTTGGAATTAGGAGAGATAGGTACAGAGAGGGGAGGGGTGAATCAGTACCTTCAAAAACTTAACTTGGAAACCTTCCAGATCTATAATGATAAACAATGATAACCAACCAAGATAACTTGAATCTAATTGCATGAATCAATCATCCACTTAACTTAAGTAAGTAAACAAAATTAAATCAATATCATAATCACATGACACAAGTATTTTAGTAACACATAAACCCTTGTAAGAAAGTAAAAACTGCGGTGGGGATGACACCCACAAATTCTTCACTATTGTAGATAGAAAAGGTTTTCCTATTAGGGCTACAAGTTTTGATCACTTCTAGTGATCTCACCCTATTAGGAGTGACATGTTAGATTGGCTAGATCTACCTAGTTATAGGATTTTAACAAAACTAATGAAGTGTGTATTGGGTTAAGAGATTTACATAAGATTGTTAAGTCTACTCTATTAAGAGATTTTATCCAAAAAACTCTATTACAATTGTCAAAAAGCAATAGGTACATATCTGCTATTTGACACTCAATTGTCTGATACATATCTATAATCTCTGCTAAAATATCACCTTACTTGTGATGAATATCTGCTCTGAACTGCTCGGTAGCCTCTGCTGATTCTACTCAATCTGAATTCCTCTATACTTAGTTTTGCTCTATTAACTGATAGACTTGAAGATTGGCAAATGCTTCAAGTGCTTCGTGATTCATATATTTAGCTCTTACCAAAAATGATGCAAACACATAAGTATATAGTGTTCTATTTTTTCTGCTTTAACAAAATTAGGTTACACAATATAGTCATAACCCTAAGATCTATAGTGTACAATAATAACCTAGATCATCTATTACAAAAGATATACATTGTATTTAATGAATATCATTACATTAAATGTTCCTTGATCTTGGTAAAATCTTTTACAAACTATTGTAACCATTTGCATAGAAGAATGTGCCATTCTTGATTACTATGCCATTTCCTGTGATCCTCGGTAAACACTATGTAAACTGATCAATGTATACTATGATGCTCGGTGTTTACTATCTATTAGTGTCGGTGTCTGTTGGTGCTTAGTAAACTATCTGTTGCTCGGTATTCTGCTTTACCGACTAGTTTGTTCTACTCTATATTACCGATTAGCTCAATATAAGTGACTGACTAATATCTATACATACCTTTGGTACTAATGACAATCTTAAAAGCTTAATAGAGATAACATTCCCAACCATAATCCCTAAACCTTATACTAGTCCCTAAAATCTAAACCCTAAACTAGTCTTTAAACTCTAAAACCTAATCCTTAAATCCTATAACCATAAGTCCTAAACCCTAAATCCTTACTCTCTTTACCTCTCTCCCTTTTCCCCACCTCTCTCCCTCTTTCTCTCCCCTTTCATTCTCCCAAACACCTAAACCCTAAACTCCAAGACATAAGCCCTAATCCCTCTCTCTTTCCACTATTTATCCCCACCTCTCTCCCCTTTTCCCTTCTCTTTATCTTCCCCACTTCTCTACCTCTCTCCCTCTTCTACACCTCTCTCCCTCTTTTCCCCCTCTCTATTTATTGAAACCATAAGCCCTAAACTCTAATCCCTAAACCCTAAACCCTACATTAGTTCCTCAACACTAAACCATAAGCCCTAGACTATAAGCCATAAATTGTAAGTCATAAACCCAAAACCCTCTTATTAGTGCATATTCATGTGACTTAACTAAAATATTGAATTCTAAACTTTGGTTTTGTAATAGAGTTACAAGATTTCATGGGCGTAAACACATTTCTTGTCTATGCATGAATTCTTAGCATCCCCATAAGTGTGTCAAAAATTGTAATATGAACTACAGATAATTATTATATTTTGAGCATTCCCTGCTAGTTGAGAAACAAATTAAGAATTGATACTTAATATTATAGAGAGGCATATGATGAAATAAAAGAAAATAGAGAACCAAATAAACAATGATTAAAGGAAACTTTTCTTCAAATATTTCATATATATATTTATATACATTATAAAATATGTAAGTCTCATAAAAAAAAATGGAGTTACTATTCTAAAATTCCAAACTAAAAAAAACACAATCTAAATCCTCTATTTTCTGAATGTTGAAATGTTTACTTCTACTCTCTATCACTCAAAAATTGCTCTATCTCTCATTATTTATTGCAAGAAGGGACTTCCTTGTTATTTGAATGTATTTGATACAACATAACAAAAAAATTGCACTTTCTTCACATACAATGCATTACAAAAAAATGTTGCCCCTAGTTCCAAAAACTATGTTCCTATAGAAAACATGAGAATTCTTTCTTTATAAGGAAAATATCCTTGTTTTCATGCAAATGACTTATACCATGGCACTTAGGGGGTTGACTACAATATAGACATCAAGCATATAATGTTTTTAGTAATAATGTAAACTACTTTTCATATAACTTGTACATGAGAAAATTATTATTTAGCATAAAACCAACTTTGATACTAAATACAAGTAAAAAATAATCACTAGCTAAAAATCCTTAGCTTCTAAAAGGCACATGACCAAGTAAAAAAATTTCTCCATCTAAAATTTTCACATCAATAAGTAAAAAGAGGTTCAATGTGCTTGGATAGATAGATACATCCATTTCCAAATTTTATGCCTCATATTTTGGGTGCTATATCTCTTAATATTCAATGCATTTTATTGATTTTTGTCTACCTAATAAGTGCAATGGAGAAGTTCTACCAGACGGAGCTGTTCTCCACTATAAAATCCCACTCTTCTTAAAATTTTATAATTTAAATTAGTATAAATTTTGCAAATTTGCATGGTCCTATTTTCCATATTTGAAAGTCTTCATTTGTTTCTTCTTCAAAGATAGTCTATTCACACGAGAATCCATATGAACATGTCACCACATGTTTTCAACTATAATTTACCTAACCTAATGAAACCCTAAAAAAATTGAAATCCTAACTTGAATTAAGTATAATTCTAATGCTAATAGTCTTAATAGCTATAATCTCAATCTTAACTTCATTTGAATGTATTATGCTTTCTCTAACAATGACTCATTCTACAACTATATCTATAATCATAACCTTTAATCCCATTTCTACAACTAACCCTACCACTAATAGTATTTATAATTGTAACCCTAACCCTAATTCTAACCATAAAATTAACACTAAGGCTAAAATATAAATGTAATCCTAAATGTCAATAATTGTAGCTTTAATCTTATCCCTATTCTTATATCTAAAACTAATGCTATTTGTTATTTTAATCTACACACTCATTTTTTATGGTAACATGACTTGTTGCTAGGAGTATTTTTTTAAAACTAACCTTGTTTTCCTTGTGAGAGAATAAAAACTATGCCAATAGTTGGAGAGATTACAATTGGATCATAATCTTCCTCTCTGTTTGAGAGGGGAAGCTCCCGAGGTTTCAAGGTGTCGGGCTTTGGAAAAAGTTTATTTCCCGCTTCCGGGTCGACTATTTTAGATTTTAGAATGGTAAACTCTTAAATTGTATTTAATCTAGGTCCATTTCTAAAGGGTTAAGGCCTAATTGGAATTTAATTCTCCAATGTTGGCCCCTCTAGAAGATTGTGCCCTAGATCACTATAAAAGGAAGCCTTCCTCCTCTCATTTTATCCATCTCATACCAAGCAATTTCATGATCAAGACATCTAGCTCTCAAGTCCAAGAAAGCATTCAAGAATTAAAACATTCAAGTGCAACCAAGCATTCAAGTCCTCAAGCATTCAAGCATTCATCAAGGAGATCCATTGTTAGCCATTGAAGGATTCAATCTCTTTGGAGCCCTCTTGTTGAAGATTTCTCCATCCACATTCATCCAAGATTCTTCCTATTCAAAGATCCATTCAAGATTGGTATTGAATATCTAATGAAATTGATTTGAGACATCCTACATTGAATTCTACATTCATTTGGAGCATTCATACTTGTGGATTCAAGGATTCGAATCCTCCACAAGGGTTTCAACATAAGCAAGGTGAATAGTTCCATTTACTTTATTTATGCACATTACTATTTAAATTACATTTCAAGGTTGATTCCAAACTGGGGTTTAGCCAAGGAAAACCCCTCATCCAAAAAACAAAACCATTTTTCTTGCAGGTGCAAGTGCGGGATGATGAATATCAGTGCAGATCTAGATACTTGTTTCGGTGAACTTGCAAGATCCACAAACATAATTTCCATCGGAGTTATTTTAGGTCGGGGTTGACTTTCAGTGGGGGTCAAGATTGTACCCCAAGGTAAGATCTTACCCCGATAAGGAGGTCAAAGTTGACCTTGCTTAGAAAGACAAAAGTTTTCTGGGTTTTCTCTATCTCTACATTTCCAGGCTAGATCAGGTTGTAGAATTTCCCAAAACTGTACACAGACATCAGAAAATAGTCTTTTCCAGGTTCATTCTATTTCAAGGTTAGTATTCATTTTCAATCCATTTCAATATTTAAGTACATATTTTCTATAACAGATTATAGGGTTTCTCTCTCTTTTTCATATTCTCTATAGATTGATTCATTTGTGAATTGGTCACTTCCTTATGATTAATCAATTTGGATCTCTCCTTTGAGAATTTGGGATTAAGGATAGATCCTATATTCCCACACACATTCAATACATCTTATTCTCATGTAAACCCCCATTATTATATCTTACATTTTGGTGAACCCTGCATACTTACCCCTTTTCTTTTGTGGAATTAGATGCCCTATTGTGTTTTATGGTGTTAGATCTTGCATGTATTAGATTTCTTTTATGTTTTTTCATCTCATATAATATCAAAATATTTTGTGTTAGTTTAGTTCATTTTCATTGCATTGGTATATGAGTTTTACTACCTTTAGTCCTACTTATAACATTATGGTTAGACAAAGTCATAGAATCATGGGTGCCTTTGATCCCAAATCTTCTTCTCCTTTCCTTAGGATCCCGGATGATAATTTGATTATTCATGATTCCAATCCTACTATGGAGAAAAAATATTCTCACTCATCTCATGATGAGGATGATGCTTTAAGAGTTCCTCCTGAACAAGTCCAAAAAATTTCAACCAAACTTGATAAAATGGGTAATTGGCTTATTCAAGAAAACAATAATCAAGATTGTATTCAAGCTATAGAGGCTCTTAAGAAAGTTATTCATGATAGTGATCAAGGTTTTAATCTCTTGCGTGGTATTACTCATCTCATGCATTCAAATGTTAAACCTTTAGCTCAAGAAGCTCAAGATTTAGGATTCACTCCTCCTATCACTAGTGTGGAACCTTCTTCTATTCCTTTACCTAGTATTCTTACCTATACTCCTCCTTTGGTGACTACAATGGTTCCCTCTCTTCATATGAGTGTTCCTCCTATGTCCCTTCCTACATCACAACCTTCCTATCATAGTGTTCCTTTTACTTATTCCAATCCTCTTCCAGCTGTGGTTCCAAGTGTTCCTCCAATTATGTCTTCAATTGCTGCTACTTCATACACTTTACCTAGTGTTTCTAATGTTGTGATGCCTCCTATTTCCTCTAATAATTCAACAATCATCAGTTTGACTCAAATTGTGTCATCTTTACAACAACAACTTGCATCCTTGACTCAAAACAAGTTTAGCATTCCTACATGTGACATGGGAAGTCGTTTGTCCCTAGACATCATTCGTACTCCTGTTCCTCAGCAAGCTAATATGCCTCATCTTGAGAATTATAATGGTAAGGGAGATCCTATTACTCATGTTAAAACATTTCAAATCCTTTGTACTGATTATGCTCATGACCATAGAATTTTAGCTAAGTTGTTTATTAGAACTTTTCATGACAAGGCCTTATAATGGTATTGTTCCTTGCCTCCTTATTCTATTGACTCTTTTCCAAAACTTGCTAATGCTTTTAATCAATAATTTCAAAATAACATTGGTCTACAAGTTTCTTTGACCGATTTAATGCATTGTAAACAAAATGCTAAGAAAAAATTGACTGAATTCATTGGTAGATTTAAGCATTTGCATGCTTAGATTCTTATCTTGTTCCTGATATGGATATTCAACGTATGTTTATTTCAAATTTACAAAAGGATATTAGAGATAAGATTATGCTTACTGAATTTAACTCTTTTCAACAACTTTGTGCAATGCTTCATCATTATCAATTACAAGTGAGTCAATTTGAGAGCAACACTCCAATGGCTCCTTTTCTAGTTGATAAGAGTGATGCTACTCCTAATCCTAACAAATTCCAAAAATTCAATAGTTATGTCAAGATAAATAAACAAGCGAACACGGTTGCTAATCAAGTTGTTGCATCCCACAATGCCACTTCTGCATCCACTATTTTTTGATTAAATCGTACATTTACTCCTCTCTGAATCTTTACATTCTATTATGAATAGTTTGTTAACTGCTAATATGATTACTTTACCTCCTATTCAACCTCTTTTACTTGCTACAATAGAATTTAAATCTTTTGATCCTAAATCTTTTTGTCAATATCATTGTTAGAATGGTCATGATACTGAGAAGTGTTATTCTTTAAAACATAAGGTTCAAGACTTAATTGATTCTAATGCCTTATCTATTGATAATCTTGATTGTAGTGGGAAAAAATCTATCTCTCCTCCTAATCAAAATCTCCAAATCTATATGAATCCTTTACCTACACATGATACCAATACTATTGCTCAGCCATCTTCTATGGATATTATTTATGATTCAAAGATAGATGATCTTAATCACATTGTTAATCAAGTGGAGCATGTTGTTCAATTTGTATCTCCCCCTCAACTTCAAACTCAACCTCAAGTTCCACCTCAACCTATACCAAAACCATAGCCTAAACTGAAATCTCAACCTAAACCTCGAAAACAACCCATGAATAAAAGACCTCATTACATTTTGATTACCTTTGATGATACTGAGACTATTAAAGCTCATGATGGTCCCCTTTATATTTATGCTAGGATTTATCAGATACCTACATGTGGTTGTCTTGTTGATCCTACATCTCTAGTCAATATTATTACTGAAGAAAATATTTTTATGAAAAAATTACAACATGATTCTTATGATACATGTGATGTGTGGATTCAAAATTGCAATGGTTTTCTTTATCCATCATTTGGTTCTATTAACTTGCTGGTTGAACTTTGTGGTAAAATTGTGAACACTACCTTTATTGTTGTTCCTATTTTTGATCAATTTCAAGTTAAGCTTGGTTTGCCATGGTTAAATGCCATGCATGTTGTTGCCTCTCCTATCCATAAGTGTCTTAAATTAATTCATGATGAAGAAGTGAAAATGATTAATCATAGTTTATATCAACCTTCTAGGCCTAGGGATTGTGCTACCATTGATTTATTTTGGCCTTCATTACCTAATTCATGTCCTTCTTGACCTGATAATCTTTTCTGTTCATATCAAGCCTACAAGCATCATAGGATTCTCGAGTTAAGCATGCCTCTAATAGATCTTAATCATGGTATTTTTCCTACACCTTCCATACCTCCTTTATCTATGGCTTCTAGTTATATTAATCAAGCTCCTAATGTTGCTTGTCACTCGGTTGAGAATCCTACTAATCCTCCTATAGAACCTGTGAAGGATTTGATAGTTGTTCCTCCTAGTTCTCAACCTATTTCAAACAAGATAAAATGTAATCGATCTACTAATGAACGTCGTAAGAAGCATCATGCTCAAGAAAAGGCTCATGTTTCTATTATTCAGAGTTCTTTACCTTCTTTTGATAAGCCTATGCATGATGTGTTAGAAGAAGTTACTTTTAATAATGATGTTAAAATGTAAGATTATGATGATTCTATTCATATCTTAGATCCTATTTTGATTAATCTAGATGAAGAAGATACTCTTGATGATACTAATGATGTTAATGATGAATATGAGACTATTGACATTGTCATTGATTTACCTAATATGCTTTCATCACAATTGACACTTACACCTAGTATCAAACATTGTGATTCTCAAGAGGATCCTTTTTTGGAACTAGCTATCATTCCTACTGTGTTGGATATAGTCCCTCTTGCAAGTTATCCACCTTCCCTAAATGATATAGAATGAGATGGGGAGAGTAGGTGGCATGCTTGATTGGCTTGTCCTTTATGGTATCTTTTTGTGTGTTTTCCTGTCGTACTGTGCTTCTCCCATGATGTGTTTGCTAAATGTTGTTAGATTCTTTTATACAACCCTTGTTGCTTTGTTGGCGCAAGGTGATAAAGGAATCAAAACTGTTGTATAATTCCTCTATATGTATCTCTATTATTCTATATGTTGTTTCATGTTATGTTGTGCCCATGCCATTGTTTGTAAATGTTTCCTTGTGTACTCTTCTTGGATTGGTGACTTGGTAGTGTTGATTCTTTTTGGTCTCCATGTTGTGGTCTGAAAAGACTCTTCTTTAACTCTTATTTGTTCTTTCTTTCATTGTGATTGTAGTTCTACTTTCTTTGGGGAATGATGTCAATTCATTTGCAATAATATCATATATATATTATCTTATGATCATACTGACCCGATGGTAGGTAGATCCCTTCTATGTTATCTGTATGTTTATGTGGTATTTCCCTTGATTTGTCTTTGTTTGGGGGCATATCATAGTGGAAATGTGATTAGTGGAGTTGTTTATGTTTATGTTAAAGCCATTGCTCCTGTTAAAGTGTTAGCAATGACTTTAATGTGGGGGCATACACTATGCTCACCTATTGCACACACACACTTTCAATATATGCATATTTTTCAAGGCACTTCTCTCCCTTTATGGATTATTGACTAATCCTTAAAGCATGGATTTTCATTTAGGATCTCTTGATCCCTCTAGTTTCAAATTTTTGATCCCTTAGGGTTGAAGGTGTCCTTAAAACTGGATCTCTTTTTGCTTTTCAGTTTTACTCTTGTGGAATAGAATATTCTTGAGGGTGAATCCTTGATGGGTTGACTAGTGAGTTGCCACATTCAGTAGGTAGTTCAATTCCATCTTTTTAGTTGCATCATTTCCTTGTGTGGTTCATAATGGGACATAAGTTCTCGTTGGGTGAGGTAATCACACACTCTCTCTCTTTCTCTCTTGTCTAGATTTGTTTCTCTTATTGTAATCTTGGAGTTGACAAAGACTTGAGTCCTTGGGGGCTTCAGATTTTATTTTTTCTCTTTGATTTCAATAAGATTATCTTTTCATTATGATCTCCTTTACCAAGAGTTTGCATCGAGTCCATACTCTTGCTAAAGTGGGGGCTAAATGTATTTTCAAAAAATGGAATCACTTCCATTTAGGATAGGTTTATCCCTCTGAGTAAGTGGTCTAGGGTCATGTCAAGCACCTTGATTGGGTCTTTGTATGGATCTTGTTGTTTTCCCTTGTTCTACTTCTTTCTCCACCTTTTTCTAGCTTATTTTTGACACTTGGTCCTGTGAACTTGAGACCTGTGACCTCAAGGTCAAGGTTGACCTTTTGGGTCAAGGTCGACCTCAACTCTGACCTAGGTCAAAGTTGACCTTGACTCTAACCTAGGGAAAAGTTGACCTTGACCTTGACCCTAGGTCCAAAATTCAAGTTCCAAAGGTTTTGGGGTGTTGGGCTTTGGAAAAAGTTTATTTCCCACTTCTAGGTTAGCTATTTCAGATTTTAGAATGGTAAAATCTTAAATTATATTTAATCTACATCCATTTCTAAAGGGTTAAGGCCTAATTGGAATTTAATTCCTTGATGTTGGCCCCTCTATAAGATTGTGCCCTAGATCACTATAAAAGGAAGCCTTCCTCCTCTCATTTTATCCATCTCATACCAGACAATTTCATGATCAAGACATCTAGCTCTCAAATGCAAGCAAACATTCAAGTGCAAGAAAGCATTCAAGTCCTCAAGCATTCAAGAATTCATCAAGGAGATCCATTGTTAGCCATTGAAGGATTCTATCTCTTTGGAGCCCTCTTTGGTGATGATGAATATCAATGTAGATGATCTAGATACCCTTTTTGGTGAACTTCTGAGATTTGCAAACAAAATTTCTGTCAGAGCTATTTCTATTGGAGATTTACCAGCAAGCCAGTGCTGACCGTATGTTTGTCATTGATGACAACATATGGTAAGTAGAATGCATGGAATAATTATGTAGTAAGCTTTATATATGAAGTATGGACATGTTATCAGCATGATATCATTGATGTAGAGGTTGACTATTAGTACATACAATTATATTGCAATTTCTATCAGTAGTGTTCCTAATAGAGTAATGGGCAGTGTTCTATGTATGGTTGTCCGTACAGTTGTCATGAAGCCTTGTACCCTTGGATATGTGATGAAGGCATGTTAGTGATGATACACTCATGGATTCATAGTTTGATGATTAGTAGAAGTGAAGTTATGTAGTCGCTATTCACCAGTAGCAGTTTCTTGTGTTTGTTCAGAAGAGTCGGCATAGATTATATTGGTTCTGGAGTTGTACCTATCATTTGGGTATGTACCCTTGGATTAGAGCTTGGAGAAGAGTTAGTAATGTTTGGTTAAGAGTGCATGAGGTAATTTAGCTTGAGGAGAAAGATGTAGTTGTTTTGGTAGAGCCGACAGTGTGTAGTGTGCGTCTACAATTATCTTATTAGATAGGTCCTAGAATGAGTTGCATGCTTAGTAGAGTCAACTGAATTATTATTGGAGTTTGTTATGAATTCTCTAATATGATTTCAAGATGGTTCTAATAGGCTGACTTTATTATATCATTTAGAGGAAAGATATTTATATGCAGTCATTTGTGATTGCTGAAGTGTGGTTCATGGTTGCAAAGAAGAGCAGAGCATAGTGTGTGAAGTGTTGAGCCATTAGAAGAAGGTCTATGTGACCAAGTAAAGTATTTGTGCTATACATTGGAATTGATCTAGACATCAGGTCAAAGCATAGTTCACCAAGATCTAGATATAGTGTGTATCTATTCAACATAAGGTTGTAATCTTCACCCCTTTGAGCAGTGTGCTCTCGGATAGTGCATCCTCTCCCCTAATAGGGACTATTGTAAAAGAATCCTAGTAGGGTCTAACCCTTGACCAGGTCTACAGTAGTAAATATATTGTAAAGAAACTCCTAATAGGTTTAAGGATCTTCTAGCAAGGATCATAATACACTAGTACAAAATATTAGTGGGTGTCAATTCCCACAGGGGGTTTTACCTATTTGGGTTTCCCTGTAACCAAAATATTGGTGTTGTGTTCAATTTTTCTTTCATTATGTTTATGCTTTATGTTTAATTATACTTAATTGGATAAAGAATTAAAACTTGTAGATAACTGATTCACCCCCCCCCCTTCTCAGTTATCTCTTGGGACTATTCCTAGCAATTGGTATTAGAGCCAAGTACCTCAGAGAGAAAGTTTAACAGCTTGAGGTTGATCAGATGGCATTCTTCAAAAAAGAAACTCGTAAGTTTGCAGGAGAGAATTATCTTGATTGGAAGAACAAGATGGTGATTGATTTGCAATGTGTTGCTTTTGAAGTTTTTGATGTAACGATCAAAGAAATCTAGATCCCTACCTTAGAAGACCTTGCAAAGGATGATGCTATTAAAAAACAAAAGGAATTGTTTCATCAAAATGCAATAGCCAAAGAAGCCCTTATCAATGCCCTATCTAATAGTGAGTTCTCTGAAATAAAGAAGGTAGATACAACCCACAAAATATGGAAGCACCTTGAAGACATATTTGAAGGAGACAAACAAGAAAAGGATGCACGTAGAAAGACATGGAAGAAAAGATACAATGCATTAGAAATTCTACTTTAAGAAAACATCAAAGCTTATAATCAAAGGATCAATGAAGCAATTGCTGGAATCAAGTACAATGGTGGAGAGATCTCAAAGGAAGACATTATGGACAAATTGATGACTAATCTCACTCTAGAATATGAAAACAAGATCAACATCCTTGATGAGACCATGCAACTTACATCAAATTTCAAAAGAGAGACCTTGATCAGCAAAATCTCAACTTTTGAGATTTCAAGATTGAAGACAAAACCTAAAAGTGAGGCAACTTTCAAAGAAACAGTCCATGGTAAGAAATCTACAAGCACTTCTGGTAATTTTGATGATGAAAATGAAGAGAAAACTCTAGATGATTTCATTTCTATGATTGCTAAAAGAGAAAAGAAAGGAAAAGGAAAATATGAAGGTCAATTTCCATTCAAATGCTTTTCATGTAATAAGATTGGTCACTTTGCATCTAAGTGTCCTTTAAGAGCTAGGAAGTTTAAAAATGACTACAAGCCTAAATACTCCAAGGAATGTTACTATGTGGGAGATGGAGTTTTAGATGATGATTCAACTGAAGAAGAAATTGGATTCATTTCTATTATATAGAAAATGAATAATAAGACAGATCATGAAGATGAGAAAGAGGAACAAGAACTAGCATTGATTTCACATACTTATATAAGGATAGACTGGATTATAAATAGTGGTTGTTCACATCACATGACAGGTGATAAAGATAGATTTTTTCATCTAGACAAATACAATGGTGGCATGGTTAGGTTTGGAGATAACACTCCTAAACCTATCATTGGTATAGGAGCTATCACATTGGATGGAAAGAACAATACTGATGATGTTCTGTATGTAGATGGTTTGAAACATAACTTTCTTAGTGTTGGGTAGTTACTTGGAAAAGGTTATTAGTTGGAGTTCAAAGATGACAAATGCATCATTAACAAGGATGGTGTTATGATTGCATCAGGCTCAAAAACTAAAGGTAATGTTTTCTGACTCAATTCAGAAGAAATTTTTTTTGTTGCTAAAGTTGATGACAGTTGGTTGTGGCATAAAAGATTATGTCATATCAATTTTGATAACATAGTAAAGATAAGAAATTTAAAGGAAGTAAGAGATCTATCTAGCATAGAAAAATTAGTTGATACCATATGCAGGGAATGTGTGATGGGAAAGCATGTGAGAAACTCATTTAGGAGAAAGGACAATTCAATTGAGAACACATTAGATCTGATTCATACAAACCTATGTGGACCAATTCAAACAAGATCATACTATGGTGAAAGGTATTTCATTTTGTTTGTTGATGATTATACTAGAATGATGTGGGTTGCTTTCTTGAAAGATAAGTCAGAAGCATTTGAAAAATTCAAGATCTTCAAGGCTAAGGTTGAGAATGAATCTAGACTAAAGATAAAATGTCTAAGATTGGATAGAGGAGAATTCACCACTGATAGATTCTATGAGTACTGTGAAGAACATGGCATAAAGAGACAATTGAGTGCACCTAGAACTCCTCAATAGAATGGAATTGTAGAGAGAAGGAATAGGATAATCCTTGATACAGCTTGCACCATCGTGATTGAAGGAAAAGTTGCACACACCTATTGGAGAGATGTAGTCAATACAACAGTCTATACTATCAATAGAATTCAACTAAGACCTGATGCTGATAAAACACCATATGAGCTATGGTTTGGTAATTTTCCCACAGTAAAATACTTCAGAGTGTTTGGAAGCAAGTGCTACATCAAGAGGGATGAAGCAATAGGAAAGTTTTATGCAAGAAGCGATGAAGGTATTTTCCTTGGTTACTCTACTAAAAGCAAAGCTTATAGATGTTACAATTTAAGGTTAAAGAAGATCATTGAAAGTGCTTATGTTAAGATTGATGAAAATTTTATGGTTTAAGAAATATATCATGATTACTCACCTATGATTGAAGAAGAACCTAGACCTTCCATTAGTGAGACAATTGTTGAAGAGATGTTTGATAGCATTGATGTGTTATTCAATGACCCCAAAACAAGTGAAGTAGAAAATCCAAAGGCTGATGAGACAACATCACCCAAAGTTCCAAAGTTTCCCTCTAGATATCACTCTAAGGATGACATCATTGGAGATCAGAGTAACAAAGTCACAACAAGATCAAAAGCCAAGAGTTCTACAAGTAGTGAAGCGGTATGTTTACTATCTCAGATTGAACCTTTAAGTGTTGAAGATGCATGTAAAGATTCAGATTGGCATGATGCTATGAAAGAATGTGATTAGAACAAAATGGATATTCAAAAATATGATGAATGAAGATGGTATAGTAGTAAGGAAAAAATAAAATTAGTATGTAAGGGATATGTGCAAAGAGAAGGTATTGACTATTCAGACACTTTTTCACCAGTCAGTAGATTAGGAGCTATTAAGTTGTTTTTAGCTTTTGCAACATTCAAAAATTTCAAAGTCTATCAGATGGATGTTAAGTTAGCATTCTTGAATGGCGAACTAAAAGAAGTATACATTAAGCAGCTAGAAGGATTCACTCTATCAGACAGACCTGATATGGTATGCAGATTGAAGAAAGCCCTCTATGGACTAAAGAAATCCCCTAGATCATGGTATGAGAGACTTGATGGATATCTAACAAAGATTGGATTCAAGAAAGGAGCAGTAGATTGTAACCTGTTTATAAGAGAGACATCTGAAGGACTACTTCTTGTAGCTATATTTGTTGATGACATTATCTTTGGAGGTAATGACAAATTGAGTGCAGAATTATCTAAAGAAATGCGGAGTGAATTTGAAATGAGTATGATTGGTCCTATCAAATAATTTTTGGCACTAAATGTGTAGCAGATAGAAAAAGGAATTTTTATTAATCAATCCAAGTATGTGAAAGAGATACTGAAGAAATTTAAGATGGATGATTGCAAGCCAATAGGAACACCTATGATCATTAGATGCAAGCTTACAAAAAAAGATGACTCACCAGTAGTAGATACAACATTGTACAAGTCTATGATTGGTAAACTCATATATCTTACTCAAACTAGACCTGATATTTCCATTGCAGTTGGCATAGTTGGAAGATTTGTAGTAGAGCCTAAACAAAGTCACCTCATGGTAGTAAAGAGAATATTCAGATATTTGTAGGGCACTATAGATTATGGTCTATGGTATCCTAATTTAGATAATGTTGAGCTTCATGTATATACTGATGCTGATTGGGAAGGATGCATTGATGATAGAAAGAGTACATCAGGTGGAGCAGTGTTTCTTGGTGATAGATTTGTCACTTGGACAAGCAAGAAAAAAAATTGTATTTCTCAGTCAACAATAGAAGCAAAGTATGTTGCAGCAGCCCTGAATTGTTCTACAATTGTTTGGATCAAGAAAATGGTAAAATATTTTGGAATTCAGATTGATTATCCTATTGTTATTTATTGTGATAACACTAACACTATCAATATGTCTAAGATCCCTATGATGCATGTAAAGACAAAGCACATTGAGATCAAGTATCACTTCCTAAGAGAGAAAGTGGCAGAGAAAGAAGTCAAATTAGACTATGTGAATACTAAAGATCAGTTGGCAGACATATTCACAAAGCCCTTGCCTAAGGATACTTTTGAGTATCTCAAGGAGAGATTGGGAGTAATTCCCTTCCTTGATTCTACCTAGAAGAAAGAAGAAAAGGCATTAGTCCTTAGGGATTGATGGAAGGTTGACTACTCTACCTCAGGAGTAGTACCAGAGCTTAAAATGATTGGTGGCCTTTGCCATTGATGTCAAAGGGGGAGTAATATATAGAGTCATGAAAATTAGAAGCAAAGTAGGAGTAATTTACTAAGGGGGAGTAGTATTTAGTTTTGGAAGCAGTTCAGTTGAGGAAATGGAGAATATTGAAGAATATTTCAGCAGATGGAGGATTCATCTTTGGGGGAGTTTTGATGAGGAAATGGAGAATGTTATAAATTTTCTTTTGATTGGATTGGTGGTGGTTTTTCATTCCATATGTTGCCATCAATTCCAAAGGGGGAGATTGTTGGAGATTTGCCAGCAAGCTAGTGCTGACCGTATGTTTGTCATTGATGACAACATATGGTAAGTAGCATGGGTGGAATACTTATGTAGTAAGCTTCATATATATGAAGCATGGAAATGTTATCAACATGATATCATGGACACAGAGGTTGACTATTAGTACAGATAGTTATATTGTAGTTTCTATTAGCAGTGTTCCTGATAGAGTAACAGACAATGTTCTATGTATGGTTGTTTGTACAATTTTCATGAAGCCTTGTGCCCTTGGATATGTGATGAAGACATGTTAGTGATGATACACTCATGGAAAAATAGTTTGATGATTAGTAGAAGTGAAGTTATGCAGTTGCTATTCACCAGTAGCAGTTTCTTGTGTTTGTTGAAAAGAGCCCACAGAGATTATATTGGTTCTGGAGTTGCGCCTATCATTTGGGTATGCGCCCTTGGATTAGATCTTGGAGAAGATTTATTAATATTTAGTTAAGATCACATGAGGTAATTTATCTTGAGGAGAAAGATCTAGTTGTTTTGGTAGAGCCGACAGTGTATAGTGTGCGTCTACAATTATCTTATTGGACAGGTTCCAGAATGAGTTGTGTGCTTAGTAGAGCTATCTAAATTATTATTGGAGTTTGTTATGACTTCTCTAATATGATTTCAAGGTGGTTCTAATAGGCCAAATTGATTATATCATTTAGAGGAAAGATAGTTATATGCAGTCATTTGTAATTGTTGAAGTGTGGTTCATGGTTGGAAAGAAGAGTAGAGTAGAGTGTGCGAAGTGTTGAGCCATCGAAAGGTCTATGTGTCCAAGTAAAGTATTTTTGCTACACATTGGAACTAATCCAGACAACAAGTCAAAGCACAGTTCACCAAGATCTAGATATAGTGTGTATCTGTTAAACAAAAGGTTGTAGCCTTCACCCCTTTGAGCAGTGTGCTCTTGGATAGTGCATCCTCTCCCCTAATAGGGACTATTTTAAAAGACTCCTAATAGGGTCTGACCCTTGACTAGGTCTAGTGTACTAAATATATTGTAAAGAAACTCTTAATAGGGTTAAGGATCTTCTAGCAAGGATCATAATACACTAGTACATAATATTAGTGGGTGTCAATTCCCATCGAGGTTTTTACCTATTTGGGTTCCCCTATAACCAAAATATTGGTGTTGTGTTCAATTGTTCTTTCATTGTGTTTATGCTTTATGTTTAAGTATACTTAATTGGATAAAGTATTGAAACTTGTAGATAACTAATTCACCCCCCCATCTTAGTTATCTCTTGGGACTATTCCTAACAGTTTCAGGTCAGGGTCAACTTTTAGTGGGGGTCAAGATTGTACCTCAAGGTAAGATCTTACCTCGATAAGGAGGTCAAAGTTGACCTTGCTTAGAAAGACAAAAGTTTTTTGGGTTTTCTCCGTCTCTTCATTTCCAAGCCAGATCGGGTTGTGGAATTTCTTGAAATTGTACACAGACATCAGAAAACATTCTTTTCCAAATTCATTTTATTTCAATATTAGTATTCATCTTCAATCCATTTCAATATTTAAGTACATATTTTCTATAACAGATTATAGGGTTTCTCTCTCTTTTTCATATTCTCTATAGATTGATTCATTTGTGCATTGGTCACTTCCATGTGATTAATCAATTTGGATCTCTCCTTTGAGAATTTGGGATAAAGGATAGATCCTATATTCCCCCACACATTCAATACATCTTATTCTCATGTAAACCCCCATTATTATATCTTACATTTTCCATTTCAAGCAATGATTCCTTCTTAATTGAAAATCTTGAATATAATACTATTACCATGATCCACTTCATCCATATCCTACAATCATTACTAGCCATGAGATGGCATCACTATCAAGTATTGCATCAAATAGTTTGTGTGCATTGCCAATGATTTTCATTCTTTTTGTATTGATATTTAAGAACACACAATTTCATTTACATGTTGGGTTCATCTTAGTTCATTCCTTGTAGGGACCTTTTTTTGTGGCATTCTATCAAATAATTCAAGTTTGTTTCCTAAAATTCCACATCATTCATGTATATTCAAGTAGAGAAATTCATCAATTAAACATTAGCATTCCTCAATTTAGTACTCATCAAATAATTTAAATAATAAATTTCAACCTAGTTGGCTCCAAGTTGCGATTTAATGAATTATCAATATCAGAGTAGCCTTGAATAGTAGAATTAAATTTCTAGGGACCCAAAATTGGAATATTAATGAATAACACAACTAATTAATAAATTATTAGTATACAATTAATGATTCTCAACTATTACTGCAAGGAGGGAGGAGGAGAGGGGCCAAAGGCACACCCTAACCAGATCCACCTTGCAGAGATCACACACGGAAGCAAAATACACACAAGTGTGAGAGAGAATGTAGATGAACTGCTTATATTTACTTAAATTTGATTCATATATGTCAGGCTCTAAGGCCTTCCGGTTTAGGCTAGATATTATAATTCAAGTACAAAATTCCTCCAACATGCAAGGATCTGAAACTATCTTCAATCTTCTAACTTCTATCTTCTAACTAAAATTGACTCCTAAACTACAACCAAATATTATAATATATACAAGAGGCTACCGAACAAGTTAGCCTTCAGATCCACCACCAATAGAAGGAATGACCAGATCTAGGTCCACACGCTTCCAATGATCGATACCAACATTAAATCCATGACCACAATTAATTGCACAAGTCAGCCTCAATAGAAAACCAAAAGAAACAACTCAGTAAGAAAGGATGACCAAACACCAAGAAAGGATAACCGAGTGTCAGGGAATTACCAACCAACTCGGTCAAAGAAGGAAATTGAGCAACTACCGAGCCAACTCGGTTAAAGAAGGAACCGAGCAACACAAAAAAACTCAAAATTGTTTTTGGTGACACCGGATTGCCAAGGACCCAAGATGCTCCTGCATCATACACCTAGGATTATTTGAAATGATTCTCTGAATCATGAAGCAGGTACAACCTAAGCTGAATCCAACTCAAATTATGAAATCCATGAACTATCTTCAATTGGTCTATTCTTCCACTTTACCAAATATTTCATATACTATTTTCCTCTTGTACTTCTACCAACTCTTTGCTCTAAGATTTACTCAACTTCTTCTATTTGTTTCTTAGGATAATCATTTGGTAATGTCATTTCTTCATATTATTCATGGTACTCATACAAATCAACAATGTTGAATATATGTGATATATTCATGTCATTAGGTAATTCAATTTCATAAGCATTTCCACTATCAAATTTCCTCAAAATATTGCAAGGACCAAACTTCTTTATTTTCAGCTCCCCATATGTTCCAACAGGAAATATGCCTTTCTTTAAATGAACCATTACTTCATCACTGACTACAAAAGTCTTATGTCTTCTTGATCTATCAGCTTTGTCTTTGAATTTTTGATTACTTCTCTCTAGCTTATGTTTTACATCTTCATGCAATGTCTTCATATACTCAACGAACTTTACTCCTTCAACACTTCTCTTTCCTTCATCAGCAATATCCCTCAAATCTGATATACCTCTCAGTTGTATGCCATTTACAATCTCAAAAGGTGTTTTTCTAGTACTCCTATTCACTAAATTATTATATGAAAACTTTGCTTGTGCCAACACAAAATTCCAATTACTCAGTGTATCTCCAACTTAACATGCCAAAATATTTTCCAAGCTTCTATTCACAACTTCTATTTGTCCATCGGTCTGTGGGTGAAATGTAGAACTATATTTCAACTCGGTGCCAAACTTTCTCCAAAGAGTTTTCCAAAAGTATCCAACAAATTTACTGTCTCGGTCAGAGATGATACTCCTTGATAATCCATGCAATCTAAAAATTTCTTTAAAGAAAATATTTTCTATATGTATTGCATTTGATGTCTTTCTATAGGGTATAAAATGTGCCATTTTAGAAAATCTACCCACAACAACAAATATAGAATTATTCCCACTTATTGTCTTCGGTAAGCTAAGAACAAAATCCATATTGATATCAATCCAAGATTTCCCAGGAACAAAAATTGGTATATACAATCCAGTATTCTGACTTACTCCCTTTGCAATTTGACAAACTCCACAACTTTTCACAAATTTTTGAACATCCTTATACAACTGCGGCCAAAAGTATTTCTCCTTAAGAAAATTCAATGTCTTGTCAATACCAAAATGTCCAGCCAAACCACTAGTATGTTTCTCTTTTATCAAATTAGTTCTCATTGCTCCTCTTGATATATGTAATTGAATACCTTTAAACAATATACCTTCTTGAATGAAATAGTCTTCCCACTTAGTACTCAGTTGATCTTGAATAGGTGCTCTGCACTTTCTCTATGACTCTAAAAAATTAGGATCAGTTTCATACAAATCTTTCATGTCATCAAAACCAAGAAATTCAATTTTCATGTCGGTCATCAAAGATCTTATTCTACTCAATGCATCAGCAACTCGGTTAGTGAATCCACTCTTGTGTTTTATCACAAATGTATAACTTTGTAAGTATTCAACCCATTTCATATGTCTCTGATTCAACTTATTCTGACTACCCAAATATTGTAAAGCTTTATGATCAGTATACAACACAAATTCACTTAGTATCAAATAATGTCTCCATTTCTTCAGGGCTTGAACAATAGCATATAATTCTTGATCATACAAAAAATATTTCCTTTTAGCATCATTGAACTTCTCACTAAAGAAATCAATAGGTTTACCTTCTTGACTCAACACAACTCCTATTTCACTACCACTTGCATCACATTCCACTTGAAATACCTTATTGAAATCAGGTAATGCTAACATAGGAAATTCAACAACCTTCTACTTCAAAGTCTCAAAACTTTTATCAGCTCTATGTGTCCACTTCAATTCTCTTTTATCTCCTCTCATAGTCTCATTCATAGCATTACAAATTGAACTGAAATTCCTAATGAACTTTTGGTGAAAACTTGCCAAACCATGAAATGATCTTACCTCACTAGCATTCTCAAGTGTAGGCAATTCAAAATAACTTCAACCTTTTCAGGATCCATTTTCAAACCATTAACTGAAATCACAAATCCCAAATACACAATCTCCTCTTTCATGAAGGAAATTTTTTTTAGGTTAATCAACAACTTTTCTTCTTTCAACCTCTGTAATAATTGTTTAACATGCAACAAATTCTCTTTTCTAGTCTTACTAAATATCAGAATATCATCTAGATATACAATCACAAATTTACCCAAAAATCTCTTTAAAACCTCATTCATCAATCTCATAAAAATACTTGGTGCATTAGTTAAACCAAAAGGAATAACCAACCACTCATATAGACCTTCTCTTGTCTTAAAAGAAGTCTTCCACTCATCACCTTCTATGATTTTGATATGGTGATATCAACTTTTTAAATCAATTTTGGTAAAATACTTTTCTCTAGTCAAACTATCCATTATGTCATCCATTCTCGGTACAACTGGTACTACACAAGGATTAAAAATTTCTTGGATTAAACCTTTTTGCAACAATTCTTGAATCTGTTGGTTCAATTCTTGATTCTCAGTAGGTGTCAACCGATGTGGTGCCTTATGCAGTAAACTAGCTCTAGGGATTAGATCCATGCAATGATCAATGCTTCTCTTTAGTAGAAAACCATCAGGTACATTATCAAAAATGATCTCTCTATACTCGGTGAGTAATTTATCAATCTCTTTAGGTATGCTATCCTCTTTTTTCTTACTCGGTTTGTTAGGAATCACAAAAAAATAAACATCATTCTTCTTTAAATCCTTAACAAAATTTCTTCCTTCCATCAAACAAACTTTCACAAATATACAAACACTACTCATAGGTTCTTCAATCAAAGGTAACAAGATTTGTTTTCTTCTATCAACCACAATTGTATACTTATGCAATCTTCCATCATATATAGCATGTCTATCATATTGCCAAGGTCTACCCAATGGAAAATGACAACAATCCATAGGTATGATATCACACAATACTTTATCATAGTAATTTCCAATTTTCAAATTTACATAACATTGTTCACTTACCAAGTGTGTATGCTCATCCTTGATCCATGAAATTTGATAGGCCTTCAGGTGTTTCAGTGTTTCCAACTGCAGCTTTGTAACCATTTCCTTAGATGCTAGATTCTCTGAGCTTCCACTATCAATGATTACCTTCCACACTTCATCAAAAACTCTACATCTAGTATTGAACAAACTTTTTCTTACCATATCTTCCTTATTACTTTCACTCCAAAGTTCTCTTTTGACCATCAAGTTCTTTTCTTTCTCTGGTTCTTTCGGTGGCTCTTCTTCCACCAAAGAATTTCTACTACTACTGACCTTTTTACTTGCATGTGTACACTCAAATGATCTATGTCATTCTTCTCCACAATTGTAACAAGTTCCTCTGAAACCACCTCAGTTATAACCACCTCAGAAGTTATTGCCTATTCCTCTAGATAAACTTTCACCTTTCCATTCGGTCTTGCCTTTATCCAGATTCAACTTTTCTAGTTCAAATATACTATTTTCACCATAAGATCTACGTCTTCCTCTAGGTAATCTACCACCTCTACCTCTTTGTCCTTTCTCATGTCTCTTGTTCAATTTCTCCTCAGCTTTCAATGCAAACTGATAAGCTTCTTCAATGTTTTCCTATTTAACCAAACTAGTTTCTTCTTGGATGGAAACTCTCAATCCATTCAGGTACCTAGAAATTCTTTCCACATCATCTTCATCATGTCCAAATCTAATATCTAATCTATAGAATTCCTTAGTATATTCTTTTACCCAACTATATTTCTAATTTAAACTTTGCATTCACCTAACTAGGTTAATTTGATAATCATAAGGTAAGAACTTTCCTTTGAACTTATTTACCATCTTATTCCATACCTTAATTTTGTCTTTGCCTTTCCTCTTTCTATCCAACTATAGATGTTCCCACCATAAGGAAGCATGAATTTTCAACTTAGTGCTTGCAATTTTCACCTTCTTTTCCTCAGGGACATTCATATTCAAAGTACTTTTCCATCTCGATGATCCATTCCACCAATTCATCAGAATCCAATTCCACTATACTCAAGAGGATTGAAATGTGTAGACTTAAGATTTGTCAAAGCTTTCAAGAATATTTCCTCTCCTTGATCCCTCACCAGTGCAGGTTCTACATCACCTTGTTCTTCTTCATTTTCATCATCACTAACATCTTCAAGATGTCTTCCTCTACATTGGGCTTTCTCAAAAAATTTAAATCTAGAAGCAAGTTGTCTCAACACGTCTACCAATCCTGGATCCGCATCTTGCCTACCACAAACCATCTTGAAACCCTCTACAATTGCAAGCCAAATCATAATCTGCTACCCCACAACAAATCAACTAGGGTTTGACAAGAAGGAACCCTCCAACCTAGATTTGCAAACCTAGATCCAGATCTCACCTCGCTCTGATACCACCTAACGCAAGGAGGGAGGAGAAGAGAGGCCAAAGGCACACCCTAACCAAATCCACCTTGTAGAGATCACATGCGGAAGAAAAATACACACAAGTGAGAGAGAGAATGCAGACCAACTTGTTATATTTACTTCAAATTTATTCATACATGCTGGGTTGTAAGGTCTTCCCAGTTTAGGCCAAACATTACAATTCAAGTAAATAAGTCCTCCAACATGTGAGGATCTGAAACTATCTTCAATCTTCTAACTTCTATCTTCTAACTAAAAATGACTCCTAAACTACAACAAAAGATTACAATATATACAAGAGGCTACCAAACAAGTCGACCTTCAGATCCACCATCAACAGAAGGAATGACTAGATCTAGGTCCACATGCTTCCCAATGATCAATACCAATATTAAATCTGCAACCACAATTAGTTGCACAAGTTAAACTCAACATAAAACCAAAAGAAATAACTTGGTAAGAAAGGATGACCAAGTGCTAGGAAAGGATAACCTAGCGTCAGGGAATTACTGAACAATCGGTCAAAGAAGGAAACTGAGCAACTACTGATCTAACTCAGTTAAAAAAGGAACTGATAAAAATAGAAAACTCAAACTTGTTTTTGGTGACACAGGATTGCCAAGGACCTGAGATGCTCCTGCACCAACTATAATAGTGACCCAGAATTCTATAGTGACACTCATCCTTTACTGACTCTTTATATGTAATTGGCCAATTGTAGCAAAATATCTATATTGTATCATCTTAAAATTGAAGCACTTCCATCTTGATAGGTTTAGCACCCTCTTTTAGTACATTTTTCATGATAGACTTGCATTTAGGATGCATTCAACACTTGATTTCTTCATTCTAGGTGAAATTAGGGTTAGGATCTTGAGGATTCTTCTTAAATTCTCTCTTCCATGGCTCTATTTTCTAGGTAGGAATTAGAAATAGGTCCTCATAGAACTCATTATAATCATCATAGGATTTTGTGCCTCTCCCCGACACTCTGCCCTATTCTGACATCATTTCTAGGTCTCCAGACATCCCTAGGACCTCCTATTTCTGATTCTGGTAGGATCTGGACCGCTGGATCAAGGATGAGGTTATCCTTGACCTAGGTTAGGGTCTAGGTCATCCCTGACCTAGGTCAGAGATGATGTCATCTTTGACCTTGTTTGGGATTTGTTTTCCCTTTTTAAAATTTGGTCCCGGAGGGCCCCAAAATCAATTTCGGGCCTTCGGATCCGAGTGTGGAAAGGTTTCAATTTAAAATTAATTTAATTCTTTTCCCTCCTTAGTTGGTTATTGTGATTGGACCATAATTCAAGGTGAAATTTGAATTATGGGTCCTCACATTACTCTAGGAGCCTCACCTTGAAACCTCTATATAAAGACTCTCATTTGCCTTCATTTTCACCAAGTGATTTCATGATCAAGCAACTTCATGAACAAATTGATGCAAGCAAGAAATTTATGGTGAAGTGGAGATGCAAGATTGCAAGAAGATGATATAGAAGATCAAGCCATTGTTGATATCAAGCATCTTTGTGAACACACCATTGTTAACATCTACTTGGAGCAAGAGAGATCCCTTCTTCCTTGATCCGTCGTTTTCAACATTCAAGCATTCAAAGATAGAATCATGGGGTAGAAATTATGGATTATGAGTTTGGTAGGAGTACTTTAGCCTTGGGGGCTTGGTATGCTTTCTTATCTTATTCAAATCTATGCATTGTTTCCTCATACATATTCATGCTAGGGTTTTAATCTAGAGGATTAGATCTTGACATTACACTTTCAATACACACACACATTCTATTACAATCGGCTATTTGTGGAGGTGGAGATCACCAAAAAGGGGGTTTGACTATGGAAAAACCCTATATAGCCACCCCAAAATACCATTTTTAGATATCTATAGTTGTTGTTTTGAGAATTGAAGTACAGACCAAAGTACCCTTTTCAGTGAACTTCTGAGATCCGTGAACAAAGTCAAGGACAACCTTCAAAATCTCAAGGTAGTCTTTGACCTTTTATCAGGGTCAAAGACTACCTACTTCCATAAAGACAAAATTTTTTTCGGTTTTCTCTGTTATAGTTTTCTAGTCCCCGATCTAGTTGCAAAATCTTCTGAAATTGTTCACAGGCTTCAGAAAATAGGTATTTCCAGATCTATTCCATTATGAGGTATGTATCTTATTCTATTTGATTTCAACCATTTTCAGACTTACATTACTTATTCAATTCCAATTCATAATACAAAACATTACAAATGAATAGGTGAATGATAGATGCATTGTTAAAGCTCCATTTTCAACCTATTCATTTTGGTGAACCCATTTATGACAACTCTTTCTTTTTGGTGTTAGATTTAGATCTTGTATCCTTATAAGATTATATCTATTTCATTTATACCTTTCTTGTATTTCTATATTTCAAAAATACAAAAAAAATTGCAAAATCTCTTTAAAATACAAAAACATTTACATTTTCATGCTTTTAGTATTTCTTTGTATTCAACATGGATGATTCTTGTTTTGAGTACTTTGATGAGGCTTTTATTGTACAAGAGGATAGATTCGATAATGAGGTACATGGTAGTGAGGATGAAAATGGTTCAAATGAGACATCCATGGATCCTATTTCTATTTCATTCTCCTCCACAACCTCTCCAATTGACCTTTACCATTGGGTGTGTGCATGGTTACCTTCATGTCCCACTATTTGTAACATTGATAAACCTAAAATGATATATCCTACACCTTTGATGATGGTAAAAGGATGTCTTCACATAACAATTAAGGGTAAACCTAGAGATCCTTTGGATTTGTTTGATAACATTGATTCCATTTCACATGCTTATCACACACGAAATAACCCTCAACTTACTGTTCCAGTTTCTTTACCTCCTTCTCAGCCTATACTTCCTCAAGCACCCAGGTTTCCATATATGTTTAATGAGTATAAATTAGTTAACCAATTACATGCTACTCCTGCTAAGATATCTTTATGGGAATGACTTCAAACTTCCCCGATATATCATGAGGCATTGCAAAAAGCTTTATCTACTCTTCCTTCTTCGCCTCCTAATCAAGAGAACATTCATTCTATTTTAGATTGCATGCATACTATTCTTTATGTACCTCCTATTGTGTTTTTTGATAATGATTTACCTTCTCTTGAGGTGCAGAATCAATATGATGCTCTTATGGTTATTGTCTCTATTAACCAAAGTATCATTTGAAGAACTTTAATTGATAATGAATCTGGGCTTAATGTTTGTAGAATGGATATGCTTAAGGCAATTAAGGCTAATCTCACCACTATTCAACCTGATAATGTTCCTATGGATTTGACAATATTGCAAAGAGAACTTTGGGCATTATTACCTTACCTGTTAAAGTTGGTCCAGTTATTCTAAATACTCCTATTCATATTATGCCTGGGCCTCTCAATTATAACCTTCTTTTAGGAAGACTATGGTTACATACTATGCATGTAGTTCCTTCTACTCTTCATCACAAGGTTAGGTTCATCTATAACAACTTAATGTCTACATTACATGTGGATGATGTGTCGAATCCTTGCCTAAATGTAGAATATGATAAACTCTCTGAGCCTCTTCAACCTAGTAAAGAGACTGAAAAGAAACCAGAGATACAACGACTAGAGATAAAAAAACCCAAGATTCAACAACAAGAAGCTCCATCTTCTTCTTTGAATGAGGATGATTGGGGGCCATTGGATTTTAATCCTAATTTTATTGGAGAATATAAGGTCCCTGATTTGGAATTCATGAAGCAACAAAATGAGTTTGAGAAAAAAAGTCTTTACTCCTTCTCTGCTTTCTGAGGAATTTAAAAGCAATTTTGTGGCTGCTTCGATTAATGAAACAATTAAAACTATAAAGCTTGATTGTTATGATATTGTGACATATGCCACTCCTTGAACTCCTTTTGATATGATTGACCGATATGGTCTTGGTTATCATTTGCTTAAGAAATCAGGATTTAATGGGAAAGGATGTGGTAAACATGAACAAGGTATACAAGTACCTTTGGATAATGAAATTTATGATCATACATATGGTATAGGATTCAATCCTTACAGACAACCATTGAATTTTCCTCTTAATGTTAATCATATTTTTGGTGGATAGTTGAAATTGGTTAACCAACTTCTCATTGACCTTAATCAAGCACCTACTTTGGATATTTTTCCTGAAGTGAGGCCTTAATGGAATTTTTAGGGGTTTATGAAGACTTACCTAAGTTTCATCACAAATAATGGAAACCTTATTGTTTAAGTACCGATGCTTATTTTGGGGAACATGATAAACATGATATTCTCCCTTTGTTGAAGGATCCTCCGATATGAAGTGATTTGTTAATAACTAAAACTATTGATATTCAAATGGATGAGAACAACTCTGAAAGGATGATAAAGATTGGGAAATGTTTGAATTAGGTTGAACGTGATCAGTTGGTTTCCCTTTTTCTTGAATTTAAGGACATTTTTGCTTGGACATACTCAGATATGCCAGGTATTGACTCTAAGATTGTTACTCATAACATTTTTTTAAAACCAAATATGAAACCTGTGAAGCAAAAAATTCAAAAGATGAATCCATGAATTGCTTTATTAGTCAAAGGAGAAATTGAAAAATTATTGGATTTTGGATTTATCCATTCTATTGATTTCTTAGATGGGATTTCAAACATTGTGCCTATTTCAAAAGGAGAAAATAAGATAAGAATGTGTACTGATTTCAAAGATTTAAATAAGGCATCCTTAAAAGATGATTTCCCGTTACCTAACATTGATATGACTATGGGTTCAACTGCAGGTCATGCCTTGTTATCTTTTATGGATGGTTTTTTGGGATATAATAAAATCTTTATCCCTCTTCAAGATTAATTTAAGACTACATTTATAACACCTTGGGGAAAATTTTGTTGGGTCATGATGGCTTTTGGACTAAAAATTACAGGAGCAACTTATCAATGAGCCATGACTTTAATTTTTCATGATTACATTCATAATATCCTTGAAGATTATGTGGATGATATCTTAGCGAAGTCTATACAAAGAGAAGATAATGTTACCATTTTATGATAGATATTTGAAAGGATTAGAAGTTACAACATGAGATTGAATCCTAAGAAATGTGTCTTTGGAGTTGATTTTGGTAAATTATTAGGATTTATAATCTCTAAGCAAGGCATAGAAGTAGATACTGAAAAGATTGAAGCTATTTTTAATATGCCTCCTCCTAAGAATATTTCTTAATTATGAATTTTACAAGGAAAATACAAGCCATTCATTTCTTTATTTCTAATTTAGTAGACCGTACTATCCCTTTTACTTCCTTTCTTAGAAAGGATACCACTTTCTCTTGGAATGATGAGTGTAAAAAATCTTTTGAGAAATTCAAGGAGTATCTTGCAAACCCTCCTATCTTGCAGCCATCAAAATTTGATAAACCATTCCATTTGTATACTTTAGTGACTCTAAAGGCCGTGAGTGCATTGTTAGATCAAAATGATGATGATGGTAAGGAAAGACCTATGTATTACATTAGTCAGACTTTACTTGACTATGAAACAAGATACACAAATTTGGAAAGACAATGTCTAGCTATAGTTTATTCATGTCAGAAACTCAGGCATTATCTTATAAATGCTGAAGTTAATGTGATTGTTAAATTTGATCCTTTGAAACATCTTTTCTCACAAACTGATCTCTCTGGTTGGTTGGCAAAGTGGGTGATGTTACTTACAGAATTTGATCTTAATTTCATTTCTTAGCAGTCTATTAAGGGACTTGCATTAATAGATTATTTAGCTGAAGCTCCTTGTCCTCATCCAGATACATGTTCTACTTCAATAGAATTCCCTGATGATAATATTCTAGCTATTCAACAGGATGATATTTGGGAATTATATTTTGATGGGTCTAAATATAAGACAGGTTCTAGTGTGGGTATTATATTGATTCCCCCTATGAAAAAACCCATCCCTTTATCATACAAAGTAACCTTTCCTTGTACTAATAAAATTGTAGAGTATGAAGCTCTTATAGATGGCCTATGCATAGCTCCATCCCTTAATATCAAACATTTACAAATATATGGAGATTCACAACTAATTGTTGAACAAATTAAAGGAGGATATCATACTAAGAATGATAAAATGACATAATACAGAGATTTATCTCTTGATGTGCTTTCAAAATTCTCCTCTTATACGATTCAGACTTTACCTAGGAAGGATAATCAATATGTAGATGCCATGGCAAGTGCAGCTTCTTTGGTTTGTCTTGAGAATAATTCTAAAAACTTTCAATTTACTATACAAACTCTTCAAAGCCCTGCAATTTCTAAAAATATTACCTTTGATTGTTTTAATTTGCATTCAGATGAATGGTATTCACATATTTTTCATTTTCTGAAAGGTGGAACTTTTTGTGAATTAGCAACAAGGAAGATGCGTAATCATATTAGGAAGCTTGCAGTGCGTTACATCATTTTAGGAGATACACTTTACAAATGCTCTTATGAAGGATTATTATTAAGATGTCTCAATAGAACTAAAATCCTTGTAGCTTTGGCAGAAGCTGATTCTGGTTCTTATGGGGGACATTTTGGTGGAAAATCCCTGGTTAATAAATTGCTTAGAATGGGATATTGTTGGAAAACAATGGAGCAAGATTATTTCATGTTTGTTAAGAAATGTCCTCAATGTCAACAACATAGTAATTTTATTCATGCTCCTGCTCGTGAGCTTCATAATCAAGTTTCTCCATGGCCTTTTAGTGTTTGGGGTTTTGACCTTATTGGAAAAATCTCACCAGCCTCTTCTCAAGGACATACTTACATTCTGACTGCTACAGATTACTTCACGAAGTGGGTCAAAGTTGTCCCTCTTCATTCAACAATGGCAGATGTTATTTGTGATTTCATCCTTAATAATATCATAACAAGATTTGGTATTCCTTTGACGATAATTTCAGATAATGGTACCTCTTTTAAAAACAAAGAAGTCATGAAATTCTTGGAGAAATATAGAATTCAACATAGATTTTCAACTCTTTATTATCCTTAATCTAATGGACAAGTTGAAGCATCAAATAAAATCATTGAAATTTTTTTCAGAAAAATAGTTAGTAAGCATGCGAAAAATTGGCATACTCAACTGACCTATTCTTTGTGGGCTTATAGGACTAGTGTTCGTACTGCCATAGATACTTCTTCTTACAACCTTGTCTATGGTACTAATGCTATTATGCCTTTGGAACTAGAAATACCTTCTCTACATGTTTCATTTCATTGGATAATTGATCAAGATACTTTTCATGAACAATGCTTACAAGAGCTAGAAATGTTGGATGAAAAATGAATACATGCATTAGAACATATAAAAGCTTATCATAAATCTCTTCAGAAGCAATATAATCATAAGGTAACTGAGCTAACATTTGTGGTTGGTGATTTAGTCCTTTATGAGAATCAACAAAATGTGAATGCTTTACCAGGTGAAAAAGGAAAATTTAACCCTAATTGGATTGGACCTTTTGTTGTTATTGAAGACTTTGGTTCAGGTACTTATAAACTTGCTGATATGGATGGTGTTTCTTTTAAGGAACCCATTAATATTATGCATCTCAAACATTATTATCCTTAATTTCATTTTTCATTCTTTCCTTGTGCATTTATGTATTCCTTATAAATTTTGTTTTATAGGTTATGTAGTTATAAAAAAATTACATATTGAATATATTCATGCACTTTCTTTCTTTCTATTAAGTTTTATATTGATGAAAACATAGTAATAAAAAATAGAACTAATTAGTAGAGAAAGTTTTTCATTCATCAAAAAGAGTTTTTCAAGTTCTGACATAGTTGTGGCCAATGGATCTATTTATCACTATGTATATCACTACACTCTGATGACCGATAGCTCTCGGATCTCTGTACCGTATGATAGGAAGATGAAGATTTGTGTGTCTATGTGTGGCTCCTCGATATGTTCATACCCTATGGATGCTCTCGGGCACTCTGTAACTCAGCTATCAGCTTCTCCTCCCTTTCTCTACATGGCCTCAACTCTTGCTGGATTCATGCAAAGATATCGACATGCCTACCATGATCTCTACGAACAATGGAAGAATCTTGCTCATCAGCTAGTAGTCAGTAGGATATAATTGTATCCTTGAGAATCTTAGATACAAAGCTCCTTCACTCCACTACACTAGCTGTAGAATGAAAATACATTTATCAGTCTAGTATCTTTTCATTTTAAATCAAATTGCATATTTAATCAAATTTCATGTTTCATACTTGGGTCATCCTCCTGGATGTCACTAAAGTGTCTAGATGGTGGGGGAATGGAGTGAATACTCTCTGCACACTTGATAAGTCTAGGCCTTGGCAGTGGTGTCTCTGTGTGGGGACATGAAGGCCATTATGATCTCAGTGGTAATGCATGAATAATGTGTACATCTGCACCAATATCACTACCTAGGTGCATCTCCTCTGCTCTCTCCTATACTCTCTCCTCTGCTCTCTCCTCCTCCATGGGATCTCTCTCGGATATTTGCTCCTCCTCATCTCTGACATCCTCATCTTCCTTTTCTATACCACTATCCTAGTGTGTCCTCTCTATAAAACCTGGATCACCTGTAGGATAATCCTCAGGGAAGATGGGCTGGGCCCCCTGTAGACTCCAGTACCTAATGTAATCTCAACTCATGCCTAAATAGGTCACATCTATTGGTACATCTATGTCCTCTATCTCATTTACATCACTATCCTCTATGTCTGCTATTGATGGTTGGCACATGGTGCTGGGTCTCTGATAGTACCTCGGTGGATGTACATAATGAGGTACTGCTCTAGGGCCTCTCTGTAATAGGCCGAACTACTTCATCACCTGATCATAATAGTATCACATCAATATATGATTCTGATGACCCTCTAGTAGCTTTTTCCACTGTGAATATCTCATTTGGAATCATGTATTAGGCCACTTTGTCATCTGGCAGTAGGGTCTCCATATCACATCAATTCTCAGAATGCGGTCTAGATGTACCCTCCAATAGAGGATATCTCCAAACTACCAGGCATCTCTCAAAGGATACATAAAGACTCTTAGTGTACTTGCTTCTTCCATCACTGGAACTCCCTATGGATGTGTACATGAAAAATGCTCAAATAGCCAAATTTGCAAGAGCATGCATATCGACAGACTCTCCCTCTGATATCTCACTAGCTGATCTAGCTCATGGTATAGTTGAGCTAAAATGCTATGACCCCATGAGAACACATTCCTCTCCCTCTCCATCCTATGTATAAAATGTGTAAGAGGTGTACAAAATATGGTACCCTTTGTGTTGGGTAACACAACCAAGGATACTATGCAAAGCATCATCCTCTATACTAAAGGTGTAGGGCCTGATAGTATGGATGACAATAGGACCTAATCTGAACGAGTCCACATCTATGGAACCCATCTTGTATAATACTCTGCATCTACACAGATCTCCTCACAAGCTCATTGTGCTCTAGGTTTGATGGTCTCACCTAAGACTGGAAGCCATAGGATCCTATAGACATCCTCTAATGTCACTGTGATCTCTCCGGAGGGAAGATGGAAGGAACATGTATCCTCATCCCACCTCTCTATCATAGCCAATAGCATGGCTTGGTGTAGTCTAATCTATGGTAATATTGATACCCAATATAGTCCCACATCTCTTAGTAACTACATCTCATCATCATCAAACTCAGACACTCTCTCTCTGACCATGACTAGAAACTCTCCAAAGGGATGCTCTCAGAGCTAGACCAAGTCCTACAAGCACAAACAAACATCATATCAGTCATCTACATTAACAAATCTAAAAATCTAACTTGACTAGGTCAAGGATGACCTCAGTTAGGTTAGGGACAACCTTATTGGGTCAATGTCAACTTTATTGGGTCAAGGATGACCTTATTGGGTCAAGGTCGACCTCATCCTAGAATAGGTGAAAACCTTCCAGTCAAATGTGAATTTCTTGGGTCAAAGTCAACATAGATGGGTCAAGGTCAACCTATAGGGGATAGGGTCAGCCTTGCCTATGAAAAATAGGACTTTGGAAAATACAAAAGTATACAATAGTAAACTCACCTCAGGAAGTGACCGTCTGGTAGCCAGACTGTGCCTTAGAAGCTCCATGTGTGTCACTTGAAGTTCTTCTCTGCTCGACATCTTGCTTCCTCTTTTCAAATATGAAAATGGTAAGAATGAGTAAGTATATATTCCTTTTCCTTATTTATATTTCAAATTAGGGTTTTATTAGGGTTTTCTCATGGTAAACTCAGATTTCCCTTCTTATGCATTTAGATAGACATTCACTCTTTTCATCATAAATTGAGTTCAGTAACTCCATTTTCAGTGCCATCAGTGGTATTGGAATATAAATTTAGATACCTAAATCCTTGAACTAGTTTAGGAAGGTTGGGAATCCTTCTAATTGGTTTAGTAAAGGACTTTTCAACAAACTACATATCCAGTGTATAGAGTTTTCCTTATCACCCTGTTTCACCCTTCAAAAGTAGAAAGCTGAAACAAGGGGGGATAAGGGGCTTTATGCACTTCGCAATTATCATATAGTAAGCTCTAGGTGATTTATGGATTTTATTTAACCTTGTGTGTTGTAGGTTCTAACAGTTTTTTGCAAGATCTCTACATTGAGGACTTGGCTATATCCTTTTTATTTACTATGATGTTTTCTTACTTTAGCTAGGATATTCACATAGTGTCACATCTAAGATAAAGTGGGGGCTAAATGTATCATCTTAAAATGGAATCAATTCCATCTTGATAGGTTTAGTACCCTCTTTTAGTACATTTTTCATGATACACTTGCATTTAGGATGCATTCTGCACTTGATTTCTTCATTCTAGGTGAAATTAGGGTTAGGATCTTGAGGATTCTCCTTAAATTCCCTCTTCCATGGCTCTATTCTCTAGGTAGGACCTATAAATATGTCCTCCTAGGTCTCATTATAGTCATCATAGGATTTTTTGCCTCTCCTTGACACTCTGCCCTATTCTGACATCATTTCTAGGTCTCCGGGCATCCTTGAGACCTCCTGTTTCTGATTTTGGCAAGATCTGGACTCCTGGGTCAAGGATGAGGTCATCCCTAACCTAGGTCAAGGTCTAGGTAATCCTTTACGTAGGTGAGAGATGAGGTTATCTTTGACCTCCTTTGGGATTTGTTTCCCTTTTTCAAAATTTGGTCCAAGAGTGCCTCGAAATCAATTTCGAGCCTTCAAATCCGAGTGCGGAAAGGTTTTAATTTAAAATTCATTTAATTATTTTCCCTCCTTAGTTGGTTATTGTGATTGGACCATAATTTGAGGTGAAATTTGAATTATGGGTCCTCACATTACTCTAGGAGCCTCACCTTGAAACCTCTATATAAAGACTCTCATTTCCCTTTATTTTCACCAAGTGATTTCATGATCAAGGAACTTCATAAACAAATTGATGCAAGAAAGAAATTGATGGTTAAGTGGAGATACAATATTTCAAGAGGATGATATGGAAGATCAAGCCATTGTTGATATCAAACATCTTTGTGAAAACACCATTGTGAACATCTACTTGGAGCAAGAGAGATCCCTTCTTCCTTGATCTGCCATTTTCAACATTCAAGCATTCAAAGACATAATCATGGGGTAGCAATTATAGATTATGAGTTTGGTAGGAGTACTTTAGCCTTGGGGGCTTGGTATGCTTTCTTATCTTATTCAAATCTATGCATTCTTTCCTCATACATATTGATGCTAGGGTTTTAATCTAGAGGATTAGATCTTGGCATTACACTTCCAATACACACACACATTCAATTACAATCAGCTATTCGTGGAGGTGGATATAACCAAAATGGGGGTTTTACTAAGGCAAAAAACCTATATAGCCACCCCAAAACACCATTTTTAGATATCTACAGTCATTGTTTCAAGAATTGAAGTATAGATCCGAGTTCCTTGTTGGTGTCCAAAATGACGCTTATGCTCTTTAGGCTGCCAGTATACACTCAGATGGATTTTAGGAATGGTTAACTCCAAAATTTCTATGAGGTCTTAGGGTAACTAGACCAACTATAGGGACAAGACTTCCCTCTTCTACTTCTAGCTCTACAAAACCAAGGCGGGTGCACCTAACCTAGTATAAAATATGCTTCATACACCAAGAACTAGGTTTGAGTAATAGATGAATGAATAGTAAGAGAGTACTAAATGATAACCACACATTCATTGACTCCTCTTCACTATGGGATAGGACCACATACAACCAAATACTAAAAATCTAAAGGATGTTTCTTAATCTTATATGTTTGAATCATAACAATCTAAGTCAGGATATGTCAACAAGGAAATACTCATCTAGGCCAGTGCCTCATCCATTGGGCAAATTTTCTTAAATAGATCACATACACACACCAAAATTATATCTGAGATTCAAAGCCATAAACACATCTATAATCTCCTTTACTACTTATATGAAATCCTCACATAGACAAGAGATAGACCTATGTCTCATCTAAAGCATAATTTAATCTAATCCTTGATTAGAACTGAAGAATGAAGACACATACACAAACAAGTATGAAGTGAACTAGAAAGTTCAAAATCTATCTGCAATGACATAAAGGAGAAATAAGAATCATATATTTTCATTAAGTATGAAGAATCCTTAAGGGCATATAATCAATTCAAGCAAACAAGCTTGCAAACTACAGATTAGTCCTGCAACTTTCATTCAATTGCCAACAAAAACTAAGTCAGATCATTACAATTCAGACTAGGCAGAGGACTCACAACCAAAAAAGCTTGAATACCAAACTCCCAATGCTACAAAATGATCATAAAAATCCCTTTATACCAGGGTTACAAAGCAAGCACAATGATCATTTGAGATCTCAAAATTTCAAAGTCACCTAACCACACCGAGAAATTAACACAGACATGACAAGGGGTTAAGTCACAACAAGAAGCTGAAACAGTCCAATCAACCAGCTGCAAACACTTCTTGAGCCAAGAATGTAATCATTCCTCATGGTACAAATCCCTCTACAAACAACCGTCAAGCACCCTAGACCACACCACGACACCAACCGCCACCAAACTAGGTCAAAAACTGCTGCCAAAGCCATAAATTTTGGTACCCTCTGTCGCTGGAAACACTCTACAAAATTTGAATTTGAATCCCAATGGTCAGTTTGCATTTGATGGGCTTTATGCCTTTTAACCATTTTCCCCAGTCGTGCAACCACGTAGTCACAACTCACCGCCACAGGAAATAGGCTCCAACCAATGCTTGGTCGCATGATTGTATAACTTGGAAATGGGTTATGTGAACATGTGACAACCTGCTAACATGCATTCCACCGGTCGTCAAAACACCGCCGAGAAACCCCCACCCTGGCCCACATTCAAATCCACCATCCTGCCAACTCAGACCAACTAAAAACTACCACAACACTGCCTGCCAACTCGCCCACCAACAAATACAAATGGGCCTCAGGGACACGTGGCACCTTGTTGCATTATCTCATAGCCCAAAAATGGGCTATGGAACATGCGACAGCCCGCAAACATTAACCACCACCGTTACCACAACCGCCACTGCAACTACCATGGATAGGTGTCGAACGGTCGCATGATCACATAGCCAAAAACTAAGCTATGCGACCATGTGACAGCCAACCCAAAGCTACCACATCACTACCCCCGGGACCATGAAACTGCTTTACTTGCACCACTCTGCCGATGGGCCCTTGGGACATGTGGTAAGCGATCGCATGATTGCATAGCCAAAAAATGGGCTATGCGACCATGCGATAGCCTATCACAAGCTGCCACATGTCCACCTTCGAGATGACACCAAAGAAGCCTCTCCCTTTCAGAGGATTAGACGGTTGTTGTAAAAGTGCATAGCCTAGTTTTTGGCTATGTGATCATGTGACAATCGTTGATGCTTTGACACGTCAGGACCCTCTACCCGATCTGGAAACCAGGTCCCACCACATATCACACTTGCACACTAAAGCAAAGTAGACCACCAAGCAGTGGCACAGGACATGGGATTTACATGGCTAGGTGGCAAGTGGTCACATGATCACATGTCAGAAAAGTTTGACATGTAGCCATGCGATAGCCAATCAGGAAGAGTCTGGACCCACCATCCCATCGGACTTGCACAGTTAAGACAAAGTCAAAAACACACAAGGTTTCCGACATCAAAAGACAAGTGCATAAAATCTTGAAGGCAAAGGGTCAAAAACAACATAGGTTTTCGGCAAAAGATCGAAAACACATAGGAATAATGAAAGACCGAAAGGTAACAGGGAAGTCGAAAACAACATGGGATTTCAAAAACACTGTGGGTTTTCGACACTGTGGCAGAATTTTTAAAACTGTTTCCCGTAGACCTCAAAATTTTAATAACTTTCTAGGTATTGCACCTTAGGAGATGTGACTTGGGCAGGATCAAGGTGACAACACTAAAGAGAACAAGGTAGGACATTTGACAAACACTTGCAGGGGAGAGGTCAATTTCATGAGATTTTACAATGACTGGAAAAATGGCCTAACAGTGGCTCTTTCTGGGGACATGTATCTCCTACAGATACAATGAGAAAACATAATCTACTGGAAGAGCAGACCACAAAATTTCAAACCAAAAACAACCCGAAGAGACCTAGGGAAGAATCCTAACTACTGCTCATGGAAAAAGATCTTTCAAGAGAAGTAAAACTTTAGGAATTGTCCATGAACAGGCAATTCCAAAGTGCCACCAGTTAGATTTTTTAGAATATATGAATCAACTCCCCATTTACTTTCAATGAGATAAGATCAGAACAAGATCACCAGCCCCAAAACTCCTTTGAGTGGTCCTTTTATCAAATAAGCTCTTACACTGTGTCTGAAGTGTTTCATTTCTTTCATGTGCATCTCTTCTTACCTCCTCCAACTGGATTAACTCATCCATCCTTAGTCTCATTTCATCATCTAAGTCTTCATCATATGCTTGGATGAATCTGTATATTTGCAACAAATTGTTCTGAGGTAATCTAGCACTTATCCCATATACCAGGTCAAATGGGGCACAACCTATGGCCTTCTTTATAGTCACTCTGTCAGCCCACAATGCCCACCATAACTTTGAGTCCCATGCTTTCTTATTTCTGTCCAACACCCTTTTGAGAATCTTGATAAGGCTTTTATTACTAGATTCAGCCTAGCCATTCCCCTGTGGATGGTATGGAGAAGAAAATCAAATGTGTATCCCATATTGCTGACAAAAATCACCAAATTCCCATGATCTAAAACACATTGCATTATCAACCACAATTGTTTCTGGGAAACCAAATCTAGTGAGAATATTTTGCATTACAAAATCAATTACCACTTTACTAGTAGCCCTCCTAGTAGGGATAGCTTCAACCCACTTGTTAAAATAGTTTGTCGCCACTAGTATGTATGAATGTCCACCACTAGACTTGTTTGAAATTTGACCAATGAAATCAATACCCCACTTCTGGAAAGGAGACTGAACTGAGATAGGCCTAAGTGGCAAATTCCCAGTAAATTTCAACTTTCCTGCAAACCTTTGGCATGCATCACACTTCCTCACAAACTGATGTGTGTCCCTAAAAATTGTAGGCCACCAAAATCTAGACCTGAGGATCTTGTGGGCTGTGGTCTTTGCCATGTAATGTCCTCCACACACACCTTGATGCATTTCTTCCATTAGAGTCCTAGATCTTTCATGGTCCACACACTTTAGCAATACTCCTTCATTGCTTCTCCACCACAACTCACCATGAATAATGGCATATCTCACAGATTGTAGCCTGATAGTCCTTTTCTTATTTTCACTCATGTCGGGGGGAAGAAAGAATTTTTGCAAGTAATTGATGGCATCCCTGTACCAATCACAATAGTCCAAATCACAAATATATGGCCTCTCTTCCTCTTCTAGCATATTCACATGATTAGCAATCAAATTACTTTGTGCCATCAACTTTGGAAGGCCTAGGCCTCTCACCAATTTTGTAATCTGAATATCAATATTAAATTCTTGGATCCTGTTGATCCATCTACATCTTTTTCCTAATACCTCTTGTTGCACCGATATGTCTTTAACAACAACACTAGGGACATAAGCAACCACCTTAGCTCCCACAAGATAACACCTAAAAGCCTTGACTTCTTTGACTAAGGCATAAGCCTATTTTTTAGTGATGTCATATTTCAATTCTACTGCATGTAAAGACTTGCTAAAAAATGATATAGGTTGCTCATATCCATCTAAATTCTTTTGTAATAAGACTGCTGCAACTGTATGATAAGAAGCAAAAGAGAAAATCTACATGGGCTTACCATAATCAGGGGTCCTCAAAATAGGGGCATCTTTAATGGCCTGTTTGATACTTCTGAAAGATTCATCTGCTTCTTCATTACATTCTACCTTTGCATCTTTTTTCAACATCCTAGAGATGGGAATACAAATTTTTGCAAAATTTGTAAGAAATCTTCTTAGAAAATTTACCTGTCCAAAGAAAGACTGTACTCCTTTAACATTTCTTGGTTGTGAGAGCTTGTCTATTGATATGACCCTTTCTGGATCAATTCTCACTCCATCCTTAGACACAATATGTCCTAAGAGCTTTCCTTCTATAACACCAAAAGAACACTTCTTTGGATTCAAAGAAATCCCATACTCTAGAGCTCTGAGGAAAATCATTTCTAGATGCTCACAATGCTGATCCTCCTTCTCTGAATATGCTGTAAGATCATCTTGGTATACCACTAGAAACTTGTTTATGAAATCAGAAAAAGCCACATCCATAGCCCTCTGAAAAGTTGCTCCTGCATTTGTCAGGCCAAAAGGCATCCTAACTTAAACATATGTTCCCCAAGGAGTGGTGAATGCAGTCTTGAATTGTTCTGACTCCTTGACCATGACTTGATTATAACTAGAGAAACCATCCATCATGGACATTAACTCTGACCCTGTGACTCTCTGCAGCATATTTTCCATATTAGGGAGACCATAGTTGTCTTTTAAAGAATTGACATTCAGATTTCTAAAATCAACACACAGCCTAATGTCACCATTCTATTTTCTGACTGGAACCAAATTTGACACCCAAGTAGAATGTATGATAGGCTTTATAATACCAACATCCATCATCTTTTTGAGTTCATCTTGCATCTTTGGTGCCAAAGTAGGGTTCACAGGCCTTAATTTCTGCCTAAAGGGTTTAGTTCCTTCCTTTAATGGTATCTCATGTTGAAAGAGATCTTCTCTATATGCCTTCAAATCTTCATAAGACCATGCAAAGACATGTCTAAATTTTTTGAGAAGATCAATCAGATTTCTTCTAGTTCTTTGAGATAAACATTTACCTATGTAAACATTCTTTGGTTCTTGGCTTGTCCTCAGATTTACTTCCTCCAAATCACTTACCCTGTCAGCAAGTCTAGCTACACAAGCCCTCTCTTTATCATCAAATACTCTCTCAAGAGAAACCAATCCCCTTGGGATCCTATTTGACTTCAATTGCAATACCTCCTTCCCAAGGACACTCTCTTTTCCATCTTTATTGTCTACATAGGTGTTGAAATCCATCTCCTAACCATCAAAGTGAGATTCACACGACAAGAACCTCAATATATCCTGATCATCAGAAAATACTTGCCAATTCTCAACATTATCTGGGATAGAAGGCCTAGACTTATACTCAATTTTGGATATCCCCACAAAGGTAACATCCTCTGGCCTTAAGGCTATGTTTCCTAGTAAATCCGCCATCTTGTTCTGGCTTCTATCCACCCAATCAATACCAAAGGCACTGGAACATTCAATTTCATCCCATACAACATTCCTATATTGTTTTAGCCTTTGGTTTTTTGATGCATACTTTGATCTAATATGAGAAACTATTAACTCAGAATCACCAATCACCCTAAGATGTTTGATCCCATCTTTTGATGCTTGTCTCAAACCAATCAATAGGGCTTCATACTCTGCAACATTGTTTGTGCAAGGAAACAAGAGAGTGAAAGAAAACTTAAAAGTCTTACCACTCGGGGATACCAACAATACTCCTGCTCCAGCACCTTCTCTAGAACTTGCTCCATCAAAATATAATGTCCATAGGACATTACCCTCTGCCATGTTACTCTCATCATTAGGAAAAAGGATAGGCCTGACCTTCTCTTGTATCTCTTTCCTCTGGACTTGGAATGAGCCAATGTCACTGTCAACAAAACAATTCATGCTATCCTTTTCATTCTCCTCAATCATATGTGGAGTTCTAGCTTCCCTTAACACCTTCACAT
The DNA here is from genome assembly GCA_027943335.1 of Chamaecyparis obtusa. NCBI lineage: Eukaryota > Viridiplantae > Streptophyta > Pinopsida > Cupressales > Cupressaceae > Chamaecyparis > Chamaecyparis obtusa. Next base: position 333,475 of record BSBK01002426.1, read on the forward strand.
TCTCTCCTTCAATGTGAAAAGTGGAAAAAGACAGGTCACATTGAATACTTCCTCCCATAGAGGTACTCCACTTTCTAGATAACAACATTCCATATTGAGGAGGAATGTCAACTACAAGAACACTCATAGTCAACTGTTTATTAGGAAATGCAGCTAACTTATAAGGCAGAGCCTTGATGGTACCAATAACTAGCACTTCTCTTGAGTCCATAGCTTGGCATCTCCCATGAGGTGTATCAACCTTTAGTCCTAATGATTTCATGATCTTTGAAGGCATGACAATGTTTGATGCTCCTGAATCAATCATGCAGTTCTTCAATATTTTACCATCAATCACAAGGGACAAGAAGAAAGGATCAACTGTCCCTACTGCATTGTTTACAATATTTGTATCCAAGAAGATTTGAGAGATCTTAGAAACAATTTCTTCACTCTTACTGTCAGGTGTGTCTTCCAAGGAAGCCAGATGTTTGTCATTTCTACTCATTTCTTGGATTCCTATAGAAGTAACACCACTTACCCAATTGAAGGCCTTGACCTTGTGTTCTTCTATTCTCATCATTTCCAAAAGTGGAACCTTGAAAGTGATCTGTGAAAGAAACTTAGACATATCTATTGGAACATACTTCTGGCTATTCATGTCTTCTTCAAAAATAGTGACAACTTTATCTTTTGTGGACTCAGATTTGTCCGTGAGAGAGGATTCCCCTTCCTTTTGAAAGGTAGGAACAACCACATCTAATGTCTTTGCTTTGTTCCTAGGTGCTGTAACAGACATAATTTTCTTTTTTACCTTCACTTGGTCAGCAACACAAGCACCCCTACCCTTTTCTTCATGTTGTTGTACACTATTTTCTATCCTTTTGATGAACATACTGCCAGGTTTACCAGTTGCATTTCCAATTGTCCTATTTCTCAGATTGTAATTACTTCTAGCTTGAGTGACCATGTCTGCAATGATTTGAGCAATTTCTTCATCTGATGGTCTTCTTAAAGAAACCTGCTCCTCACCCCTCACTACACCACATCCAACATCATCAAACCCTTCTTCTTCATCATCAATAAAGTCAGCTTCATCCCAGACATGTGAAGAAGTCATACCACATCCTTCCTTATCATACTGCTCCTCACCTTCTTGATTATCAGGTAAATTCAAAGCAATGACACAATGCTCTGGACTATGAGGAGATTGACAAATGACACACCATGGAACCTGATCAACTAAATTCATTGAATTTCTCTGCAAAGGATCAGGGATCCTTCCATCAGGTCTTTCTTGCTTGGTTGGGAAAATGGGCTTGCCATCTTTCCATTGAGTGTTGGAAGGATAATTTTGCATTCTTGGCTGTCTGCTAAAGTTTTTTGGAGTTGACCTCTCCATAGTCACAACCTTATTGTTTCCCTTTTCTCCAGGCTTTAAACCTTCCAAATCTTTTAAAATCTATTTTAGATTGTTATCCTCTTTGGATTTAGAGTCATCAGACCTTCCCATTTCTTTCTTACTCTGCACTTGAGGCCTGCAACCATCTCTTCTTCCTATCTTCCCTGATATTCTTCTATTGCTCTCTATGTTGATAGCTAATTTGTAAGCCTCCCCAAGACTTCTAGGGTTCTTATCCCTCAAGAGATATCCCATCTTTGCATCAAAGGCATTTAAGTATGTCACAAGACACACCCTGTCGTCTAGTATGATAACCTGCAAGAGCCTATGTATAGCCTTTTGGAATCTTATATTAAATTCAAGGACCTCTTCATTCTGATTTTTCTTTATGTTATTGAATTCATTTATGATAAAACCCTCATTAGTCTTATCACCATAGTGTTCCTTGAAATAGTTTTTGAATTCATTCCATGACCCTATACTAGCATGGGGTAACCCTCTAAACTAGTCCCTAGCATCCTCAATCAAGGATTGTACAAATAGCTTCATTATAACATCATCAGGCTCTATATTATAATCATTTATTACATCTATGAAATTTTTTAGATGTTCTTCACATGTGATGACACTATTTCCAGTAAATTTAGGAAGCTTTTTTCTAATCTCATCAGGGATTACATTAGGATAGCCAAGAATACCAAAGAAGGTAAGTTGTTTGTACCTTTCATGAATAGGAGCTCCATGCAGTGGATCCATTCCTTGAGATGTAGATGTCCTTGTGTTTGAACCATCAGGAACTCTAGCAGCACCCAACACACCATTTGCTTCAGCTGCATTGTTACCCTGATTTCCACCTTGTCCTAAAAAGGAAGCAACAACATGTGAAGGTCCTGAGGCATGTCTGAGAAAATCTATCTTCTTTCTAATTTCTGCAATAGAAGCCTCCAACTCATCTTTCTCTAGTTCTTTGTCCAATATCTCTTTCTTACTTCTAGCTATCTCAAGGTCTGAGTCTAATCTCAGTCCTGGATCTGATGTTCTATCAACAATAGCTTGTTCATTGATTTGAACTCCAATGGCCTTTTGCTTTCCCTTATCCTTTGGCCTAGTTTCGTCATGTGTCCTTTGCACAATAGGATATTCCTCTACCCTTTCAGGCTCTGGGACAAAGTTAATTGCCTCCAAATCTAGCAATTGCCTCTTTAGCTGATCAGCCTTGATCATAGCTTGTCTCACCTTTTCTTCTTTTTCTTTATCTCTTCACTGCCTAATGGCAAGCTGCTCCTAAACTTTTCTTTCTAGTTCGTAGACCTCCTCAAAGATCTCTTATGATTTAGGGAGAGTGGTCTAAGACTCATCATCTCCCACTTGAGTTTCATCTTCATACTGATTTAGTCCCAAGTCAACAGCAGCCTCTTCATATTTTGAATTGTCTTCTTCTTGACTAGGCCTGGCTTGGGTCCCTTGTCTAATATCTCTCTTGTTTCTCCAAGTCTTTGAAACACCTCTTCTTTTCTTTCCTCCCCTTCTCTAATTAGACCTTGAAGTACTTGGAAAAACTTCTTCCATTATGTCTTCAGAATGCTACTTTCTCCAGGACCTAGTAGCTTTATAACTCATTCTACAAAATAAATCACTGACCAGTACTGCTACCAAGATTTTTGAGTCACCACCCAAGTGTATTGGGAATATTACAATGAAATTTTTTGACTTTAGAAAATGCTCCAATAAGTTAGAGAGACAAGGGACAAGGATAACCCTATTTTCCAATGATGACCTACTGGTTTGGATAGGCATGAATAACATTCCCCAGCAGAGTCGCCATCTTGTTGGTGTCCAAAATGATGCTTATGCTCTTTAGGCTACCAGTATACCCTCAGATGGATTTTAGGAATGGTTAACTCCAAAATTTCTATGAGGTCTTAGGGTAACTAGACCAACTATAGGGACAAGACTGCCCTCTTCTGCTTCTAGCTCTACAAAACCAAGGCGGGTGCACCTAACCTAGTATAAAATATGCTTCATACACAAAGAACTAGGTTTGAGAAATAGATGAATGAATAGTAAGAGAGTACTAAATGATAACCACACATTCATTGACTCCTCTTCACTATTTGATAGGACCACATACAACCAAATATTGAAAATCTAAAGGATGGTTCTTAATCTTATATGTTTAAATCATAACAATCTAAGTCAGGATATGTCAACAAGGAAATACTCATCTAGGCCAGTGCCTCATCCATTGGGAAAATTTTCTTAAATAGATCACATACACACACCAAAATTATATCTGAAATTCAAAGCCATAAACACATCTATAATCTCCTTTACTACTTATATGAAATCCTCACATAGATAAGAGATAGACCTATGTCTCATCTAAAGCATAATTTAATCTAATCCTTGATTAGAACTGAAGAATGAAGACACATACACAAACAAGTATGCAGTGAACTAGAAAGTTCAAAATCTATCTGCAATGACACAAAGGAGAAATAAGGATCATATATTTGCATTAAGTATGAAGAATCCTTAAGTGCATACAATCAATTCAAGTAAACAAGATTGCAAACTACAGCTTAGTCCTGCAACTTTCATTCAATTGCCAACAAAAACTAAGTTAGATCATTACAATTCAAACTGGGCAGAGGACTCACAACCGAAAAAGCTTGAATACCAAACTCCCAATGCTACAAAATGATCATGAAAATCCCTTTATACTAGGGTTACAAAGCAAGCGCAATGATCATTTGAGATCTCAAAATTTCAAAATCACCTAACCCCACCGAGAAATTAACACAGACATGACAAGGGGTTAAGTCACAACAAGAAGCTCAAATAGTCCAATCAACCAGCTACAAACACTTCTCAAGCCAAGAATGTAATCATTCCTCACGATACAAATCCCTCTGCAAACAACTGTCAAGCACGCTGGACCACACTGCGACACCAACCGCCACCAAACTAGGTCAAAAACTGCCGCCAAAGCCATAAATTTTGGTACCCTCTATCGCTGGAAACACTCTGTAGAATTTGAATTTAAATCCCAACGGTCACTTTGCATTTCGTGGGCTTTATGCCTTTTAACCATTTGCCCCAGTCATGCAACCGTACAGTCACAACTCACCACCACAGGAAAAAGGCTCCAACCAATGCTTGGTCGCATGATCGCATAACCCAAAAATGGGTTATGCAAACATGTGATAACCCGCTAACATGCATTCTGCTAGCCATCAAAACACTACCGAGAAACCCCCACTAAGACCCGTGTTCAAATCCACCATCCTACCAGCTCAGACCAACCAGAAACCACCACAACACCGCCTGCCAGCTCACCCACCAACAAATACAGACGGGCCCCAGGGACACGTGGCACCCTGTCACATGATCATATAACCCAAAAATGGGCTATGCGAACATGCGAGAGCCTACAAACATTAACTTCCACCGTTACCGCAACCGCCATCGCAACCGCCATGGACACGTGTCGAACGGTCGCATGATCGCATAGCCAAAAACTGAGCTATACAACCATGCGATAGCCAACCTAAAGCTGCCACATCACCACCCCCGGGACCACAGAACTACTTTACCTACACCACTTTGTCGATGGGCCCCTGGGACATGTGGCAAGTGGTCGCATGATCATAGCCAAAAATTGGGCTATGCAACCATGTGATAGCCTATCACAGGCTGCCACATGTCCACCTTCGGGACCACACCAAAGAAGCCTCGCCCTTTGGGAGGATCAAACAATTGTCGCAAAAGTGTATAGCCTAGTTTTTGGCTATGGGATCATGTGACAATTGTTGATGCTTCGACACGTCAAGACCCTCTACCCGATCCAAAAACTAGGTCCCACCACATATCGCACTTGCACACTAAAGCAAAGTAGACCGCCAGGTAGCTGCATAGGACACGAGACCCACATGGCTAGGTGGCAAGCGGTCGCATGATTGCATGTCAGAAAAGTCTGACATGCGGCCATGCGACAGCCAATCAGGAAGAGTTTGGACCCACCATCCCATCGGACTTGCACAGTTAAGACAAAGTTGAAAACACACGAGGTTTCTGGCATCAAAAGACAAGTGCATAAAAGCTTGAAGGGAAAGGGTCGAAAACAACGTAGGTTTTTGGCAAAAGATTGAAAACACATAGGAATAACGACAGATCGAAAGGTAACTTGGAAGCCAAAAACAACACGGGTTTTCAAAAACACTGTGGGTTTTCGACACTATGGCAAAATTTTTAAAACTGTTTCCTACAGACCTCAAAATTTTAATAACTTTCTGGGTATTGCACCTTTGGAGACACGACTTGGGCAGGAGCAAGGCGACAACACTAAAGAGCACAAGGCAGGACATTTGACAAACACTTGCAGGGGAGAGGCCAATTTCAAAAGATTTTGCAATGACTGAAAAAATGGCCTAACATTCCCTTTTCAGTGAACTTCTGAGATCCGTGAACAAAGTCAAGGATGACCTTCAAAATCTTGAGGTAATTTTTAACCTTTTATCAGGGTCAAAGACTACCTACTTCCAGAAAGACAAAAGTTTTCTGGGTTTTCTCTATTGTAGTTTTTTGGTCCCAGATTTGGTTGCAAAATCTTTTGAAATTATGCACAAACTTCAGAAAATAGGTATTTCCAGATCTGTTCCATTATGAGGTATGTATCTTATTCTATTTTATTTCAAGCATTTCTATATTTACATTACTTATTCAATTCCAATTCAAAAGACAAAACATTACAAATGAATAGGTGAATGGTATATGCATTGTTAAAGCTCCATTTTAAACCTATTCATATATCTTGAGCTCACCAAGGTTCTCATCTTGGGTTTCACCTGCAAGGTTGTCGGGGTTCCCACCTTAGAGCTCTCCCATGAGCTCTCCCACAAGCTCTCCATGGATGATCAAGGCTTTCCCTCGAGCAAGGTGTGACTCCATGTTTGCCCCAAGTGATTTTTTTTAACTTTGTATTTTTTATTCTTTTTTTCCTATATAGCCTCCATATTCCATTTATTTTTGGTGAATTTTGACCTTGCCAACACGTCTCACCTGTAAGCTCACTAAGGTTCCCACCTTTGGGCTTTCCTGCGAGATCATCAGGGTCCTAAGGCTTGCCCGTGAGCTCGCAGGGCTCTCATCCCAAGCCTCACTTGTGAGCTTGTTCAGGTTCCCACCTCAGGGCCCTCCCATGAGCTCACCTACAAGATCACCATGGCTAATGTGATTCCTATCATAGGGGTCTCCTGCGAGCTAGAGGTGACTCCATGTTTTCCCAAAGTGGGGTTTTTTTTTAACTCTGGATTTTTTGTTCTTTTCATCATATAGAGCCTCCATACTCCATTTTTTTTGGTGAATTTTGACCCCACCCATGAGTCTTTCCCATGAGTTCACTTGGGTTCCCACCTTGTGGCTTGCTTGCAAGCTCGCTAGGGTTCCCACCCTAGGGCTCACCCATGATATCATCATAGATATCATAGGGCTCACCCATGATATCATCATAGATATCATTATGAAAGTTGTGATGTGAATGTATGCATGAAGTGAAGAAAAGAGCTAATTTAGTGATGAAGGAAGACTTGAGAAGTACAAAGATCTAGATTTGTTATCTTATGTAGCAGAGTGTGGTTTTGGCACAATGTGAAGGAGGTAACATATTTCATATTATTCTATTGAATAATCCTAAGATCTGTTGGACAGTGAGTTTAGAGATCTTGCCTTGAAGTTGTTTGGGCAATGGGTCCTTCTGTCTTCCATAACTCCTAATAGGGTTAGAATCTTTTAACAGGGATTCAAAATCTCCTAACAAAGATTCATATGTATTGAATTTATTTCATAAGACTCCTAACAGGGTCCATCCTCTAACAAGGAACTTTCATATTAGTGCATCATTTTGTGGGCATCATTCCCATCAGGGTTTATTCTTTGATCAAGAGCCCTAGTTAACATATCTTGTGTTATTGTGTTATTGTGTCATTGTGTATGATTATCCTTCTATGGTTGGTTACTACATTAATTATATGGTTTAAAGCTGTTGAGGTTGATATTGAAGTTAATGATGATAAATGGTTTAATTATCAGATAACTGATTCACCCCCCCCCCCCTCTCAATTATCTTGGTAGTCTTTACTTTCTAACATCCCCAAGGCTCACTCATGAGCTCACTAGGGTTCCTACATTGGGCTCACCCATGAGATTGTTGGGGATCCCTGCTCAAGGCCCACCAATGAGATCTCCCACAAGCTCATCATGGCTGATGTGGTTCTCACTACAGGGCTTGTCCACAAGCTAGGTGTGTCTCCATGCTTTCCCTAAGTGATTTTGTTTTTAACTTTGGATTTTTCATTCTTTTCATCATACAAATCCTCCTTTCTTATTTTTTTTTCAGTGAATTCTAACCCCACCCATGAGGCTCGCTAGGGTTCCTTCTATTAGAAAGTAAAGTCCACCAAGATAACTGAGAGGGGGGGGGGGGGGGGTAAATCAGTTATCAGATAAATACAATTTTTATCACCTTTAATAGATTTTAACCATGTAAGAAATGTAATCAATAACCATAGAAAGATATACATACACAATAGCACAATGAGATGATATATGTTGACTAGGGAACCTCTTGATCAAAGAGTAAACCCTGGTAGGAATGATGCCCACAAAAGATGCACTAATATGAAATTTCCTTGTGAGAGGATGGAATCTATTAGGAGTCTTATGAAATACATTCAGTACATATTAGTTCCTTCTAGGAGACTTTGAATCCTTGCTAAATGATTCTAATCTTGTTAGGAGTTATCGAAGAGAGAAGGACCCACTGCCCAAAAAACTTCAATGGAAAGATCACTGAACACACTATCCAACTAATCTCTATATTATTCAATAGAATAATATTAAAAGATTACTGATCTCAAAAACTTATTACTTCTCCTCTGACTGTGCCAAATCATACCAACTGCTTCATCAGATCTCAATACCAAATCTCTGTACTTTGTATATGCTCTTTCAACAAGTATTGCACAATTCCACAATTCACTTTCACAATATTACATTTTAATTTCACATTACAATAAGGAAAATATTCCTTCCTTTATACCACAATCAAGTATTTACAAATGAGTCAGCATACATATTACAAAATAAAATCTTCCACACATTACATAAAAATTCCATAATTACATAAAAATGTCAGCTACCAATTAAGATAAATCTTCACTCGTGTGATGACCTTTGACCTTGTTGTCATGTCCACATCACAATCATCATGTCTTCAAATTCTGTTCAACTTCATATGCTCAGATTCAATGCTGATTAGGAGATATCATCTAATTTCCACAAACCGCTACTCAGGAACACTGCATGAATACTACTTCCACTGATTAACACATAACTACCATGAATAGATGAATTTCCATATGCACTCTTAACCATGATCTTGTAAGACATCATAGAGTAAGTCCTCAACTCTGCATAGTTTCATATTCAATATCCCACATGTGCTAACTCAAACACTGTTTGCTTCTCTGCAAAACTTTAGATCACTTTGTTGACATCAATGACAATCATAGTCATGAATGCAACAAAAAATACTACAGAATGGCTATGAATAATCCCCCATAGGATATATTCAACATTCATTCCTACCAATCTCCCCCATTGGCATTGATGCCAACATATATGAAAAAACATCTAGGTTCCATGAATACCAACACTGCAACATTGTTGCTCTGTAAATACTTTCAAGTCATCTTCATCAATCAAATCTTGCTTCATTTTCCTATTCAATTCATTTAGTTTTTCCCTTTTATATTTCTTGTACTCTTCTCCCTCAAATTCTCTTCAATAGATGGTTTTTCATGTATACTTCTCCGCCATTGACATCAATGACAAATGCTACATCACTATTTCAATAATAACTTCAATGTCAAAAGACACTTTTCATAAAATACATTCACTAGAGTCCTCATGACTCAGCTCAAAAACACATACTCCCCCATAGAGGAAGTACCAACATCTAGTCCAGAAGAAAGATAAGGCTCATATACCACTGGACAGATGCAACAATCTACATCACTTCTCAAAAGTAGGCTGGGGCATAACCCCAAGCATACCTCTTAGATACTCAAATATATCCTTAGGCAAAGGTTTTGTAAATATATCTGCAATCTTCTCTTTTGTACTTATATACTCAAGTCTAACTTCTTTCTCTACAACTTTCTCTCTCACTATGTAAAACGTGATACTTTATTTCTATATGCTTTGTCTTAGAATGTAGTACAAGATTCTTAGACATAATAATTATGTTGGTGTTATCACAATGTATAACAACAAGCTCAAAAATTTTTATTCCAATATCCTTGAACATTTTTTTCATCCAAATTATTTGATTACAATTGCTTTCTACTACTACATACTTTGCTTCTGCTGTGCTTTGTGAAATAGAATTTTGCTTCTTGCTTAGCCAAGAAACCAATCTTCCTCCAAGGAAAAATGCTCCACCACTTGTGCTCTTTTTTTCATCAACACTACCTCCCCAATCTACATCTATCTATGCACATAGGGTAAAGTCATCAGATTTTTCATACCACAATCCATATTCAATTGTGCTTCTTAAGTACCTCAGTATCCTTTTTACTATTTCATAATGTGATTCTCTGGGTTTAGCTTGAAATCTTGCAACAATTCAAACTGCATGTGATATATCTAGTCTTGTATGAGTTAAATATTACAATCCTCCAATCATAGATTTGTACTTTTTTGGTTCCACTGCAAGAGTCTCATATGTTCTAGATAGCTTGTGTCTAGTTACCATAGGTTTTCCAACTATTTTACAGTTCTCCATTCCAAATCTCTTCAATAAGTCATTCAAGTACTTTGTTTGACATAAAAAGATACCATCACCATTCTGTGTTATCTACAATCCTAAAAAGTATTTCATCTCACTAGTCATACTCATTTCAAATTCAGTCTTCATTTCATCTACAAATTTATCACTAGCTTCATCTTCTCCTCCAAAGATAATATCATAAAAAAAAAAAATACAACCAACAAACCATTTTCAATTTCTTTTGTGTACAGGTCGCTATCATCTATGCCTTTAGTAAATCCTAATTTTATCAAATACATATCCAATCTTGCATACCAAGTTATAGGTGCTTGTTTTAGTCCATATAAATCTTTCTTCAGTTTACATACCATATCTCCTTCTTTAGTTAAAGGAAAACCTTTAGGCTTCTCAATGTAAACCTCTTCTTCCAACTCTTTGTTTAGAAATGTTGATTTTGCATCCATTTGGTATACTTTGAATTTCTTATAGGTTGCATAAGCCAAAAACCTTCTTACTACTTCAATTCTTGCTACTGGTGCAAAAATTTCTTCATAGTCAATTCATTCTTGCTGTGAGTATCCTTTACATACCAATCTTGCTTTATATCTTACAACTTCTCTTTGTTCATTCATCTTGTTTTTGAATACCCATTTAGTTCATATGACATTCTTATCTTTAGGCCTAGGGACCAATTCCCAAGTCTTGTTCTTCTCAATTTGATCTAATTCTTCCTTCATAGATTTAATCCAATGTTCATCTTCACAGGCTTCACTAGTAGATTTAGTTTCAATTTGAGAAATTAAACACAACTGTTCTTGTACCTTATTTCATGTCAAAACTCCTCTGTCTATGCTTCTAATAATATGCTCAATACTATGATTTCTTGATAGGTTCCTACTAGGTGTCACTGTCTTAGTTCTTTCTTCAGCTATAGGTTCTTCAATGATTTCTTCAATGTAGATTTGTTCAACAAATCACTATTAGTTTCATAGAATAATTTAGTACTCTTTGGATTAGTTCTAGGATGAGTTCCTTCATCTGATTCATAATCAAGCATTCTTTCCTAAATTTTGAACTTTTCATCAACTTTAACATTTGCACTCTCAACAATAGTTTTAGTTCTTTTATTATAACATCTATAAGATTTTCTCTTCAATGAATAATTGAGAAATATACCTTCATCACTTCTAGGATCAAAATTTTTAATGTCATCATCTCTCTTAATATAAAATTTGCCTCCAAAAATTCTAAAATACTTAACTGATGGTGCATGTCCAAACCATAGTTCATAAGGTGTCTTATTCATGTCTTCTCTAATCTGTACTCTGTTCATTATATACACTGTTGTGTTCACTGCTTCTCTCTAGAATATCTTCACCAAGTCATTTTCAAATAGCATGGCTCTTGCTACTTCAGTCACTGATCCATGCTTTCTTTCTACAATACCATTTTGTTCAGGTGTCCTAGGGGCTGAAAACTATCTCTTAATGCCATTCACTTCACAAAAAATATTAAATCGCTTTGAAGTAAATTCTCCACCTCTATCTGATCTCAAACAATTAATCTTCATTCCAGATTCATTCTCAACTTTGTTCCTAATAATTTTAAAATTATCAAATGTTTCAGATTTTTATTTAAGAAATGCAATCCACATCATTCTTGTAAAATCATCAACAAGAATTATAAAGTACCTTTCTCCATAGAATCCTCTAGTCCTTGTGGGACCACTCAAATCTGTATGAACAATTTCCAACTTTTGTTTTTTTGTAAACTTCTTGCTAGGAAATGAGCTCGTCTTCTGTTTAGCGATCACACATTCCTTGCAAATCATGTTAGGAGGCTTAATAGTTTTAGGAAAATCTCTTACTGCAAGTGTAGTACTCACTTTCACAATGTTATCAAAGTTTATCTGACAAAATCTTTTGTGCCATAACCAATAGTCATCAATCTTAGTAATCAAGCATGTCATCTTAGTAGGATTCAACTAAAATTCATTACCTCTGGTTCTTGATCTAGTACCAATCAAATTACCATCATTGTCTTTGATTACACAAGTTTCTCATTAAACCAAACTTGATATCCTTTCTCAATTAGTTGCTCAACACTCAAAAGATTATGTTTCAACCCATCCACAAAGTAAACATCATTAGTATTAGTCTTTCCATCAAGAGTAATAGATCCTATACCTCTTATCAAACAAGGTGCATTGTTTCCAACTCTAACAATTCCTCTATCATAATTGTTAAACTTTATGAACTTTTTCATGTCTCCAGTCATATGATGTGAACAACCACTATCTATAATCCAATTAGATTTCTTTTCTACTTGAGAAACTAAGGCTTTTTCTTCCTTTACTTCTGTTTCAAGATTTTCTTCTTTTATTGCTACAAATCCTATATCATCATTCTCAGTATCACTTTCACTTAAAGATTTCTCCATACTAGCTTCAAATTATTCATCATTAGCATAATAAAATTCTTTAGATCTTCTAGGTTTAAAGTTCTTTCTATACTTCTTAACTCTCTTAGGACATTTAGATGCAAACTGACCATATTCTTGACAAGCCCAACATTTAAAAATTTTCTTACCATCTGGTTCTGTTTTGACAAGCAAGGAAATACCTTCTTCAATATTCATGTCTTCTTCATTTCTAGATCTTCTACCACTAGCATAGTCTCCACTTACACTGATGCTTCTTGACAAAGTAGGGAGAACACTAAGTGCACTGAATGCTTTCTACATTCTAGGTAAATCTTCTGATTGTCTCAAGTTCATCTTTGCTACTTCTAATCTTCTCAGAAGGGTTTCTCTGGTGAAGTTCTCAGTACATGGTATAACTTTTTCAATCATCTGTGTTGTTTTCTTAAATGCAAGAGTCAATGTCCTCATAATTTTCCATGTCACTTCATTCTCTATCTTGATTCCTTCACAAGATTTTATACCTGCAGCAATCTCTGACATTATACCAAGATAGCTTCTAATAGATTCATCTTCTATCATTCTTATATCTTCAAATGCACATATCCAATTATGTAGTCTGACTTTTTTTGCATGTTCATCACCTTCAAAAGTAGCTTGTAAAGCTAACCAAATTTCATGAGATGTTTTTGGATATTTTACCTAACTGTACATAATTTTTGGAAGGGCTGACAGAAGTGCTTCTCTGGCAAGTATGTTACACATGAATAGATCTCTTTATTATGTAGTACATTATTCAATTTTGTCTTCATCAATGATAGTCTTCTAGTTCTGTGTGATTAACCAATATCACGGTCCTAAAAAAAGTAAATGTGTCTTCATCTTTTCTTTCCAGTTGTCAAAATTTAGTCCATCAAACCAAGCTAACTGAGGGGGGGGGGTGGTGGGGTGGGGGGGGCTGAATTATTTATCAGATAAATACAAATTTTATCACCTTTAATAGATTTTAACCATGTAAGCAATGTAATCAATAACCATAGAAAGATATACATACACAATAATACAATGACACAAGATATGTTGACTAGGGAACCTCTTGATAAAAGAGTAAACCCCGGTGGGAATGATGCCTGCAAAAGATGCACTAATATGAAAGTTCCTTGTGAGAGGATGGACTCTATTAGGAGTCTTATGAAATACATTTAGTACATATTAGTCCTTGCTAGGAGACTTTGAATCCCTGCTAAAAGAATCTAACCCTGTTAAGAGTTATGGAAGACAGAAGGACCCATTGCCCAAACAACTTCAATGGAAAGATCACTGAACACACTATCCAACTTATCTCTATATTATTCAATAGAATAAAATAAAAATATTACTGATCTCAACAACTTATTAGTTCTTTGACTATGCCAAAATGCACGAACTGCTTCATTAGATCTCAATACCATATCTTTGTACTTCGCATATCCTCTTTCAACAAGTATTGCACAATTTCACAATTCACTTTCAAAATCTTACATTTCAATTCCACATTACAATAAGGAAAATATTCCTTCCTTTATACCACACTCAAGTAATTACAAATGAGTCGACATACGTATTACAAAATAAAATCTTCCACACGTTACATAAAAATTCCATAATTACATAAAACTGTCAGCTTCCAATTAAGATAACTCTTTACTCATGTGACCTTTGAAATTTCTATCATGTCCATGTCATAATCATCATGTATTCAACTTCTGTTCAACTTTGCATGCTTAGTTTCAATCCCGATTAGGAGATATCATCCGATTTCCACAAACTGCTACTCAGGAACACTGCGAAAATAATGCTTCCACTGATTTACACATAACTTTCATGAATAGATGAATTTCCATATGTGCTCTTAACCATGATCATGTAAGACATCATAGAGTAATTCCTCAACTCCGCATATCTTGATCTTCAATATCCCATGTGCGCTAACTCAAACACTGTCTACTTCTTTGTAAAATTTTAGTAGATCACTGTGTTGACATCAATGACAATCACAGTCATGAAAGCAAAAAAAATTGCTATAGAATGGCTATGAATACTCCCTCATAGGATATATTCAGCATTCATTCCTAACACCTTCCCTAGGGATCACCTGTAACCTTGCTAGGATTCTTTCCTTAGACTCACCCGTGAGATCACCAGGGATCTTGCCCTAGGACTTGTTGCAAGCTTGCGGGGGTTCTCGCCATGGGGTTCACCAATAACCTCATTCATAAGCTCATTTTGTTTGATGTGGTTCCCACCGTAGGGATCTCATCTGAGCTAGGTGTGAGTCCATGTTTTCCCTAAGTGGGGTTTTTTTTGGTGTTTTTTGACTTTGGATTTTTTGTTCTTTTTGTCATACAAAGCCTCCATTCTTCATTTTTTTTGGTGACCTCTGACCCTACCAATGAGTCTCATCAATAAGATTGCTAGGGTTCCTGACCCAGGGCTTTCCGATGAGATCACCATAAATCCCATCCTACATCTCATTCGTGAGCTCGCGAGGTTCCCGTCCCATGTATTTCCTACAAGATTTCTGAGGTTTTGGCCTTGAGGCTCACCCACAAGTTTGTCGTGGTCAATGTGGCTCCCACTACAGTGCTCATCTGTGAGCTAGGTGTGACTCCATGTTTTCCCCAAGTGGGGTTTTGTTTTAACTCTAGATTTTTCATTCTTTTCATCATATGAAACCTCTATTCTCCCTTTTTTGGTGACTTTTGACTCTACCTAGTGTAATCACCTAAAATTGGGCTAATAGAACCTAAGGCCCTATTTTCCCTAATTTAGGATAAAAATCTTAATTATGTTAATTTGATCTTTGATTATTAACATTATTCATTAAAATAAATTAAATCAATTAAATATCCTAATTCAAGCATTTATCATCAAAGTATTAAGCAAAACAAATTTGATTACCTCTATGCCCAATTAATTAAATCAATCCCATTAAATTCATGGCTAGAGTAATTAATTAAAAGAAATGAATTAAATCCCTCTCAAAATGACATGTCACCTTTAAGGGGACAACACAGACACTTTGAACTAATGAGAGGCAATCACATGGATCACTCACATGGATCAAGTTTGGAAGCATCTCAACCACTCCTCATGGATGCATCCTAACCATTCAAAATCTCAAGATTCTATAAAAGAGAATTTTCAAATCTTCATTTGGCCCCCCTAAATCTTTGCTAACTCTTTGATTTTGTTAATAGATAATTGAATTCATGATTTCATATTTTCATATGCTCATAGCTAATTAGATAATCTTTCATTTTGGATAATAGTAAGTGAATCTCATGAATCAAAGGCTAATTTGATGAATTTTGTTAGTTTTAATGCATTATTTGCTTAAATCTTTCATTCTAGCATTGCATTGTCACTGTTTAGGATTAAATCTGAGAGCAATCTTAAATCCTTGTCATCCTTGTCTTAGTTAGAGAGAAATAATTCAGTTTCATTTGTTACTTTCTTTGATTATTTGATCATACTAATAAATGATATAATGAGTTATTGAACTGTTGTGTTGCAGGTTTGCATGTCAATAATTCACACACACATTTTTGGTGCCCACCGTGGGACCAAGCCCTAGATTTGTTCATTTTTCTATTAATTTTTTCTATGTTTCATTCTGCCAGGGATCACATACAGGAAATCAGATCGCACCTGGAAAGAAAAATTGCACCCCACATTTCTTGGATCGCATTCTAGATTTCCTGGATCATATCTGGTCAGGTATCACATTTAGTTAAATTCAAGATCGTAAATGGGAAATAGGATCACATTTGGATAATTGAATCATATCTAGGAAAGGAGATCACATTCAGTAAAATTTAGGATCGCATCTGGGGTTATTTGCTTCATTTTTAGATTTTCTAACCCCTAATGGATTGATTTGATATTTTATGTGACTTTTAAACAGCCTAACAGTGGTTTGCATGATGAAATGATAGAGACTTTACCATATCAAACTACTAATGATTATTTGTAGGTTGCCTTGGAGGAATCAATAAGACTTTATGCTTTCATTTTTAGGAATATAATTACAATTTGAAATCAATTTGTAAAATAAATAGAGGATTATTCTCTTTTCCCTTAACGAAATAAAAAACTCAAAATTAGTTAATTTGCAATTTGGGGTCAAATTGGAGTAATTGGACTTAATGTTTGCATGATTTTTTTGGGATTTTGGGTTTGAGATAGGAGAGTATGCTCTTCTCCTTCATGGAGAATCATAAATCCAAACCTCACAATCATTTATCTACTTTCTTTATTGCATACCTTTAGAGGGCCTGCTAGTTGAGGAAAAAATCTCTGGGGAACGACCCAATTGGGGACAAGTCTTAAGCCAACTCTTCCATCCCACTATAAAATTTGATGCTTCTTTGAGGTGAAAGCCTCGGAAGACATAATTCACTTTAACCTTGGAATGTTGAATATCTTTTTCCAAGGACATGCTTGAGATTTGTGTAGAGCGGAGCCACTTGAATTTTTCTTGCGAGACTACACAATCTTGAGTACTCATATGGCTATAGGCCTCAATCCCGCTTGTGGGACTATGGAAGGTGGTTATGAATGGATGTTTTCATGAAAAGCCTTAAGTTAGATGCTACCCGGTTCACCTCAAAAAGGTTGTTAACACTTGTGTGAGGAAAATAGTAATTACCCCAAGTCATTCACCATATCGAGCCCTCATCGACGTTACTACTTGTATAATATGGGCTCCAATATCCATTGCATGTTATTAGACCATCATATTCAGAGGATTCTTTGAGTGTGTTCGTAAGTTAGTGAACAAGTGATTTCAATCTCTACCTAGCATAAGGAAAGTTAGGTGTGTTTTCATAATATGACTGCTTGATGTATTCTAATTGAAATTTTTAGATAAATCCCCCTAAATAAACAAACACCAAGCACTTTCAAACACCTGCAAGTCACTAGAATCCGACAAAGAAGGCACATTTTTCCAAAATTCATTAGAATTTACATTTGACAGACTATCATAAAATCACATCTGGTATCTTGAATTGCATCCTATATTCTGTGTCACATCTAGTCCATCCTAAGTCACATTTGGTGTCTACCACATTTCCCAAATCGCATCTAGTAACTACTGCATATCTTGACTCGCATCATGTATTTCTTGGGTCGTATCTGGGGTAAAAACTTTGTCAGTCACCTATAAAGGGTCACATCTGGGACATAGAGAATTTTTGTACCTATCAGAACCTGTTAAAAATGATAAAGATAAATAGGAAATTGTTTAATCCAAGAGCAAGGAGTTAGGAAACAATACCATGAATTTGCACAATAACTAGGAGCATACACCAAAAAAGTAAAGAGGAGACAATAATTTGAAAGGGGAAAGCTAAGAAAACCCCTTGTGAATTATGAATAAGGCATGAAAAGCCTAAAGAGAGAGAGAGAATATGAGCACTTAGCTCAATACAATATGATAGAACTATGAAAGAGAGAAATTGAGAGAGTTGTGAGAAAAGGCTTGATGAGTGTGTGGAGAAATATCTCTATATGTAGAGATAAGTGAAGGAGTTCAAAAAGTAACTCCCATGTGCATGTAAGCCACATTCATAAGTGTGTGAGCCACTTGTGCTATTTCCTCTTAAGGAGGAATCTAGGAATAAAAGGAAATTACAAATAAATATTATGTCCTCACACATGGACAAGAGGACAAGTGTTCATGTAGGGATTCTATAGGAATCTCCTACTTACATAATAAATAAACTAAACTAAACTACCTTGGTTTATAATATTTCACCAAGGAAAGATTACATATCCTAACATCCCCCTTTAATCTTTACTTGGGGAAATGAGCTTGATGGGTATGAGACCCAAATTATTACAGTAATCTGCAACATGTTCATGGTTGTGAGGCACTTTTTTTGGTAAAACTGAACTTCTTATGTAGCATGGTGAGTGAGAAAAATCTAAATGCTTTAAAGATGTGGATTCACATTGCTGTTGGTCCAAGTTTTCAAAAGGAGTGTCTTCATAATCTGCATCATTATAACCTGAATCTAGAAAACAAGTACTTCTAGTGGATTGCCCACCTAGATTTGAATTAGTAAATGTATAATCTGGATAATAACTTTTAGAATTTAATACAAATTTTGCATCATTATCAGAATCAGAATTAGAATCAAAGGTATTATAACAAGAATTTGAGTCAAAGGTATCAAAACTAGAATTTGAATCAAAGGAATGAAAATGAGAATTTGAATGATAAACAACATTTGAATTATAACCAGAATTTGAATGATAACCAAAATTTAAATTAAAAGCAGAATTAGAATCTTCTTTCATAGTAGGATCATCATAATTCATGTTAGGATCAAAAACATAACTTGAATCATCATCAAAAGGGTCATTTGAATCATTAGAATTATAAGCAGGATTTGCAACATCAAAAACATAATTTGAAACAATAGAATCATCTTTCATATCAACATTTTTCTTAGAATCAAAAGTAGAATTTAAATCTTCAAAATCAAAATAATAGAAATCATTATCAAAAGCATGTATGTCAATTCTAGCATCATCTTTAGGATTAGAATCAAAACTACTTTGAATATCATCATTTGCATTAGTTTCATCAAAATTTTCAAAAAGATTAGGATGCATATTTTCTACACAAACAGTAGGATTAGGAAAAGGAATAATGGATAGGTCATGAGAAGCAGTTTTATGCAAGGAAGGTAAGGTCACATCTAGGAAAGTGGATATAATGTCATTTTCTTGATCAAGTATTTCATCAAAGGATACATAGGGAGAATTATGTAATTTACCATTTGGAACAAACACATCTCTAAAACCTTCAACTTTGCAACTGTCATTATTAGCCAATTGAATTGGAATGTTAGATGTATCAGGTTCAATAAAATCAAAGACAAAATTATTAGACATAACATGTTGAGATGCATTACGCTCAATAATCCATTTAGGTGCTGTAAAACAGGTAGTAAAAGCAGAACGAGATTGATTTCCATTACAGTAATTTTGAGAATTTGGTTGATCATTTTTCTATTTCTTAAAACAATTATGAATTAAATGACCATTTTTACCACAATAAGTGCAATAAGGCCTATTTGAAGGGTTATTATTATTTCTATTATTATTATTATTAGATCTTTGATGATTTTGATTATAGTTGGAATTGTTTGATCTCTGATTATTTTGATTGTTATTTGAATTATTACTAGCTCTATTATTATGAGATTGGGAAACATAAGCATGTTCATGAGATTTCAATATACCAAATTGAATTAGTTTAGCCTCCTCTTGACGCAACATAGTTTGAAAAATAGCATAAGTTAACTGAGTTGCTAAGGAAGGAATAGCTAACTGAGAATAGATATTAGTGATAAATTGCTGAAACTGCCTAGGTAAACATTTATGAATTATAATATGAATGATTCTTAAATCAGATAATTGTACTTGTAATCCATCTAATAAAACTCTAATGGAATCAAATTTAAGTAAAAAGTCATCAACAAAATTAAAATCTGTATACCTGAGGTCTTCAAGTTGGTCTTGAAGTTGTATTTTATGGTTCTCATCTGCACTGTCATTGGTGTTTTTTAGGATGTCCCAAGCTTGATGGGCTTCTGTACAAGATGAGATAAGGACATATAGTTTAGGACTTAAGGATATGCCAATTAAACCAAGGGCTTCATCATTCTTAGCTTGCCAAGCATCTTGGTCAGCTTGAGAAGCAATGGTAGCGGGTTTAGTGCTAGCATTAGTGGCAACGTCTAACAGATGGCAGAATTTGAATATCTAGGTCATGTGGGTTTTCCAGGCATGATAGTTGGTGCTGGTTAGTTTGATTTCAGGCATTAGGGTAGACATGTTGGGGATAGGAATAGAGCAGAAAGGACAGGGAAGCTGGAAGGGAAAACACTCGAACAGAATAGAAACAATAAGTTAAGCTAACAAAAGTTGCATGCAAATAAAAAAAATGAAAACACAATAAACCTACAAGGAAACGTTAGATAATACTAAAAAATGAACCTGCAAGAACATTAGCCAAAGCTGGTAAGAAAAAAATAAAAGATTGAATCTAAAAACTTTAATAAAAAACATGAGTTTAGAAAAGGAATTGAATCTAATTAAAAAATAATAAAAGAACTAAATCTAAATCTAATTAAATCTAAAATAAAAAACTAAATCTATTGGTTTCTGTAGCATAGAAGTTCCTGTAGCACATAAACTAGATCAATGATTCTTGTAGCCAAAAAAAAACTCTATAGCACTGACATGCAAAATAGAATAGAGGTTCCTAGAGCAAACCAACTTCCTGTAGTAAAACCTGCAAACTAGATGAAATGTATAGATCCCTGCGGAACAGAGGTTCCTGAAGTAGAAATGGATCCTATAGCGAAAAAGCAAGGCGGCTGAGGTTTGAATAAACAAACCAAGCAACGTTACAAAAAAATAAAATCACTTTCAATAATAGAGTATAATCGAATAATATACTTTGAACTATTGTCGATGCTCCTTTTTAATACTCCACTTAGGGTTTGGTACGCGGTTTGTAGGAAAAAAAAATGGGTGAAGAATGATAAAAAAGCTCACGCAAGGGCGGATAGGAAAGGAAATTAAAAGGATTTGAAAGAAAATGCTCGGATAAAAAAAAAATGATAAAAAACACTGACGGCGAGGGGAAGGTGACAGAAAGAAAAGAAAAATAGAACGCTACCTAAAAAATGCGTGGGCTCCCAGAAAAAGAAGAATGAAGGAAAAAAAATGCCGAAAAGAATAACGGCAGGTGGGAATAAACCATGGAGACGGGTGGGATAAAACGCAGGCAAGGGAGGTTACGACTCCCACTCCAGCAAAAAGAAAGAACATGGGTGGGAAGCAGCAGAAGCTAGAGAACAGGGCCAAATGCCAAAATGCTACAGGAAGATGCCAAACACAAGCGAAACAAACCAGAGAAAAAGAAAAAAAAACTACGAACCAGAGATTTAAGCAAAAAATGCTGCGCACAGAGGATAACTAAGAATTATTGGAGCGCATGCAAAGAACAACGAATGGAATAATGAAATCACAACCCAAAAACACGCATAAAACATATGTGAGCGGGCTCAAAAAAGAAATTGCTAGAAAAAAAAGGAAACGGCGACAGAAAAAATGGTTACTGCAAATTGGAAAAAGAAAAGTTTACTAACTATTAAAAGAAAGTGCGGCAGGAAGTGAAACAGATACTGACGCATTGACCAAAAGATATCAGATAAACCAATAATAAAAGATGCGACAGGAAGATGAAACAGATACTGTCGCTCTGAAAAAAAGGATTATTGTTTACTAAATAAAGTCAAACAAAATTTGAAAGCAAAGGATACCAACCCACATGTAATGAATAATGATAGAGTTAGGTTAGTAATTAACAAAATAAAGATATTCTAAAATATTTTTCAACACCAAACTAGAATGCAAGAATTGAAATTAAAGAGATTAATTGAAAAATAGGTTTTGGCGGTAAACCATCCAAAACTTAAAAAATGAATTTTCTCTCTTAAACAGATTTATATAAAAAATTTAAAGAACTCTCTCAAGAGTCTCCAATTTGGAGTGCTCCAAGATATGGTATGTCCTTCACCTGTACACTCAAAAAAGGATTAAACCAACCTGCTTTGATACCATGTTAAAAATGATAAAGAACAAATAGGAAATTTTTTAATCCAAGAGCAAGGAGTTAGGAAACAATACCATGAATTTGCACAATAACTAGGAGCATACACCAAAAAAGTAAAGAGGAGACAAGAATTTGAAAGGGGAAAGCTAAGAAAACCCCTTGTGAATTATGAATGAGGCATGAAAAGCCTAAAGAGAGAGAGAGAATATGAGCACTTAGCTCAATACAATATGATAGAACTATGAAAGAGAGAAATTGAGAGAGTTGTGAGAAAAGGCTTGATGAGTGTGTGGAGAAATATCTCTATATGTAGAGATAAGTGAAGGAGTTCAAAAAGTAACTCCCATGTGCATGTAAGCCACATTCATAAGTGTGTGAGCCACTTGTGCTATTTCCTCTTAAGGAGGAATCTAGGAATAAAAGGAAATTACAAATAAATATTATGTCCTCACACATGGACAAGAGGACAAGTGTTCATGTAGGGATTCTATAGGAATCTCCTACTTACATAATAAATAAACTAAACTAAACTACCTTGGTTTATAATATTTCACCAAGGAAAGATTACATATTCTAACAGAACCAAAAATTTTACATTTCCAAATACCCATTTTGGCCATTAGTTAGATTCTTTTGTCAAAACATATCCATTTGATAGCCTGAGAGAGTCATTTCTGAGAAAGTCTTGTTACCTCACATGGTCTATTTTGCATTGCCTAAATTGTGGAGTCTTGTTATCCTATCAGCTACAATCAAGTTCCTAGCTCACTATCAAGGCATTTTGACACCCTTTAATGTTGGAACTTTCACACTATCAAACCCACTTGCATTTTGGCTCCCAACTCACAATCAAGGCACTTTGACACCCTTTGACATTGGATCCATAAGACATATTCAAACCCACATTTACATCCTTGGACTCACAATCAGACATTTTCAAACATTCAGAACCACTTTAAATACAAGACACTCATTAATTCATTAGTCAAGTTTTCATGGTTAACACAAGACACAAATCTTATCATTTTGTAAAGAACTCATTCTCAAACAAAGTACCATTGCTCACATTTGAAAGAGGAGAAACTTCAAGACTTAATCCTCTATTTAGAACAACATCAAATGCTACTCATACAGAAATACCTAAATTGACAAACATGAATAACCAAGAAGACTTCCATTGAGATGAAAGACATGATGAACAAGATAACCAAAACAATCAAGAAGAAGCATGACACCAAGAAGAACATTATGATTCAGATGATGATGAAGATCTTACCGAACAAGAGTACCAAAAATATTTAAGAAGCAAATGATTCAATAAAATCCTTGAGATAACTTTGGAAGAAAATAAGGAAAAATACTTCCTAGAACTCACCTCTCAAGGAGTGAAACTAGCAAAGGACTATGATGTAAACCAACTTAAATAGAAAGAAGATCTTAGTCCTATATCTATCTTAATAATACAACTACTTGCTATGAAAGAAGAAATCAAAGAACTCAAGAAAGAAAAGGACAAACCAATGAAACAATACTCTTTGGAACACATATACATCCTTTCCCTTTTGACAAGGGACTAAAGATGATTCCATTTCCTAAAAATGTCACAATTCTAAAATATGACAAGTATACTAGAAATTACGACCCTCAAGACTATGTGAGGGAATTTTTCACATCTAGTATGGAATTCATGCACATACGAAAAAACATATCTAATGAGCTTATTCTCACAAATCTTAGGTAGACAAGCTATGGATTGGTTCTCAAAACTACCTACAAGGATCAAGAAATTTGATGAACTAGTGCAAAAGTTCATACAACAATACTCCTATAACATCCAACACATAGTGACAATGTTAGATCTACGTAATACCAAACAGAAAAAGGGAAAATCATTCTTGAATTTCTTGCAAAGATGGAGGAACATATTTGCATGATATGATCAATAGATACCTGAAAATAAAAAAATGGATATCTTCATTAATAACTTGGTACCAAAAATGAACTTTCCTATATAATTACAAGGTCCACCAAGTTTTGATAAGATGATAGATAGTGCCATCAAGATTGAAGAGGTCTTGATCAACAAAGGAGAAATCGCTATAAACAAAGAAAACAAAGATAAGTACTATCCCACCAAAGATAAGTACAAATATAGAAACAAGAACAAGAATGTCCTTAACGATGGAGTAGTGGATACTCCTAATCCAAAACCAAAGTCAGATGTCTTCAATCTCACAATGAGTCTCCAAGAGAGCAAGACTTCAAATTCTAAGGTGACCCCAATGGCTAACAAGAATTTCAATAAACCTACTACTCGAATAGAGCCTTGGGGAGCAAGACCAAAGAGAATATTTACACCATTGGGAGATACATTGGAAGTAGTCTTGAAGTCAATATTGGATAATAAAATCATTACGATTCTTGACTCCAAACCTTGGGAACCAGAAGTAAAACAAAGGTGGTGGAATGATAATGATTACTAGAATTTTCATCGCAATAAAGGACACAAGACCAACAATTGTATGAAATTAAGACATGCTATTCAAGACTTGATTGAAGAGGGAAAAGTTAAGGTGGATCGACATCATACAAACAATGAATAAGGGGAATTTTCCAAGAGTGACAAGATTAACTATACATACACTGATAATGATAATGTAATTCATATGGTGGAACCATGAAAACCTTCCATCAATGTGATCACTCTAGGAGTCCAAAATGAAGCTGAGTCTTCTAATGTTTTAACAAGAAATCAATCTAAGCTCACTCTCAAAGGAGCTTCAACATCAAGCATATCGGCTACAACAATAACATCAAAACAATTTGCATTACCTCCAAAGTTTAGTCTAGTGGACCAGTTGCAATGCACACCAGCTCAAATATCCATTCTAGAGCTGTTAAAAATACCTCCTAGTCATAAAGAAGTTCTTGATCAAGCCAAGTGGTTAATACTAATGTGAAAAAAGATCTAGATGTGGATAGATTCCAAACTATGGTTGGTCACTTAAATTCCCCACATTACCTATCTTTCTCCAAGAAATATGAAAAATCATTGCACCAACCACATAATAAACCATTTCATCTAGAGGTTCTTATTCATAAACACCATGTCAAACATGTCTTGATAGATGGAGGTGCTGGTTTGAATATTTGTATGTAAAACTTGGTAAAACAATTGGGGTTCTCAGAACATGCAATTGATCCTAGAAGAAAGATAACAATCAAGGCTTATGATGAAGAAGAAAGATCCTCCAAAGCATTAGTTGTTTCACCTATCAAAGTGGGACTAGTGGAAAGAGATGTCCTATGTCAAGTTCTTGATTTACCACTCACATACAATATTCTTCTTGGAAGGCCATGGATACACTTAATGCAAGTTGTGCCTTTTACTTACCATCAATGCCTAAAGTTTCCTCATAATGGAGTGGAGGTGACTATTCTAGCTGACACAACATATCCTTGTAACAATATTAAACAATCAAAAAGTATGGTTCCTCACAATAAAGAAAGTTCCAATAAGATAGAAACCCATAAAGAAATGGTTCTGAGAAGCTTTTCTAAAAAGATGAATATCCAAGAAATGATTATGGGTGAATACAAGATAGATCATGCGATATCTCTAATGGATCTCCCCATATCTCCTAGGTCTCAAGGATGACCTTCAAGTACATTTACACCTTCCAATGGTAGTGCTCTAACAATACATGAGGGAACCAAAATGGTCAAAGAAAAAATATCCCTTGAAGAAGAAATGAAGAGAAAGTTGTCTTGTGGCTTTATAAAGAAAATGAAGAAGATGGAAATATCAAACATGTTGAGATAGATAGAAACAAATATGGAAAGGGATATGAGATCATGAAACAAATGGATTACAAAGGAAGAGGACCATTGGGACAAAGAAAAAGAGGACTTGTAGAACCTATACATATGGATTTTAGAAATCCTAAAGACAAAATTGGATTAGGCTTCAAGGAAACAATATCTCACCCTGTGGTGGAAAGTGGTCATGTGTTTGACAGATTAGGAGACTCAGATGATGAAGAAGAAGTGGAAGGACAACCTATTTCCTATGAAAGGTTGCTTCTCTTACAAGGAGACCCATTATCAAAAATTGGTACCAATCTTAAACAAGAACCAGAAGAAAGACAAGCAGAAGAACTTGAAGAAGAGAAAGAACAAATTGACATACCTCACTTTGATGAGGAACCAAAGATAATAAATTTGAAAGAACCATTGCAAGAAGAAGAGAACCATGCTAATGAAGAAGATGAAGTACCAATGACTATTGCTCACTTCTTGGGAGTTTTAGATGATAGTCAGATAGACTCACATGAATATGAATGGGATATCCTTTCTGTTGCTACTATAGATATAGAAGTGGACGTGATACATATATTTTCTCCTAGAGTCTTGATCGAAGAAGGAGAGAGTTCTAATGCTAGATCACTAGAGTTAGATTTACATAAAATTAACATAAACTCTAATAATAACAAAAATGACTCTAATAATCCTAAAATCTATTTAGAAGCAAACTTAATAGAAAAAATCTTGCAAGTTAATGACATTGATAATAACGCAGTGTTGTCTCTTGAACCCACTGAATCATTTTCCTTAATATGTCTTGAACTGATAAACTAGGATGAGCCTACAACCACAAGCCTATTATCTTTTGATAATGAGTATTCCCTAGCATGTTATCTAAAAGCTTATGAACCTTTCCTTTCTTCCACCAGTGTAAAGAGTGAAACCATGACTGTGGAGGATATCAAGTTTCTCAGTCTCAAAATGAAAAACAAAAAGAAAAAGAGATCTGATAGTGAAAACCACCTAGTGGTAATGTCAGATCCTAAAAGAGAAAAAGAAAAGGACATATTTGATGGTGAAAACCTCCTAGAGGTGCCAAAGGATTGGATTCTTGATATTCTCCCAGATCATTTTCAAGAAAGATCATTAGTTTTGATTGAACCAACACAAACCATTAATTTGGGAACAACAGAAGCTCCTCAGCTAGTCTACATTTCTCAGTCATTAACAGAAGAGGAAAAGATCCAATTCACTAGCTTCTTCAAAGAAAAGAAGATTAATTTTTCTTGGTCTTATTTAGATATGCCCGGATTAGATACATATTTGATTATGCATCACTTGTCTATTTCTCCTAATGTGAAACTAGTGAAACAAAAGCTAAGGATACTGAATCCACATGTGGTATTGCTAGTAAAAGAAGAATTGGAAAATGTTAGAAATAACAAAAAATAGTAGAGAAAAAGAAAGAACCCAAGTGTGAGTGCATGAAAGGAATTTACCAAGATCACCAAGAGAGAGAGAGAGGAATTGATTCAAAGAATCAAGCCAAAAGATCACCAAATTTCTCCAAGAAAAACTTGAACTCAAAGATTTTGAAAGGGAAAAAGAAAAGAAAAACCCCTTGTGAATTATATGAATGAGGCTCAAAGCCTAAGGATGAAGAAAGAAATGGATCACAAAGCTCATTACAATATGGAGAGCAAGAATGAGAGAATAGTGAAGATTATTGAGCAAGTGTGTGAGAGGCATATCTTAAGTAGAGATGAGTGGAGGAGGTTGCATGTAATTCCCATCTCAAATGAATTCCATATTCATATTGTGTGTGTGAAAAATGTGAGATTCCTCTTAAGGAGGAATATCTAATTTCCTTATTAAAGGAATTACAAAAAAGTGACATATCCTCATAGTTGGACTAGAGGAAAAACACAATATAGGATACCTTGGTTTATCCTTTAATTACATATTATCACCATGGAAAGATTAATTTATAACACCCCCCTTTAATCTTTACTTGGTGTGATTACATCAATAGGTATCAAACCCAAATGTTTACAATGGTTTTGAAATGTTTCTTTTGAAAGAGTCTTCACTAGGATGTTGATGGCTTGATCATCTTGCATTTCTTCAACTTGTGCTTTGGAGCTAGAATGGTACATAGGACTTTTGGCAAAGTGAATAGTACGTTGAGAAAACAAAGGTGTATGTGCTTGTTGAGGGGAGTCCAAATCTTTAAGTGACCATCAAGATTCTTGAGATACATGTGTACATTCTGAATATTCATGTCAGTAGAAAATGGAGATGGATCAACACTTGAGCCGGCAATAAGGAAAAAACCACAAGTAGATCTCTCATCATTGGGATCTCCTAGTGTTGAATCAGTAACACTTTTGAAACAAAAATCACATTATAAATCATGAGGTAAATAATCAGAAATGCAATCTTAAGTTACATAAAACAAATCTGTAGTGTATTCATCATAATGTGAATCATGAGTCATAGAATAATAAATGCAATCTTCAGTTGCATAAAAAAAATCTGTAGAGTATTAATCATAATGTGAATCATGAGTCATAGAATCATAAATGCAATCTTTAGTTGCATAAAACAAATCTATAACATATTCATCATAATATGAAATATCAAGAGGAGAGATAGTATAAGCATCATCATCAGTAACATTAACCTCCACAACAATCATAGGATTAGTACCTTCATCATGAATTTCATCTTGAGTAATGAACATATCTTTAATAGGATAATCAAAAGAATGAAAGGTAACATTAAGAAAGTTAGAGATAATTTCCTCTTCTTGTTCAACAATATCATCAAAATGAGGGCAAGAATCATCAAATTGGAATGCATCATAAGGAGAGTGCATAGTATCAGTTTGAATTAAATTTGGTTGTGTAGGAAGATAGTAATCTAGAGGTTATTCCAAGGATAGCCTTCATCATAAGGTCCATTCTAAATAGTAGTATCATCATAGTGAGGATTAAATACCCCATAATGAGAAACAAAAGCTTGACGAGAGTTATTATTATAAGATGTTTGATTATTAGGAGTAGACGATCTCTCATGTTTGAGTTTCTTAAAACATTTATTGATCACATAACCATATTTCCCACAATAATTACAATGGGGTCGATTATTATTACTATGATAACCATTATTATGATTATTGTTATGCTGAGAATTATTAGTATAATGTTGAGAATTATGATTGTTAGAAGTATTATGATTATAAGATCTATTATGTTGATTTTGATACTTAGATACAAAGGCATGTTCAAAAGATTTAATAATACCAAACTACAACAACTTGGCTTCCTCTTGAAGTAATAAGTTTTGAAAAATAGCATAAGTTAAAAGAGGAGCTAAACTAGAAATAGCAAGTTGTGAATATTCAAATGAAAATATTTAAAATAGAATAGAAAGGAAACACATGGGACATCTTGTAGGAAATAATTGAGTTCTAATTGCATCAAACCTGAGTAAGAATTCATCCATATTTTTAAAATCAGTATACCTTAAGTCTTCCAAGTTGTCTTGGAGCTGAATCTTACATGATTCAGAGGAGCTATCATAGGTTTGCTTCAAGATGTCCCATGCTTGATGGGATTTAGTACAGTGTCCAATTAAGACATAAAGATCAGGAACTATTGAGAGACCAATCAATCCAAGAGCTTCTTAATTTTTAACTTGCCATGCATCTTTGACAGTTTGAGCAGTAGTGGTAGCTGGTTTAGTAGTCACATCTATGGCAACTTTAAGAAAATATTTAAAATAGAATAGAAAGGAAACATGAATTTTTCATTGATGATAGTTAGAACTTGTTACTTTGATTTCAGGAATGAGGGTAGACATCTTAAAGAAATTAATTCCCCTTTAGATGAAATGATCAAAATTGATAAAACAGCTTAAAAAAAAATTAAATAACAACTTAAATGTAAAATTTATTAATTGAAAGTAGAAACGGATCAAGATAACCTTTGGAACACAAATTTGATAAAGGAATAGAATTGAGATCCTGAATTTAGTTTAAAGTTAACAAGGATCTAAATAGAGCAATTTAACAATGAACTTTTTGTTAAAACAGTTAAAAAATGATGTTAAATTTCAAATTTAAATGAACAATAATGAAGAAACAAAATTAGTTAGGGAAATTAAAGTGAAGTACAAAAAATTTGATTAGAGAAAATAAGGTGAGAGGATTAACTTTTAAATGTAAAATTTTATTTAAACATAAAATTTAAATTTAATAAACTTATTAATAATTAAAACTTAACAATTTATTAATAACAACTATTAATAATAAATAAATTAATAAATAATGTATTAATAATAAATTTATTAAAAAAACTTATTAAT
Organism: Chamaecyparis obtusa; assembly: GCA_027943335.1. Classification (NCBI taxonomy): domain Eukaryota; kingdom Viridiplantae; phylum Streptophyta; class Pinopsida; order Cupressales; family Cupressaceae; genus Chamaecyparis; species Chamaecyparis obtusa. Next base: position 363,955 of record BSBK01002426.1, read on the forward strand.
GAATTTATTAACAATTTAATAACAAAACTTATTAAAAAAATGATAAATGTTATTTTATTGAGATTAATTGAATAATAAAATAAAGAACGAATATGGATTTGAAAATAAACAAGATTGAATTTTAAAAAATTTAAAAGTTTAACAAATTAACAATTTAAATTAAAACAAAACTAGTTTTCAAATTTAAACAAGCAAATTTAAAAAAAATAGTCAAAGAGATTCCTTGGCAAACTGAATTGTTGCAGATGATGATGGACAACGGGTGTTGACTGGAGGAATGAAACACACCAAAGTTAAAAGGTATGCAAGCTATGAATAGAAACAATTAAATGACAAGTGCAAAAAGATACAAGCAATATGCTACTTACCCAAAGACAAATGAGAAAATAAAAGGATAGAGGTAAGTTACGCATGGAGATGGTAGGAATAACACCTAAGACCAGATTTAACACCAAGGAGTAGGTAAAAGGTTGAAGAGGGAGGCCTGCATACAGTCATGATGAGTTAACTCATGTCAAAAGGTAAGATTAAATGGTGAAGATCAAACAAGGTTGGTGCATACAAGGTGTGACCACACCGCTTAGTTTATATGGGCTAACAAGGCTAGTGCACATAAGGCTGGTGCGTACAAGTATGCACACCTTGCAGCTAAGTGCACAAAAAACAAGATAATGCACACAAGATATAATTAGAAAGTGTCACCAAACTCAAATAAGTTACAGGCAACTCAATAAGTGGTAAAGATCACACAAAACAATCTATGACCCACTAAGCACCTAGAATCAAGCTAATAGATTCTTGAGACTTGACAGACTAAAAATAAAAACCTAGTTTTCTCCTTAAAGAATAATCAATCTCTGCTATGAAAGAACTACAAACTTGTAGAATGCTACAAACAATATCAAAGACCACCTACAGAAAACAATGATATACTAAATAATAAACGCTCAGAATTGATCAGACTTCTGCTAATTACATGGACTGATAACGACACCCTACAAAATGATCACAGTAAACTTTTGACTCCAAATGAATGACATAAATCTTTGAAGAAGCAACACCGCACAAGGCTAATCACTGGAATTAAGACAGACCAGAACATGAAAAACAACACTTAGACTTTGCTCCACACTAATATTCAAATGAGAAGCACGTGATACAATGACAAAATCTCATAATCAATTACAAGATGTTTCTTATGATTGAATTCTCTTGAATCAATCAATCAAAGAGTCTGATAGAATTCAGATTACTATACTTTAGCTATGAATACAACCTATCATATAAAATACATATATATTGTCTCTAACAAAAATAGCAAGACGATCAAGAACTGATCGCTAGTATCAAAACATATAAGTCACTACATTGAACACTGCAATAAAACTAAGATATCTAATAAATAAAACTAAGTTTTAGAACATAGATTAAGTAGTCCCAGATTCAAAGATAAAGGTTTAAAAAAAATAAAAATACAAATGCAGATGCAATGCGTATAAACTGATTTACGACAGAAGATGAAATAAAAATAGATCAGCATAAATGACAATATAAGGTTAAATGATTAAACAGTAGAAAACCAAAGATATAGAAGTTATATTTAAACAACAAATAGAACAAGAGTTTTAGCCTGCTGAGATAAAAACCAGAGATAAAAACTGATATAGAGATAAAGTTAAAGTCAGATAAAGATTGAAATAACTTGCAAAATAAGATAGTTAGATTGAATCTTGGAAGAGGTAAGATTTGAAAAAAAATTGAAAAGAAAATAAATGGACTTAGATTTGGTGGCAAGTCATCCAAATCTAAGATCTAAGATGTTAGATTTGCAAAAAAAATAAAGTAAAACCTACAAAAAAATGGCTAGATAACAAAAAAGGATTTCTCCTTCACAACTGAAATATCCTTCAAATTTCCCTACATGCAACACTCAACAAACAAGGGCTAACCTGCTCTGATACCATGTTAGAAATAACAAAAAATAGTAGAGTGAAATAAAGAACCCAAGTGTGAGTACATGAAAGGAATTTCCAAAGATCACCAAGAGAGAGAGAGAGAGAGAGAGAGAGAGAGAGAGAGAGAGAGAGAGAGAGAAATTACTTCAAAGAATCAAGCCAAAAGATCACCAAAGTGCTCCATGAACAACAAGAACTCAAATATTTTGAAAGGGGTAAATAAAAGAAAAACCCCTTGTGAATTATATGAATGAGGCTCAAAGCCCAAGGAAGAAGAAAGAAATGGAGCACAAAGCTCATTACAATATAGAGAGCAATAATGAGAGAATAGAGAAGATTATTGAGTGAGTGTGTGAGAGACATCTCTTAAGTAGAGATGAGTGGAGGAGTTTTCATGTAACTCCCATCTCAAATGAATGCCACATTCATATTGTGTGTGTGAAAAATGTGAGATTCCTCTTCAGGAGGAATATCTAATTTCCTTATTAAAGGAATTACAAAAAAGTGACCATATTCACATGCGCATGGGGAACATATTATTGGAATGTGATGCCATTTGGTCTCAAAAACACAGTTGTAACCTATCAAAGAGACATGACCACAATATTCCATGACATGATGCATAAATATATGGAAGACTGTGTAGATGATACATTGGAAAAGTTGAAGATAAGGAATACACATATAGATGATCTAAGGAAAATATTTGATAGAATGGAACAGTTTCAATTAAGACTTAATCCTAAGAAGTGCGTATTCGGTGTATCATCTAGAAAGCTATTAGTATTCATGGTCTCAACAAAAGGAATTGAGGTGGATCCAAAAAAGGTGAAAGCTATATTTGAAATGCAACCAACTAGGAACATTAGTCAAATGATTACTCTGTAAGGAAAGCTACAATCCATAAGAATATTTATATCTCAGTTGGCGGATAAGGTACAACCTTTCACAAAGTTGATGCACAAAGGAACTACACTCACTTGGGATGAGCAGTGTGAGGAAAATTTTGCCCAAGTCAAGAAATATTTGATGAATCCTCCAATCCTAATAGCACAAATCTATGGAAAACCTCTATTTCTATACATTTCAGCTAAAGATACATCATTAGGAGTATTTCTTGTGCAAGAAGATGAGGCTAAGAAAGAAAGAGCTATATACTATATCAATAGAAATTTGGTCACATATGAGTTGAACTATTCAATGATTGAGAAAGCATGCTTAGCAGTGGTGTTCGCATCCCAAAAGCTTAGGCATTACATGTTGGCACACAAGGTGAAACTAGTGGCTAAGATTGATCCACTCAAATATCTATTAAGTAAGGAAATGCTAACATGAAGACTAGAAAAGTGGGTCCTAATTCTAAGTGAATTTGACATTGAGTATGTTGACATAAAAGTCAATAAAGGACAAGTGATTGCTGATCAACTTGCAAAAACACCATTTACAGGTGAAAAGCCATTACACGTGGAGTTTCCAAATGAATCTATTATGCACTTGACAGAGCATCCCTGGAAAATGTATTTTGATGGTTCCTTCACATAAAAAGGATCAAGAGCTAGATTCTTATTCATTACACCACAAGGATATAAGATTCCAAAAGCTTATAAGATGATTTTTCTATGTACAAACAACATAGCGTAATATGAAGCTCTTGTGAATGGACTTAAACTTGTAATAGAATGGAAAATTGTTGAACTACACATCTATGGAGATTCACAACTTATTATCAACTAGGTGAATGGTGATTATTAGAGAAAATATGATAAGCTCATGCTCTACAAAAGAATGGTGGATGACTTGAAGAAATACTTTGTCTTCATCACATTTCAACAAATTCCAAGATTAGAAAATAGAGCAGCTAATGCGATGGCTACTTTAGCATCCATGTTACAACTAGAAGAAAATCAATTTAGCTATGCCTTCCTGGTGGAAGAAATCCCATTTCCCACCCATGAATCACCCGAATCCCAAATTTTTTGTGCCCTTGAAACCCAAGTGTTATCCCGATATGCCCATATCTACTCTTACCTAAAGGACAAACCAATCCCTAAAGGCTATTCTAGAAATGAAAAAAGATCCCATATAAGAGCAACATCACGTTATATAATCATGGCTAATGACTTGTTTAGATGTACTCTAGATGGTACGCTTCTTAGATGTTTAGAACATGAAGATTCTAATTTTGCATTAAGGGAAGTTCATGAAGGTGTGTGTGGATCACACTCAAATGGTTTTTCATTAGCCAGGAAACTATTAAGAGTAGGATACTATTGGCCCACAATGGAAAAAGATGCTATCCATTTTTCAAAAACATTCAAGAAATGCCAGATCCATGGTAACCTAATACATGCTCTAGTTAGGTAGCTAATTCATGTCATAACACATTGGCCATTCCAGCAATGAGCCTTTGATTTGGTTGGTCAGATTTACCCAAATTCATCAGGGGGATATAAATACATCATTATTACAACTGAGTATTTCACAAAATGGGTGGAAGCTGTCCCACTATCTAATGCAACTAGAAAACAAATTTCAATGTTTATCTTGAACTATATTATATGTCGTTATGGCATACCCTCATCAATTATGACTAACAATGGGGGTCAATTCAGAAACAAAGACTTAGATAAGTTGTGTCTTCAATTCAAAATCACTCAACATTGTTCCTTGATCTATTACCATCAAGGTAACGAACAGGTTGAAGCATTAGATAAAACTATACTGAAAATATTGCATAGGACAGTGAACAAATCAGGAAAGGACTGACATTTATAAATCAATCCAGCATTATGGGCTTATAGAACTAGCATCAGAAAACCAACTGGCACAACTCCTTTTGCACTAGTTTATGGATCGGAGACAGTCTTACTAGTTGAAGTAGAGATTCCATTACTAAGGGTATCATTGAAACATTTAGTCACTAATTATGACTATAGAATCTGTAGATTGCAAGAGCTAGAATTGCTAGATGAGCGCAGACAATAGGCATTTAATCATCTTAAAGTCTATCAAAAGAGAATGTGAAGAGGATATAACAAGAAGGTAAAACCAAGAAGTTTTCAGGTAGGAGATCTAGTCCTAAGAGAAAATCCTAAAAAATCAGCAAAATCAAGAACAAAAGGGAAAATTTGAACCCAACTGGCTGGGTCCCTTTGTCATCACAACAACATTTGGATCAAGAGCCTATCAATTGGCTATGCCTGAAGGAGATGTTTTACTAGATCCAATCAATACTCTACATTTGCTAAAGGTTTTATGCTTGAAATTCTTAAGGTAGCTTTTGTACAATGACAATAATTCTAAAAAAAGTACAAAAAAATTAGAAAAAGTTCTTGAAGAAAAGAAAAAACAACAAATATGGATCCTGAAAAAAATCAAAAACAATGGAAAAAGTCCTGAACAAATGACCATCTTGAGGAAAACCTTACAAATAGGCGCGTTGGTGAGTCCAAAAAAAAATGGAAAAAAGAAAAAGTACAAAAAATTGGGAAAGAGAAAAAGTGTCTTGGTGAAAACTTGGTAAACAAGTGCCATGATAGCAAAAATAGAAAAAGTTTGGCCAAATCATGAAAACCTGGTAAATAGGTGCTAATTGTGATCAATGCTCTATCTATCAAGACAACACTTGCACATTTGGCCGATGTAAATATCAGTTTGTACATATCTTCCAGTCACTTTCATGATGCGTCAAATCCTGAAATGATCTATCAGAAAATCATACTTTCCTAAGAATGGAATCTATCCACATTAAGGTCCTAGATAGACTATTTTTCCTAGAGGGAAATGATCAAGGTCACACATGCTGCTAAGTCTCTATTGAGACCTTTTGCTAAGAATAGAGTCCACAATAGACATAAAAATATGAACAAAGGTATTTCTCAATACCACCATAGTCCGCGATAGACAATAAACTACGAAAACAAAGGTATCTCTCATTGCCAACCATGAATAGTATTTCTCAATACTCGGACCTAAAAGTGTTCCTAAACACTATGTCATGACAATAAGAGGGTTTCCAAACACTAAACAAGTGAGCCACTTATTAATGAAGAATAAATTGATAATTGATAATAATTTCTATGCACGTTTGCAAAATTGATCAAAAGTGTTCCTAAAGACTATAATCACAACTATCTATTTTAAAGAAAATACACTGATTATTTTAAAGGAATAATGAACTTTTCTTATCATCAATTTTTGATTTTTATGTTTCCTTGAGTGACTCGATGATGTCTATAATGGACTAGAGAAACAAGGACTGGGGGCATAACATTTTCTTTGTCTTTTGTTTGTGGTAATAAATTCGATGATCTAAGGTGATCATTGGGAATGGGTGTCTACTATAAGTTCCTCCATCATGATTGGAACGCCAAGTATACCTCGACCTGTTTCCTATGAATTCGTTAGTGAGGTTGGTTTTATTTCCTTGTTTGTTTTAAACTATAATGAAAAACTACTTCCTAGTAAGGTACATAGTAGATTAGATTATACCCAAGGATATGAATGTAAAATAAAAGGTCATTGTGGGTATATATTAACACATTATGCACCAGAAAAGAAAATGGTTTATATCAACTAGGAAGTAACTGACATAACATTCTAGCCTATATGCTTTAATATTTAGGTTATCTTTCGACATGATGAATAAAAGGGAAGTATTTATATTTTCACGATTGCTAAATCTATCAGTGAAAATTGTACTAACCTAATGAGGTCCCATTACAAATTCTCTATGATGATAATTGATCCACTTTGAATAAACAATGATTATCTTAGGTGTCTTAGTCTAGGTGCATTTCATTTGGTTAATTGCATTAAGGTTCATTTTAGTTTCATTTCATATTAATTTTCATTAGATTCATTTAGATGCATTTCATGTTTTTAGTTCCATTGAATTTCATTTTAAATTGCATTCATTTTAATATAGTTTCATTCATTTTAAAGTTGCATCAGTATGAATGTGTGAATTTAATTATCTTTAAAGTATTAATGTGAGCTGAAAATTCCAAAAATATTAATCATTTTCCATGTTTGACCAAGTACATCATAAAAAGCTTAAAGGAAATGTCTGAGTATTTATCATAGAAGCTTCATATCGGGACCAAAATCCGAATAGATGATCCATATCACTTAAATATAGTAAAAATGGACTTACAAAGAAAGGTCAACCCTCATATTTTTCTTGTTCAAACATGGTCAAACAGTGCTGTGTTAACATTAAAATTGATTCTGATTGCTTATTAACACTTCCTAAATGATTTCCTCTTGATCCAAATTCATTTCAATTTCCATAATTCTTCTAAATGCTTGAAAACAATTTTTTACCCAAATTTATTCTAATTTTGGTCCCGAGGGGGAATAATGATACTAAAATATAAATCCTTCAAATCAAATTCTTTCACACCAAGGGCATGACAGTTTTCTTCAATCAAGTTGATGTTGTTACTCTTTATGACATTGATCAATTTCATCACTTCAAATCAAATTGGTTATTGGTCAGCATATTCATTTACTGCAAATCAAATCTAACTAAAATTTCTTTTCAGAATCTCTTATCGATTTTTGTTCAATCAACCTCAGAATCGGTATGGTCAATTCTCGTTCAATTAGGTTCAGAATTGATGACTTTCTAATCAAGTAGGATTTTCATTCAATCAAGTTCAGAGTTCTCAAATTCAAAGTGGTTCTCTTTACTACTCTCTAAATCTTCAAGGTAATTCACATTCAAACATTCATAGTTTGATTCTTGTTCGAACATAAGGAACAATACCTTTAGACCTTGTAGGAACTCACTATTATTGATCATGTTTGAAAGTGGATAGTGAGTGGATAGTAATATATGGACATAGTTCAGTACTATATTACTGTCCATATATTATAATATCATGGTTGATATTTTTATTGCATTCTGTGAAATAAAATCTTGTGTAAATTGTGATCATCCTCCCTAACTAAGAGGGAGTGTTAATGTTGTAGCTTCGGTCGTATGATACACATATGCATGTGTGTGTTAATAATAGTAGCCAACATAATGTATAGTATATTTGGAAAAATTTAGTGATATGTATTTATAGGTATATATGTAGATAAATATATCTACATATATACATATATACATACATACATACATACACATACATATACATATATTTATTCTAAGGATGATGAGAAAGTTGAAGTATAGATAGTTATAGAGAGATACTCGGACATAATGAAAAAATAAGTGGAGATGATGAGAAATAAATAGACCTAGAGAAATCTGCACAAGGGTGAAGGAATCATTATCCATATTATGAATAATGGGGGAAATCTTATCTAAAAATTATCTTCATTTCATATAGATATTTCACAAATATTGAAACATAAGATATAAAGAGATGCTAGAGAAAATTCACAACCCTAATAGTTTATGCAAAAATATTTCAAACAGATATGGCATTTAGCAACATTGCATGTCCCGTGATGGATATTGCCATAGATTCCCCCCATTAAAAAATGTGAATAAGCTAAAATAATAAAATGACCAAGAAATATTGGTAATGATTGCAGATCTATGCTAGATTATAATGATTGTGTTAAACAATTCGCATTGCCCATATAAGAAAATAATTCTATGAAGTGCCCTAAAAATCTCATAATTTGTAAGATGTTAATTTATTAGGGATTTGTGCATGACTTGAATAACCCCAAAATATAGAAAAATAATTTAACAAAGTAAGATACCTAAGAATATTCCTTTTGATATTTACTAGAGTGAATGTAAAATCTCTACATGATTTTTCGGGCCCTAAGAAACATTCCCAAACATTTATAATGTAGGGAAACGAAGCCTCTGGAACTTTTTCCTTAGTTTGCGCTGCAAAATGAAACTTTGTATTTGAATCTTATTCTATTTTATTTTTTTATTATCTAAGTATATATGCAAAAGTATGGGTTTATAGGTTTTTCCAGTATGTTCTATTACAACTCCCTCATGCACTAATCTATACTAAAGTGGTTCTAAGATTATTGTAAGTTTGATAAGCTAGGCAGGGGGAGAAAGATAGTTTTTAGTTATGAAACTGAAAATACAAACATAAACCCCCACACAATAAGCATGATCAACTCACCCAAGATGATCTTGAAGAAAATGGAGGAAGAAGAATAAATTTGGAAGCATTCCCTAGCCACGGTGTTTATATGCTCCCCATGTGGTGGTTTTCTTTCCAGGAGAAAAAGCTCCCACAAAAAGCTTATCGGCTTAAATATAGCTCATTTCATGAACAAAGACAATTTCCACCTAAAAATTCACCACATAAAAATTGGAGATTGTGAAAATTATACTTGGGTTGTGCATAAGTGGATTCAATAAAAAAATGTGTGAACTTGTGCCTGGATGTGAAATACTAGCTGGAGCTACAAAATTTCACAACAAAATTAGGTTTACATTATCCTTCATAGTTAAGAGCACAAACTGAAGATTGCGTAAAAACAAAATAGAGCCAATAAAACATATGAATTTGTGCCCTTGGGAGGTATAGGATATCCTTCAAACTAACTAGTTCACCTCCTACGAAATAATTTTAGAATCATAGAGAAACCCAAAAAAAATAGACAAAAGAGATTAATCAACCAATAGGGTTGTAGTCTGAAAAATGTAGGATTAGTTGTTTGTCTAGGGATGCTTCTGTAACTGTATAGCTGAAATTTAGTGTTCTAGAAATTTCTATACTCGTTTATGTTTCAAATGTGATTCCAGAAATGTTGATGCAATCCTAAGCCCCTGAAATTAGATTCTTTCAATTTTACACAACTCACTCTTGGACCTTGCAAGAAGGCTCAAATTTTTTGAGACATTTTAAAATAATAACTATTCATACAATTATGTACATGCAAAATATACTCTATATAAAAAATAGAGAATTACATCTAGCCTACTTATTCCATAGTTAACCCTCATAATTTAACAAACCTAACATTACAATAGAAATATAAATTTGCACTAAGGTATTTGAAGCCTTCCAGATTCAAAATTGTGATCATCCTCCCTAACTAAAAGGGACTGTTAATGTTGTAGCTTCAGTCATATGATACACATATGCATGTCTTTGTTAATAATAGTATCCAACATAATGTAATGTTGATGAAGGGTGCTCCCCTTAATACCACAAACACATGAACTAAACAAAGAAACAACAACAATTTGCAAGAATAAAAAATGGGCTTCTTATTATCTCAACAAGTGTGAAATTACAAATTTCAGAATTAAAATATGCAAAGCCACATGGGCATTTTCCTTTACAATATTTTGTAGGAAAAATCCTCGAATCATTACCCAGATCTATCCAGAACTACCCTCGACAACACTACGGGCCTTCTTTATATAGGCAAATTCCACTGCCCGAGAAGGTTCCAAAAATCTAGCCCTTAAGGTCGACCAACATTAGAATTATTTTATTTTTCAATTTATTACATCAAAGTCGGCTCAAAATAACTTTTGAAACCCAAACAAAAATTTTGAAGGAAATTTATTTTCTGCCATTTCAGGTGGCCCAACTTCTAGAGACCATAAGTCATCACTCGTTGATCCGATTGACTATTATGACCCCATTTTAGAAAGGGTACAAGGTTCTCTACAGTGCTTGACTTTTGCAAGCTCCAGTCAGCTGAATTTTTGACCTCATATGGGGCCTCTAAAGCCTTCTAAACTGAGTTCAAAGTTTCTGTACCCTGTTGCCAATACCAAAATTTTTTAATATCTTCAAAACTAGACTTGATCTGGAAATGAAACTTTACTGGTAGGATGATACGACTAAAATGAACCTCCACCTATGAAATCAGAACATTCCAAGGTTGAAAAAAAAACTTACTAAAAATAGCAGCTCTGCATAAGATAGCCCTTATTGAAAAGAAACTAGAAATATTTTTGGGTGATGCAAGATTTCTCTTACACCAAAGATGCTCCTACATCAGAAACTTGGGAAAATTTGAGAAGTGACCCCATCACATCTCACATGTGAAGAGGAAAACCAAGATGGTTAACCTCCTCCCTTGTGAGCCATGATGAATCTTCGACATGTCATTGTTTCCATTTGACCAGATATTCTTCACATGTCCTGTTCCTTGTGCTTCTACCAACATGACTATCCAGTATATTCTCAATCTCCTTGATAGCTGAACTAGTTGCTGGAATACTCCACTATGCTTCTATGATCTCATCTTGAACACCTCCTTCATGATACTCTGTCAAATTTGAGATGTTAAATATTTGTGAAATATTTAGCTCAGTAGGAAACTTGACCTCATAGGCATTTCCTGAATCATGCTTCTTCAGTATCTTACATGGCCCAAACTTCTTCATTTTCAACTAGTTATACGTACCAACTAGAAATCACTCCTTCTGCAAATGAACCATGACTTCATCTCCAACTTGAAATTCCTTATGCCTCCTTTTCTCATCTGCCTTAGCCTTATACTACACATGTTCATCTTGGTAATGTTCTTCCTCACCTCCTCATGGATGTTCTATAAGTGTTCTACAAAATCCTTAGCTTCAACACTACTTATTTCTCCTTTATCTATCTTTCTTAACTTAGATGCATTTCTGGGACTACTTCCATGTATAATCTAGAATGGTGATTTACTAGTGCTCCTATTGACAGAATTATTGTATGAAAATTCTACCGGTGGTAAAATCAAATCCCATCCTATTGGCTTGTCTCCAACCAAACATATCAACAAATTTCCCAAACTCCTATTCACCATCTCTGTCTATCCATCAGTCTATGGATGATGTGATGAATTGAACTTCAAATCTATCTTTAAATTGTTTGACAATGTGCACCAAAAATATCCAACAAACTTAGTGTCCCGATCTGAAACTGTGATCTTTGGCAAACCATGTAGTCTCACAACTTCTCTAAACAACAATTCTACTACATGAAAAACATCATTAGTCTTCTTGCAGGGAATGAAATATTGCATCTTCAAAAATTTGTCAACTACCACAAAAATTGAATCATGTCCCTGCTGAGTCCTTGGCAAACCAAGCAAAAATCCATACTGATATCCTCCCAAGGATTCTCTTGTATAGGTAATGGTTGATACAAACCTATATTTTTCTTTACACCTTTTGCCATTTGACATAGTCTACAACTCTGTACAAACTTCTTGACATCTTCCTGCAACTGTGGTCAATAATAATTCTCATTAACCAAAGCAATGGTTTTATCATGACCGAAATGTCCAGCCAATCCTCCTCTATGCTTTTGATTGATGAGATTATCCCTTATAGAACTTTTTCGAATGAACAACTTACTCCATCTGAATAGCATATCATCCTGAATCATAAAATCCAACCACTTTGTTATGTCTAGAGTAACAGGTTATTTACAACCTTTCCAAGCTTCACCAAAATAAGGATCCTCTGGATATAAATTATTGAGTTCCTTGAACCCAACCACCTCAATCTACATCTTTGTTAGCAATAGTTTCCTTTTGCTAAGTGTGTTTGCAACCCTGTTAGACTTTCCACTCCTATGTTTCAAAAAAAATGTATAACTCTGCAAAAACTCAACCCATTTCAAATTCCTTTGATTCAACTTTCCATGATTATTCAAATATTGCAAAGCTTGATGATCAATATACAAAACAAACTCCTTAGGAAGCAGATAGTGTCTCCACTTCTTTAATGCCTGAACTATAGCATAAAATTCTTGATCATAAACAAAATATTTCCTCTTATCATCATTCAACTTCTCACTGAAATAAGCAATAGGTTTACCTTCTTGGCTCATAATAGCTCCTATTGTAGTACCACTAGCATCACAGTCTACTTGAAACACCTTGTTAAAATATAGAAGTGCTAAAACAAGTTGTTCTATAACTTTCTATTTCAACAATTTAAAACTCTTATCTGCCCCACTAGTCCACTTAAACTCTTTTCTATCTGCTCTCATTGTTTTAGTCAAGGGTTCACAAATACTACTAAAATTTTTGATAAATTTTTTGTAAAAACTAGCCAAACAATGAAAAGATCTTACCTCAGTAGCATTCATTGGAGTAGGCCATTCAAGGATAGCCTGCACTTTCTCTTGGTCCATTTTTAGACCTTCTTCTAAAACTACAAATCCTAGATATACTAATTCCTTCTTCACAAAACTATACTTCTTCAAATTAATCAACAATTTCTCTTCCCTCAAATTCTCAAACACCCTATGAATATGCATCATATGCTCCTCCAATGTCTTAATAAAGATCAAAATATCATCTAAGTAAACAATGAAAAACTTACCCAAAATTTTTTTCTGAACCTCGTTCATGAGCTGCATGAAAGTGCTCGGTGCATTGGTTAGCCCAAAAGGCATGGATAACCACTCATATTGTCCTTGCTTTCTCTTTAAGTTAGTATTCCATTCATCACCTTCTCTGATCCAAATCTGATGATATCCACTCTTCAGATCTATCTTTGAGAAATACATAGATCCACTGAAATAGTCCATAATATCATCCATTTGTGGCAATGGGAACTTGTACTTGATTGTGATCTTGTTTATTGCCTTGGAGTCTTTACACATCCTCCATTCTCCCTTCTTCTTTGGTGCTAATACTGTTGGTACAACACATGGACTTAGGCTCTCCCAAATCAACCCCTTCTGTAACAACTCATGTACTTGTCTATTTAACTCTTCACTTTTTGCTGGTGCCATTCTGTGTGCTACCTTATTTAGCAAGTTGGCTCCTGGAATCAGGTCCATGTGATGATTGATCTTCCTTACCGATGGTAATCTATCAAGTACATTATGAGATACAATATTCTGAAACTCATTCAATAAATCTGCAACTTCTATAGGTACATTTTCTACTTCCTCTTTACCGGCTTTTAGAATTAAAGCAAAACACACATGCTCATGCCTCATACCATCTAGGAACTTTCTTCCATCAATAAAATTTATTCTTGCATTACCACATACCTTTTCTTCTATCTCCTTCAATGGCTTTAGCTTATGTCACACTCCATCCTTCGTTAGGGAATAGGTATTCACATGACCGTCATGTACAATATGCCTATTAAATTGCCATGGTCTACCCAACAACATATGACATGCATCCATAGATATGATATCACATAGTACCTTTTCCTAGTACCTGCCAATCTTGAACTTCACTAGGCACCATTCATTGACGATGACCTTGTGGTCATCCTGCACCCAGGCAATCTGGTATGGATGTGGGTGTTTCTGTCTCTTGAGCTTCAACTTTGTCACCATCTATTCTGACACAAAATTGTCAATGCTTCCACTATCAATAATCACATCACAAAATTTAGCCTCACACTTGCATCTAGTGCGAAATAGGCTCCTCCTTTTCTCGGGTTCATTCTCACCACTCAACAGGACTCTTCTGTTAATCAATGTTTCTCCTCTTTCATCATCTTCAAAATGTGATGATCTAACATCTTCATCTACATGTACAACTCTAGCCTAGCCTTCAGTTCTCCTATCTGTCCTTCCTTGGCATTGAGGACATTCATATGCCCTATGACCTTCTCCACAGTGAAAGAATGTTCCACATAACCCTCCCCTTTCGGATCCTTGTCCTCTTCCTCTTCCTCTTTGATCTCTATGATTCTGATCATGGAAATGATTGAAATTGTTTCCTCTCTAATTTTGACTACTACTAGCCTCTTCCTTCTTTTTTGGATCTTCATTTTAGCCTCCATAAGACCATCCACTAGATTGTCCACCATGACCTCTTTTGTTTTGTCTACTCTTGAACTTCTTGTTCAACTTTTCCTCTACTTTTAGGGAAAACTGGTATACCTCTTCAATATCATTCATTTGAACCAGATTCAACTCCTCCTGAATGCTTGACCTCAACCCATTAAGGTGATAGGAAACTTTCTCCTTATCAGCTTCCGCATGGCCTATTCTGATGAGGATTTGATAGAACTCCTCCATATACTTCTGAATAGATCTTCTTTCTTGCTTCAAACTTTGCATTTTCTTCAGTAGATCAAGCTCATAATTAACAAGAATGAACTGTCACTTCAATTTATCCACCATCTGATCCCATCTTTTGATTTTATCCTTTCCTCTTCTATTTCGCTCCAACGGAATCTCCTGCCACCAGATCTTCACATGACCCTTCAGTTTGGCCTTTGCAAGCTTGACCCGATTAGGATCCTTAATATATTCATACTCAAAATATTGCTCTAATTTATTGATCTAGTCGATCAACTCCTTTGGGTTAAGATTTCCTGAAAATGCAGGAACCTCAATCTTAAGTCTTTTCCTGATCTTGGAAATGGCTCAAAAAAGTCTTTCTTCCTCTTGATTCAAAATTTCGCCTTCTCCTTCTTGATTAGAATTTCCTTCTTTGGCTTCATCCTTGCTTTCATCTCTAACATTAATATTCATTCCTCTCTGAATCTCTTCTTGCAATGAATCTCTTTGTCTCTAACACTAGCTCTTCCACCACGTTCCCTTCGTGGAGGCATTTTTGTGCTGCTCACTAAAACCCTAAACCATGGTCTTGGTGCAAACTGCCTCATAGTCGGTGATCTATTTACACACTCAAGAACTCCTGCTTTGATACCACTTGATGAAGGGTGCTCCCCTTAATACCACAAACACATAATAGAAACAAAGAAACAATAACAATTTGCAAGAACAAAAAATGAGCTTCTTATTATCTCCACAAATGTGGAATTACAAATTTTAGAATTACAATATGCAAAGCCACATGGGTATTTTTCCTTACAGTAGGACAAAGCCTCAAATAATTACCCAAGTCTACCCAAAACTTCCCTTGATAACACTACCGGCCTTCTTTATATAGGCAATTTCCACCACCCCAGAAGGTTCCAGAAACTTAGCCCTTAAGACCAACCAACATTAGAATTATTTTATTTTTCAATATATTACATCAAAGTCAGCTCAAAATAACTTTTGAAACCCAAACAAAAATTTTGAAGGAAAATTATTTTTCACCATTTCAGGTGGCCTAACTTTTAGAGACCTTAAGTCATCACCTGTTAACCCGATTGACTATTATGACCTCATTTTGGAAAGGGCACGAGGTGCTCTACAGTGCTTGACTCATAGAAGCTCTAGTCAGTCAAATTTTTGACCTCATCTGGGGCCTCTAAAGCCTTCAAAATAGAGTTTAAAGTTTTTGTACCCTGCTACCAATACCAAATTTTTTTAATATCTTCAAAACTAGGCTTGATCTGGCAATGAAACTTTACTGGCATGCTGATACGACTAAAATGAATCTCCACCTATGAAATCAGAACATTCCAAGGTCGAACATAAAACTTACTAAAAATAGTAAATTTCCAAAAATAGTAACTTTGCATAAGATAGCCCTTATTGAAAAGAAACCAAAAATATTTTTGGGTGATGCCAGATTGCCCTTAGACCCAGGATTCTCCTGCATCAAATGTATAGTATAATGTATAGTATATATAATGACAATTATAAAAATCATCAATTGTTGTTATCAACTTTCAATATAACCTTTACACCTTGGAGGAACTCACTATTGGAGTCTTCTCTCATAACTCTACTACATTCCATCACCCTTCATACAAACACAAATCATTAGTTCTAATAATGAAACCAATATTATTGCTCATGTTTGAAAGTGGATAGTGAGTGGACAGTAATATATGGACATAGTTCAATATTATATTACTATCCATATGCTATGAGAGAAGACTCCAATGGCGAGTTCCTACAAGGTGTAAAGGTATTATTACTTATGTTAGAACAAGAATCAAATTGTGAAGACACCCTCAAAATATAATCAAATTAATTTGACAATATTATTGCTCATGTTTGAAAGTGGATAGTGAGTGGACAATAATATATGGACATAGTTTAGTATTATGTTACTGTCCATCTATTACTGTCCACTCACTATCCACTTTCAAAGTAACCAAGATTGGTTGTAGGGGTTGTTACAAAATTTTTAATCAGTTCCTAAGAATGGAACAAACATATAAATACATGAAAATGCAAAAAGGAAACATGATGAGTGATGTTGGGGATTAATAATGAACTCACAATCTTTCCTAAGGATCAACTGATCCAACACTACAAATTTGACAATTTATTGGAGACAAATTATCATATCACATAATGCACTTAAGAAACAAATATTTGGAATCTCAAAATGTATCATGGGTTCCTTATCATAGATTGTATTCCATTCTTCCTAGGTTTTACTTGTAGAAGGAGAAATCACATTGTCTAGATTGTGTTCCATTTTGCCTAGGTTTTACTCACTAGAGAAACATATCGAGGGTTTTGGGTATTTTCCTTTTTCAATATCATTTCATTCTCATTTCCTTTTGGATGGCACATCTTTATTTCAACCTTGTTCCACTCATTTTCTTCCTACTCTAGTAGCTTCCCATAAATATATCACATCTTCAAGCTTGAATTCTCTATCATTGATGTTCCATGAAAAACCCTAGGTTATCTTCTAGAGTCAAGTCCAGCCTGACCATCATATGAAAGATGACTTGGCCTTTATCTTTTAGGAGGTTTCTAAGGGGAAAACATGTAGGTAGTCATTGGATAGAAAAATTTACCATAAATTTACCATATGATGATAGTAATAGGGAGATCTCTATGTAATATTGACAAAAAAATTACTATAATCACACGAATGAAATCTAAATAATCTAAAATTTTACCATTTTTTTTAGGGCTAAAATAACACTTACCTAGAGAAGTCACCTAGAAATTCTTGAAAGTGAAATTATTGACAACCTAGTTTGAGCTCCGTATGTCTACAAGCATATGAGAAAATGTCAGACCTTGTACTCCTATTTTCTCTCATCACAAATTGTGTTTTTGTGCTACATCCACACAAAAAATGATTTTCTTTTGTCTTTTTTTTGTTATATTGCCTGAAACTATAGTAATTATGATAGTAATCAATACATTACCATCATACTTAAGAATTCATCAGGGAAAATTACAAAAAAAAAAACCAAATTCACTAAAAGGACAATCCTTCGTCGGAAGTTACCATCAGAAAAGCCCCCAAATGTATTAGTGAAGGTAATCTTTGGGTGATCCCACATCTAGATCTTGGGACTCTTGGTAAAATCAAATTTCTTTTTACACTCTGCAAATGCTATTTAGAAACTCATTTTCTATGCATGGGCTCTTGCACAGTGTGGATTCAAGAGATGCGGCTGACACTGGTAGTTGGCCCGAAACACTTTTGTGCTTAAGAATGGAGCTGCATATAGCTTTTGGGTCATTAGAATAGACACTAATCTAATAGAATTGGTATTTGTGTTGGGATATATGTGTATCTTTGATTTAAAATTAGATAACCAACACTAATTCTATGAGAGGGGCATGAAGCCACCAGATTACTATGTGGATCTCCCCAAGGTCATGTCTTTTGGGTCATGTGATGGGTGCAAGTAAATAGTTCAACACTAGTAGTCATTCCAATGCATTGTCAAAGTGACATGGAAGGTGATCTAAAGGTGAGCCCTCATCTAGGGCTTGGGTCACTTCATACAAGAGATTTGATTTTTACCAACTATGAAGTGCTTGGGTTGATTTTAGGATAGATTTGAATTTTTTGTGAGCTATCCTCATTGGAAAACATTTCTATGGAAGAGTGAGACTCAGAAAAATAACTTATATAGGGGATGTTTTGTTAATGGAAGCTCCCCCATGCCTCTTTAATAGAATCAGTATTGGTGCTAAGATGTATGTGTAGCTCAGATTTCAAATCCGATCCCCAACACTGATTCTATTAGAGGGGCATGAAGCTACCCGATTGCTATGTGGGGGCTCCCCGAGGTCATGTATTTTGGGTCACTCGATGGGTGCAAGTTAGAAAATCATTTGGCACTGGTATTCATTCCAATGCATCATCATAGTGACATGGAAGGTGATTTTTGGGTGAGCTCACATTTATCTCTTGGGTCACTTGGTACAAGTGATTTTCTCTAGACCCTCAACAAACTCTTTCCAGACACCCATTTTCTATGGGTTTTCTCTTGCATGATGTGGATCCAAGAGATGCAACTGACATTGGTAGTTGACCTGAAATACTTCTATACCTGAGAATGGAGCTGCATATAGCTTTTGGGTTGTTGGGATAGATGTCACTCTAATAGAATTAGTGTTGGTTCTAGGATCAATGTGCAGCTTAGATTTAAAATTGGATCACCACCACTAATTCTATTAGAGGGGCATGAAGCAACCTAATTGCTATTCGAGGGCTCCCCAAGGTCATGTCTTCTAGTTATGTGATGCGTGCAAGTCAGAAAATGGTTCAACACCAGTAGTCATTCCAACACATTGTTGCAGTGACATGGAAGATGCTCTAAGGGTGAGCCCTGATCTAGTGCTTGGGTCACTTGGTATAAGAGATTTGATGTGTATCGTCTGTGAACCGCTTGGGTTGAGTTTTAGATAGATTTGAACTTTTTGTGAGCTATCTTCATTAGTGAACATTTCTATGGATGATTGAGACTTAGGAAAATAACTTATATAGGGGAGGTGTTATTCGTAGAAGCTCCCCCATGCCCCTCTAATAGAATTAGTGTTGGTAATAGGATAAATGTGTAGCTTGGATTTCAAATAGGATCACAAGAACTGATTCTATTAGAGGGGCATGAAGCCACCCAATTACTATGCAAGGTCTCCCCAAGGTCATATCTTTTGGGTTACTTGATGGGTTCAAGTTAAAAAATGGTTCATCACTAGTAGTCATTCCAACGCATCATTATAGTGACATGGAAGGTGATCTTTGGGTGAGACCGCATTATGAACTACAATTGATTGAATATCTAAATGACTTGAAGATTAGTGATTAGAGATCACTGAGTTACAAAATTGACATGTAAGATGATTAAATCAGTAATATGTTGTCATTGTATCATCTTAAAATGGAATCACTTCCATCTTGATAGGTTTAGCACCCTCTTTTAGTGAATTTATCATGATAGACTTGCATTTAGGATGCATTTTGCACTTGATTCCTTCATTCTAGGTGAAATTAATGTAAGGATTCTAAGGATTCTCCTTAATTTCACTCTTCTATGGCTCTATTTTATAGATAGGACTTAGGCATAGGTCCTCCTGGTCTTCATCATATTCATCATAGGACTTTGTGCCTCTCTTTGACACTCTACCCTATTCTGACATCATTTTTTAGGTCTCCGGGCATCCCTAGGACCTCCTATTTCTCATTCTGGTTGGATCTAGACCCCCAAGTCAAGGTCAAGGTTGACCTTGACCTAGGTCAGGGTTGAGGTCATCCCTAACCTAGGTTAGAGATGAGGTCATCCTTGACCTCCTTTAGGATTTGATCCCCTTTTTCAAATTTGGTCCTAGAGGGCCCCAAAATCAATGTCGGGCTTTCGAATCTGAGTGCAAAAGGGGTTTAATTTGAAATTCATTTAATTATTTTACCTCCTTAGTTGATTATTGTGATTGGACCATAATTCAAGGTGAAATTTGAATTATGGATCCTCACATTACTCTAGGAGCCTCACCTTGAAACCTCTATATAAAGACTCTCATTTGCCTTCATTTTCACCAAGCTATTTCATGATCAAGACAATCACAAGACAAGGAGACACAATTGATTCAAGCGAGCAAGTGGTGGTGAAGTGAAGATGCAAGATTGCAAGAGGATGATATAGAAGATCAAGCCATTGTTGATATCAAACATTTTTGTGAACACACCATTGTGAACATCTACTTGGAGAAAGAGAAATCCCTTCTTCCTTGATCCACCATTTTCAATGTTCAAGCATTCAAAGATACAATCATGGGGTAGAAATTATGGATTATGAGTTTGGTGAGAGTACTTTAGCCTTGGGGGCTTGGTATGCTTTCTTATCTTATTCAAATCTATGCATTGCTTCCTCATACTATTCATGCTAGGGTTTTAATCTAGAGGATTAGATCTTGGAATTACACATTCAATACACACACACACACATTCTGTTACAATCGGCTATTCGTGGAGGTGGAGATCACCAAAATGAGGGTTTGACTAAGGCAAAACCCTAAATAGCCACCCCAAAACACCATTTTCAGATATCTACAGTCATTGTTTTGAAAATTGAAGTGCAGATCTAAGTACCCTTTTCGGTGAAATTCTGAGATCTGCAAACAAAATTTCTATTGGAGCTATTTTGGGTCAAGGACAACCTTGAGTGGGGGGTAAGATTGTGCCCTGCTATTTGGGTAAAAGTCAACCTACTTCCAGAAAGAGAAAAGTGTTTTGGGTTTTCTCTGTTGCGGTTTTCTAGTCCCAGATCTAGTTGCATAATTTCTCGAGACTATACATAGGCATTAGAAAATAGGTATTTCTAGATTATTTCCATTATGAGGTATGTATCTTATCCTATCTAATTTCAAGCATTTCCAGATTTACATTACTTAGTCAATTCCAACTCAAGCATACAAATGAATAGTGAGGAATGTTAGATGCATTGTCAAAGCTCCATTTTACAACCTATTCAGTCATTGATGTCAACTAGTTTTGACAATACTTATCATGTAAGTTACAAACATCTAAACATTTGTAGAAGGGAGAAAGAGATGAAGAACTAAAATATCTACATGAGGAAGATGGATATCACAGATGAGGATAAGGAATACTTTGGGTAACTTATTGACGAGTCTAGGACCTTATGTTGTTGACTTGATTATGTTGCATTTATCTATGATGAAAAAGAAAAGAAAATTGTACAAAATAGTGTGGTCAGTAAATGAAGCACTTCAGTATATACTGAGCTAGTGTAGTGTATACCGAGTGATAGTATCAACCGAGCTTGTTTTCACCGATGCATTTCTTTGTTAACCGAGTATGGATGAAAGAATTAAATGCTTAGTTTAGCTGACAGAAATTGATGAGCTAGAATGTGTATGATTTCAAGGTTGAAGATACAGTTTGTTATGAGATCCATGACTAACAAAATTTGAAGATCTAAAGGATGGAATTGAAATGAGTTATTGACACATCTGCTGAGGAAGGCTTAAGCGGCAAAACCAACAAAGGAGATTAAGCGTCAAAATCTAATGGATGAAAAGAAAATGGTTTACTTGTCTATATAAGAGACATTAGTTTCATTGCTGAAACTATACCAGAAGAAAGAAGACTATAGAGATTTCGCGTGAACGCAACTTCATGCATGCTTGATCAGACTAGTTGAAGAAGAACCGAACTACAGAGTTAACCGAGCATTAGAGAGCTATTACTGAGTGATAGTAAGTTATTAAGTGTCGAAGAACTGAATTGAAATATTGATCAGAGGATTTGTATGGGCTTATAATATATCTAAACATGATGTAGAAGCATCCTAGGTGTAAGAGCAATCTTGCATCACCCAAAAATAATTTTGATTTCTTTTCAATAAGGGCTATCTTGTGTAGAGCTGCTATTTTTGGAAATTTACTATTTTTAGTAAGTTTTCCAGTTGAGTGCAAAATGTTCTATTTTCTTCCCTGGAGGTTCATTTTGGTTATATCAGCCTGCTAGTAAAGTTTCATTGCTAGATCAAGTTTAGTTTTGAAGATATTGAAAATTTTCGGTATTGGCAGAAGGGTATAAAAACTTTAAACTCAATTTTGAAGGCTTTAGATGCCCCGGATGAGGTAGAAATTTTGGCTGAATGAAGCTTGCTTAATTAAGGTGTTGTAGAGCGCTTTGTGCCCTTTCCAAAATGGGGTCATAATAGTCAATCAGGTGAACAGGTGATGACTTATGGTCTCCAAAAGTTGGGTTACCTGAAATGATGGAAAATGATTTTCCTTCAAAATTTCTGTTTGGGTTTCTAAAGTTGTTTTGAGCCGACTCTGATGTAATAAATTGTAAAATAAAATAATTCTAAGTTTGGTCAGCCTTATTGGCTAAATTCTGGAACCTTCTTAGGCGGTGGAAAACTGCCTATATAAGGAAAGTTGTAGTGTTGTCTTAGGTAGTTCAGAGTAGTTTTGGGTAGATTTGGTAATAATTCAAGGCTTTGTCCTACAAAATATTGTAAGGGAAATGTCCATGTGTCTTTGCATATTGTAATTCTGAAATTTGTAATTCCACATTTGTGGAGATAATAAGAAGCCCATTTTTTGTTCTTGCAAATTGTTGTTATTTCTCAATTTCTGTTATGTGTTTGTGGTTTTAAGGGAGCACCCTTCATCAAAACATCTACAAAATCAAGTTGTATTGTAATCACATCAACTACTATTTCACGTTAACCATTGTTACAGAAAAATCTCTTAACCGAGTGGACTTAACCGTGTTATGTTATGCCCTATGTCATTCATTGAATGTATATTGTTATCCTATCAACCCCATAGTGAATGCTGGTTGGATGATAACTGTTAGTCTTAAATCCTTTAACAAGATCACACCTTAAAGTGTGTTTTGTAACCTTTAACAGGGTTGGTTCTTCATCGAGCTCACTTCAGAAGAGTGAAAATTATTTTGGGTTACTGGTCCCAGGTGGTTTTTCCCTTAACAAGGTTTCCACATTAAATCATTGTGTTATGTGTTTTTGTAATGAATGTTTTGTTATCATTCTTTACATATCACAGTAAGCTATTTGACTGATAATTGGTAAAGCCACAAATAGTATAGTATCTTATGTAATCAAGCTGGAGAATTATTTAGAATTATTTTGAGACTTGCATAGTTGTGATTAGGACTATAGGATAACTGATCTAACTGATTCACCCCCCCTCCCAGTTATTCTAACAGTTGGTATTAGAGCACATTGGTTTCTTGGAACAGAGTTTTAAGGACTTTAGTAGAAAGATCACAAAATGTATAAGAGGGAAGTGCCAAAGTTGAACAAGGAAAACTTTACAATATGGAAAAGTTGAATGAGACTTCATATATCTGGAATTGGGAATTCTACTCTCACCCTATTGGATAATGGCTAGTTAGCATTGCCTATAGGACCTTTGACTCTTGATCAATTAAGAGATAGACATGAGCATAATATTACTATGATGAAGATTGTTTCTGCTCTATATGATGCTGAATTTGAAGATGTCAAGGATTGCCTTACTTGAGAGGAAATGTGGGACAAACTTGCTCAAGTTTATGGTGGTGATGAAAATGTGAAAAGAGGCAGAGCTGAAAGTTTAAGAGGGAGCTTTGATGATATGGAAATGAAGGAAGGAGAAAACATTGTAGAATATTCAAATCGAATCAAGTAGGTAGTTAATGTTATCCGAGGATCTGGTGGTGTCATTGATGACGATACAGTGGTAAGTAAAATTCTAAGAACCTTATTGCCTGCTTATGCAATCAGAATATTTACAGTACATGAAATGAGGTTTGTACTGTTAGGAATGAATGCTGAATATAACCTATGGGGGAGTATTCGTAGCCATTTTGTAGTAGTTTTTTTTGCATTCATGACTGTGATTGTCATTGATGTCAACGCAATGATCTACTGATGATTATCAGACAAGCAGACAGTGTTTGAGTTAGCGCACGTGGGATATTGAAGATCTAGCAATGTGGATTTGCGGAATTACTCTATGATGTGTTTTATGATCATGGTTAAGAGTGCATACAAAAATTCCTCTATTCACGATAGTTATGAGAAAATCAGTGGAAGCAGTATTTAGGCAGTGTTCCCGAGTAGCAATTTGTGGAAATCGGATGATATCTCCTAATCGGGATTGAATATGATCATGCACAGTTATGAAGGAGTTGAAGACATTTTTTTAATGATGTGGATGTGAGTGCAAGGTCCGAGGTCGCATGAGTGAAGAATTATCTTAATTGGAAGCTGACAATTTTGTGTAATTTTTATGTAACGTGTGGAAACTTTTATTTTATAATATGTATTCTGACTCATTTGTAATTACTTGAGTGTGGTATAAATTAAGGAATGTTTTCCTTGTTTTAATGTAAGAATGTGGAATTGAATTATAAAATTGTGAAAGTGAATTTCAGATTTGTGCAATACTTGTTGAAAGAGGATATGCAAAGTACAAAGAACTAGTATTGAGATTTGATGAAGTAGTTGGTGCAGTTTGGCATAGTCAGAGAAGTAACAAGTTGTTGAGATAAGTAGTCTTTTGATATTTTTTTTTTAAATAATAGAGAGATCATTTTGATAGTGTGTTCGGTGATCTTTCCATTGAAGATGTTTGGGCAGTGGGTCCTTCTATCTTCCATAACTCCTAACAGAGTTAGAATCTTTTAACAGGGATTCAAAGTCTCCTAATAGGGACTCATGTACTGAATATATTTCATAAGAATTTTAACAGACTCCATCCTCTCAGAAGGAACTTTCATATTAGTGCATCTTTTGTGGGCATCATTCCCACCGGGGTTTACTCTTTGATCAAGAGGTTCCCTAGTCAACATATCTTGTGTCATTTTGTTATTGTGTATGTATATCTTTCTATGGTTGTTGGTTACATTGATTACATTGTTAAAATATATTAAAGTTGATAAAATTTAAATTTATCTGATAACTAATTCACCCCCCCTCTCAGTTATCTTGGTGGAATTTACTTTCTAACATGTACCTAGCAACACTCTTACTCTTGATAATCTGATTGGTAAGCTAACAAATTTTGAGCTGAAAAACTTTGATAATAGCTTTGTACCATCTTTTGAGTCTTCTTTTATGACTTCTCTAAAGATTGGTAAATCTAGCAGTAGACATGATAATAGTGACATTAATACTAATGATGAGGTTGATGAGCTTGAAGGTCTTATGGCCCGTAGATGGCCTAAAGGTAAAGGTAGATATAAGGTTAAATTACCTTTAGCATGTTTTAACTGTAGAGAAGTTGGCCACATTATTGCTAGATGTACCAACAAGAAAGAGGAAGACAAAGACCAAGACCAATCTAGTGATGGAAGCTATGGAAGAAGAAAAAATAGAGGCTATCAACACTACAAAAAAAGTAACCGAGATCACAAAGATAAGGGCAAAAAGGCATGCTACTTAGTTGAAGAAGAGGACACCGACACTGAAACTGACACAAATGATGACATTAAGGTAGTGTTTGTTGCAATGAAAGATGACTCAAAGGAAGAAGAAAGGTATGCAGAAACAACACTCATTTCTAAGGTTAGTAAAAATGATACATGGATCATTAATAGCGGCTGTTCACATCACATGACTGGTGATGAAGATAAGTTTGATCATCTAGAGCATTATAATAGAGGATCAGTAAGAATGGGTAATGATACACCTTGCATAGTTAAAGGAAAATGATCTTTATTAATAAATGATAAAATCAGATGTGATAATTCTTATTGGGTAAAAGGATTGAACTATAATCTGCTAAGTGTGGCATAGCTTAACAACTTGGGTCATCGAGTGGCATTTGAAAGAAAGAAGGTGAAGATCTACAATGAAAATGGAAAGCTTGTCGGAACAGGAGGACAATCTAAAGGTAACTTAATTTATCTTGACAATGCTGAGACTTCGTGTTTGCTAGTTAAAAATGAAGATGCATGGTTGTGGCATAAAAGGTTATGTCATCTAAATTTTGATAATATGATCAAGATTAGTAAAAAGAGAAAAGTTAGAGGTCTGCCTAGCCTAACTAAACTGGATCATGTTATGTGTCATCAATGTCAGAAAGGTAAGATGACAAAATCTAGTTTCAAAAGTAAAGACTATTGAAAAAAAAGAATCTTGGAGTTATTTCAAACTGACCTATGTGGTCCCATGAGAACTTAGAGCTATTATGGAGATAGATAATTTATTCTTTTTGTTGATGATTACACTATATTGATGACTGTTATGTTTTTAAAAGATAAATCTGAAGCATTTAAGATGTTTAAATGGTACAAAGCTAAAGATGAAAATGAAACTAAAGAAGAACTAAAATGTCTGAGATCTAATAGAGGTGGTGAGTTTATTTATGATGAATTCACTAACTATTTTAATGAGCATGGAATTAAGAGACATGTATCTATACCAAGAACACCGTAGTAGAATGAGATTGTAGAAAGGAGAAATAGGTTTGTAGTTGATTGTGGAAGAACACTGATGATAGAAAATAATGTTCCACATATGTGCTGGAGAGAAGAAGTCAGCACAAATGTATATGTACTAAGTCAAGTACAACTAAAGAAAGACACAAACAAAACACCGAATGAGTTATGGTTTGGACACACACTGCGTGTAAGTTACTTCAAAAATTTTGGTAGAAAATGTTTTACTCTGAAAGATGATATAAATGGAAAATTTGACTCTAAAGGTGATGAGGGGATATTTCTTGGATATTCTACTATAAGAAAAGTTTATAAGTGCCTGAATAAAGTTACTAATAAAATAATTGAAAGTGCTAATGTTAGAGTTGATGAATTTGCTGATAAAAATGATGAAGAAAGCACTAGGGAACTAGAAGACTATGGTAGATTCACTTACATTGAGCATCCAAAGTACCTACCAAAGCCACAAGTTGAGTCGATTGAGCATCAGGAAAACAATACTGAGGAACAAAAAAGGGAAACCAAGGATCAGGAAGAGGTTACTAAGAAAAGAAAGGAACTTGAATAGAATGAGGAACAAAGAAGAGATCAAGTGCTTGCTAGATTTTTCATAAGACATCATCTTGAGAACCAAATCATTGGAGATAAGCAAGCTAGCATGTAGACTAGAAGTAAGTTAAGACAAAGCACACACTTAGTTTGTGAGTTTGAACAGAATAATGTTATGGTTGCACTTGAAAATGATGAATGGGTCAATGCAATGAATGAGGAGATTAAACAAATAGAGAAAAATAAGACATGGACTTTAGTACCTAGACTGAAAGATAAAAAAGTTATCGGTACTAAATGGATTTTCAGAAACAATCTGAATGAAAATGAAGAAGTTACTAGGAACAAAGCTAGACTGGTTTGCAAGGGATATGCACAAGAGGAAGGAATTGACTATGGTGAAACTCTTGCACCTATTGCTAGACTAGAAGGAGTTTGCATGTTACTGGCATATGTTGCACATAATAATTTTAAGGTATACCAAATGGATGTCAAGTCAGCATTTTTGAATGGAGTACTAGAAGAGGAGGTCTACATAGAATAACCAAAAGGATTTGTTGATCTAGATAATAAAGATATGGTATGTAGATTACACAAAGCTTTATATGGTTTGAAGCAAGCACCAAGAGCTTGGTATGAAAGGCTACATACTTATTTGTTAAGCATTGGTTTTGTAAGAACTAGTGAAAACAACAATTTATACATGAAAGGAGGATCTGATGATACTATTTTGATTGCTGAAATATTTGTGGATGATATAATTTTTGGAGGACAAGGTCATATTTGTAAATATTTTGCTAATGAGATGAGAAAATAATTTGAAATGTCAATGTTTGGAGAGATTAAATTCTTTCTAGGATTGCAAGTTATTTAGCAGAATGATGGAATATTCATCACACAATCAAAGTATATTAAGGAAGTATTGAGAACATTTGGCATGGAAGATGCTAAACTAGTTGGAACACCAATGGTCACAAGCTGTAAATTGACTAAAGATGATGAATCCACAGAGGTAAATCAAACACTGTACCGATCTATGATTGGTAAATTGATGTATGTTGTACACAGTTGCCCATGATATTGCATATGCAGTTGGGATTGTGGCTAGATTTTTGCACAATCCTAAAGATTCACACATGGTTGCTACAAAAAGAATCTTGAGATACTTGAAGAAAACAAAGGACTATGGATTATGGTATCCAAAAGAAGGTAAATTTGAACTAAGAGTTTATACCGATGCTGATTGGGTTGGAAATATAGATGATAGAAAAAGAACAACCAGAGGAGCATTTTTCTTTGGTGAAAGACTTGTAACTTGGACGAGTAAGAAACAACCTTGTATTTATCAGTCTATAGTTCAAGAAGAGTATGTTGCTGCTACTAAAAATTGTTCAAACATTGCTTATATCAAACAAGTGTTGGAAGGGATGAATGAGGTAATCACTGAGCTGGTGATTATATATTGTGACAACACTAGTGCAATAAATATTTCTAAGAATCTAGTGATGCATTAAAAAATAAAGCATATATCAATTAAGTATCACTACTTAAGAGAGCAAGTATAGGAGAAGAAAGTCAAACTGGAATACGTTACATCAAAGGAGAAACTTGCTAATATATTTACCAAGCCTTTACTAAAGGACACTTTTGAATACTTGAGGACTAGACTTGGGGTCTGTCCCCTATCTACCAGTCACTAATGTGATCTGGAGGTTGCATCAGCCTACTCTTATCAGAAGATCATTCATGTTGATGCAACACAACTCACACTTTGGATTTTGTCTAAAGTTGTGAAGGAAAGATTTGAGAATTGGCAAATCAGTATACCAAGATACAATTGTCTATACTAAACAACAATGAGGTACTTGGATACTATAGAGCAGTATGTTTTATATTTTTCTTTGGCATTATTGTCAAAGGGAGAGAGATTTCAATATGAAATAGGGAGAGAAGTGATCAATGAAATATCAGACAAAGATTGTTGTCAATAGGAGAGAGATTAGTATGGATAGAAATCATGATATATCTATCTAAGGGAGAGATAAACTGAGAAAGTCAGGGAGAGAAGAAAAGATCAAATTTGTAGAGGAAAGTCTACACATGTAATGCTGTTATGTAACATAGTGATTAAACATATTAAAAGTCAGGCTAGGGAGAGCTTACCAAGCTACAACATTTACTTATATAGTTGTGGAATGTATGTTTGGTATGTGTATGACATATTTCATATTGCTTATGTTGACAACATTCCAAAGGGAGATATTGATGAACTACGATTGATTAAATATCTAAATGACTTGAAGATCAGTGATTAGAGATCACTGAGTTACTAAATTGATATGTAAGATGATTAAATTAGTAATATGTTTTCATTGATGTCAATTAGTTTTGACAGTACTTATCATGTAAGTTACAAATATCTAAACATCTGTAGAAGGGAGAAAGATATGAAGAACTGAAATATCTACATGAGGAAGATGGATATGACAGATGATGATAAGGAATACTTTGGGTAAATTATTAATGAGTCTATGACCTTATGTTATTGACTTGATTATGTTGCATTTATCTATGATGAAAAAGAAAGAAAAACTATACAAAGTAGTGTGGTCAGTAAATGAAGCACTTTAGTATACACCGAGCTAGTGTAGTGTATATCGAGCAATAGTATCAACCGAGCTTGTTTTCACCGATGCATTTCTTTCTTAACCCAGTATGGATGAAAGAATTAAATGCTTAGTTTAGCCGACATAAATTAATGAGCTGGAATGTGTATGATTTCAAGGTTGAAGATAAAGTTTTTTATTAGATCCATGGCTAAAAAAATTCAAAGATCTAAGGGATGGAATTGAAACAAGTTATTGACACATCTACTGAGGAGGGTTTAATCAAAAAAATCAATGAAGGAGATTAAGCAGAAAAATATGATGGATGAAAAGAAAATGGTTTACTTGTCTATATAAGAGACATTGGTTTCATTGTTGAAACTATGCTGGAAGAAAGAAGACTAGAGATTTCATGTGAACACAGCTTCATGCATGCTTGATTAGATTGGTTGAAGGAGAACCAAACTACAGAGTTAACTGAGCATCAGAGAGCTATTACTGAGTGATAGTAAGTTATTGAACGTTGAAGAACTGAATTGAAATATTGATCTGAGGATTTGTATGGGCTTAGAATAGATTTGAACATCTACAAAATCAAGTTGTATTGTAATCAGATCAACTACTATTTTAGTTTAACTATTGTTATAGAAAAATCTTAACCAAGTGGACTTAACTATCTTATGTTATGCCCTATGTCATTCATTGAATGTACATTGTTACCCTATCAACCCCATAGTGAATGTTGGTTGGATGATAATTGTTAGTCTTAAATCATCTAATAAGGTCACACCTTATAGTGTGTTTTATAGCCTTTAACAAGGTTGTCTCTTCACCGATCTCACTTCAGAAGAGTGAAAATTATTTTCAGTTACCAGTCCTAGGTGGTTTTTTCCTTAATAGGGTTTCCATGTTAAATCATTATGTTATGTGTTTCTTTGATGAATATTTTGTTATCCCTCTTTACATATTGCATATTTGATTTGATCGACAATCGTAGTAAGGTATTTGAATAGTAATCGTTAAAGACACAGACAGTATAGTATTTTATGTTATCGAGCTGTAGAATTATTTTGAGAGTTACATAATTATGATTGGGACTATAGGATAACTGATCTAACTAATTTACGCCCCCCCCCCCCCCCTCTTAGTTATTCTAACACCACATCTATCTCTTGGATCGCTTGGTATAAGCAATTTGTTCTATACCCTTCACAAATTCTATCTAGACACCCATTTTCTATGTGTTGGCTCTTGCATGGTGTGGAACCAAGAGATGTGACCGACACTGGTAGTTAGCCCAAACTATGAATAGTGACCACAAAGATAGAATACAAGAAAGGATAAACCATTCTTGACTAGGTTAATGAATAAACATAATATGTTGCCTCATTAATTTGGTATTGATTCTCCATAGTCAATTAATTAATAATAATTTTGATCTGCAATTTACTAACCTTAATGTCTAATAGGAAATTTAATTACTATCAAGGGATGATCATTGGTTTGCAACAATTGAGGGCTCATATTCATTTGAATGCATATCCAATTAGTGATAATTTGGACTGATGTTACCAAAGGAACTTAATCATCCATGTCTATATTTTTGGAGCTTTTTGTTACACATGAAAAAACCTTCAAGGAATCATTTGAGACATCAAGTGGATAGAATCTAAAGATGTCAATTTGGAGGCTAGTGGCATTGGAGGATGAACTAATTTACATCATCTCAAGTCAAATTCTCATTTTGAGGTGGTGTTGTGCATGATAATTATTTTTAACAATTTTGATTTATGTTTTCTCTATTTTGTTTTTATTTCTATTGCTAACAAATTTGAAGAATTCATGTCTTGTAAAGACACATTTTGGAGACATTTTTTTTAATTCGGTGTTGAGATCAATATGAATTATTGTCCATGGAGTTTCAAAGTATATGATTGAGAATTATACCCTTTTATAGTCACTACATAATGATATAGATTTGTCACATCTCCGAGGGATGATTGTTGGATAATTTAAGACTATGTGATTTGAGAGTTTGAGACTGAGAACTTAAGAACATAGATTGAAGTTACACCTTCTCGAGGGTCAAGAAACAACTTGATTGAGCACCACTTGGTTTAGGATTTATATGTTTAGAAGAATATTTTCTCAAAATATATATTCATATTATGCAGTCAACATAATTTTTTATGAAATCCTTAAGGGGAGGGTCCCTAGGGCAGGGTCAATTTAATCTTTTTAGGATCAATGTAATAAGGGCTGAGGAATGTTAGTATAAATTTTTTATAGTATATTATAATATTACATTGTTAGGTAGTTAATTGAAGTTAGTGGACAATTTCAACAACTAATAACTATCTCTACAATGTATAAATTTTCCCCTATACATGAATAATATTATATTAAAAGATTCCATTCTCCTCTAACAATGAACAAGAGATTTAGTAGTTGGAATCTCTTATCAAGATCATCATCATCATCTATATAGTCTATGTATTTATTTTAATCAACCATGTGGTTTTTATAATTTGTGTTCCTTATCTTTATCTATCATTCATTGTATGAATTTAGACATTATGTTGAAATGTAATAACTTATTTTTATTCTAATGCATTTGAGTGAATTGATTTAATGTATATTTAATTGAATTTGAGATTATGGGTATTTATGTAATTAAATAGTTTATTGATAAGTGAAGGACCTTACATTTTATATGTTGTAATCAGTTACTATAAATTTTATACATAGATTCAATAGGAGCATTGATCAAAGAGAGTAAAAATTAATGTCAAAAAAATATTGTTGAAGATTGTTGAGTTAGTTGTTGCCCCATCAAAGAAAGGAGAAGATTTTTTTCCAATCAGATGTTGTAGAGGTTGTGGGAAGAAGTATTGAAGAATATTTCTAGTGGAAGAGAAATCATTGTCCGTAGTAAATATTGCTATAAACTTGATGTAAAGTTGTAAATTTTAGAATGGAAGCAAGATCACAATCTCTAAAAGCTATAGTTGTAGAAGCTTCAATAAAGAAATTGTAGATGAAATATTGTTTTTTGAAGAATTTTTCCACCGCAAAAGGAGATCATTGTAAAATGAGTTTAATTGATTTTGAGCAAGGACCATAGGTGAAGGAATTCATAAAAGAGCTCAGAGTGCAAATGAAAATGATATGTAAACGGGCATAGGTAATGGACTTGTATTTTTGGAAAATAATTGAGTTCTAGTAACCTTCATTAAGATGTAAAAAAGAAAGTGAGTTTCATACTTGATATTTTTTAGGGAGTGCATGATCAGTTGTAATCAACACCACATAGTTTTTTGGTCCAACGATGTAAAAGTTAGCCATAGGAAAGTTTAAATTTCCTAAGTATTTTGTAAGCTCTATTGAGTCAAGCCTACACATGGATTACTATGATAGAACATTTAATCATGTATCATGTATCCTCTTGCACACACATAGAAGGATGTGACTTCAAGTTTTAGAGTAAATCAAACTCATACCTAAGCTTGATGATGGATTAGAGAAGTTGAATCTTTGACTAAGGGGGGACTTGAGATAGAGTAATCTCAAATTGTAAGGGACCAAAGTAATGGCTACATGAGAGTTTTGATAGACTACAATTGATTGAATATCTTAAAGGAGATATTGATAGACTTCAAAAGATAGTGATTGATGATCACTGAGCTACTAATGTATATTTGAGACATTAAATTAGTTAATGTATTGTCATTGATGTCAACTAGTTTTGATTGTACTTATCATGATGGTTACAAACATCTTAAGAAGGAAATAATCATGAAGGAATGAGATATCTACATGAAGATGAGATGGATGAGAAATATATGGATATGGTATTCATTGGGTAACCTATTGATGAGTATATGACATTATATTAATGATTTTATTGTATTACACAAATCTATTATGGATTGAAGATCAAGAATGACCAAGTTTATGTGGTTGGTAAATGAAGAATTCAGTATACACCAAGTTGGAATAGTGTACACCAAGAAGGTGTAGTGTATAACAAGTATAGTGTTAACTAAGTTAGTTATCACCGACATATTACGATATTGACTAAGTGAAAGTAATAAATGGAACTTGTGATTGTTGACTAGAGATGATGAGTTAGACAATTGATTAATGATTCTAAGGTAAAAGATAATGTTTTTTATGATGATCAAATGACTGACAAAATTCAAAGATGATCAGATGAAGGAGAATGAAACGTGTTGCTGACACAACTGCTAAGGAAGGTTAAAGAAACAAAATCAATAGTGAAGATTAAGAGACAAAATATATGGATGGAAATAAAATGGTTTATGATGTCTGTAAAAGAATATAAGAGATTCATTATTGAGTCTTTTTGCTGCTAGAATATGCGTGCGATATTGCATTCATGCAAAGATGATCAAACTGGTTGAAGATAGAATCAAACAATTCTAGTGACAACACCGAGCATCAAAGAAAGCAATTACTAGGCAAAATTGAGTTGGAGGAAACAAAGAGATTGAATTAATTATTGATCAAAGGTATTTTTGAGCTTAGCATAGATCTAAAAATCTGTAAAATAAGTTGTATTTGAATCAAATAATTACTATATTAGTTTAACTATTATGACAGATAAATCTCTTAACCGAGTGGGACTTAACAGTCTTTAAATTTTAATATTACATTCAATGAATGTTGATTATTTTCTTGTTGACCCCATATTGAATATTTGGTCAAGGGAGAAATGTTAGTGATAAATCCTCTAACCAAGTCACACCTTAGAGTGTGTTTTGTAACCTTTAATAGGGTTGGCTCTTAATCGAGCTCACTTTAGAAGAGTGAATTATTTTGGGTTATAGATCCCAAGTATTTTTTCACCTAACAGGGTTTCCACGTTAAAAATCAAAGTGTTATATGTGTATGGATGTGGTGAATTATTATTTTACTTTACACATTACTATAAGTGGATTGATGGGTAAATATACTAGTTAATTTACTTCTATTCGGTAGATGAACACAAATGCACAGTTGATATATTACTGAGTTGATTAAACTATTTGAAGGATTTGTTTTATACATCAGGGAGTATTTGGGACTGTAGGATAACTGGACTTAGCTGATTCAACCCCCTCTCAGCTATCTAACAATTGGTATTAGAGCATAGAGTGCCTGAAGGAAAATTTTGAAGGACTTAAGCTAAATATCACAAGATGTATAAGAGAGAGGTACCAAAGATGAACAAAGACAACTTCACGACATAGAAAAGAAGAATGAAATTATATCTATCAGGAATTGGCAAGTTTGCAACATACTACTTGGAAAATTAGTTTATCTTACCCATTGAACCTTTGACTATTGATCAGATGAGATAAAGACATGAACATAATGCTATGATGATTGAGCTTGTTTCTTCCTTATCAGATGCTGAATTTGAAGATTTTAAGACATGTATAAATACTAAACAGATGTGGGACAAGCTTACACTAGTTCATGGATGAGATGTGAATGTGTTGAGGGCTAAAGATGAAAGTCTTAGAGGAAATTTTGATGTTATTAAAATAAAAGAAGGTGAGAACATATCTCAGTACAATAACCAAGTCAAGGAGGTTGTGAATACTATCCAAGGATCAGGTGGAATTATTGATGATGACACTATGGTAAGTAAAATTCTCAGAACCTTGTTACCTACCTATGCTATAAGATTTTCTACAATTCATAAAATGATAGTAGCTCCTAGTAATAATGTTACACTTGATAGTCTAATCGATAGACTGACTGCATTTGAGTTGAATAACTTTGACAATAGTATTTTTCCTACTGTTGAATCTACATTTATGTCATCTCTAAAAATTGGTAAATCAAACACAAAACATAAGATAAGAAATGAAAGTGATAGTGAAAGTGAAGAGGATGAACTTGATGAACTTGAAGCATTAATGGCTAGAATATTGCAAAAAGGTAAAGGAAGATATAGAAGAAAAATACCATTGGTATGCTTTAAATCTAAAGAGATTGGTCATATTGCTACTAGATGTCCTGATAGGAAAGAAGATGAGAAAATAAATGAAAGATCTAATGAAAGGAAGTATGATAGAAGAGATAACCGAGATCACAGAGGCAACTGATAGTATAGAAAGAGGGACAACCGAGATTACAAAGATAAAGGAAAGAAGGAATGTTACCTAGTTGAAGAAGATGATGATGACACCAACACTGACACTGATGAAGACATTTAGGTGGTATTTGTGGCTTTGAAATAAGATTCCAAAGAAGAAGAACAAAAAAGCTCTATTGAAAAAACACTTATTTCTAAGTTAGCAAGAATGATACTTGGATTATTGATAGTGGTTGTACACATCATATGAATAGTGATGAAGAGAAATTTGAATACCTTGAAAATTATAATGGTGGCTCTATTAAAATGGGAAATGATACACCTTGTCTAGTAAAAGGAAAATGTGTTAGAATAACTAAGAGGGGAGTGAATCATTTATCCAGTGTCCCAAAACAAAATGTATAATCCAAAAAAAATTATTCCAAACTTCTGATACTCGGTAACTTGAAATACTATACTGTCTGTGCTTTTATCGATTACCAATAAATAACATATAATGATTACCAATCAAATCAAGTATGCAACATGTAAATATGACATCAAAAAAATATCACAATCAAAATATGACACAAGAGATTTAACATGGAAACCCTGTGAAGGGAAAAACCACCTGGGACCGACAACCTAAAAATATTCACTCTTCTGAAGTGAGGTCAGTGAAGACCCAACCCTGTTAAAGGTTAAAAACACACTATTAGGTGTGATCTTGTTAGAAGATTTAACACTAACCATTATCATCCAACCAACATTCACTATGGGGTTGACATGATAACAATGTTCATTCTATGAATGATACATAATTTAGACTTTCCTAGTCCACTCGGTTAAGAGATTTGACTATGTACAATGGTTAAAATGTAATAGTAAAAGATCTACCTTAATAAAACTCAATTGTAGATGTACAGATCAATTTTAGGCTCATTCAAATCCTTTGATCAATGTATCTATTCTATTTCAAACAATTTCAGTGACTTACTCTCACTCGGTAATAGCTTCCTAACGCTCGGTATACTTTGCAGTTTGGTTCTCCTTAACCAATATGATTAGATGTGCATGAAAACTTGTTCACATGATAATTTTGCAATATATTCTTCTCCTAGCATTAGTTTTAGTGTGAAACTCTTGTCTCTTATATAGACATGTAAATCATTTTCTTCTCCTCTATCAGATTTTATCGCTTAATCATCATCATTGATTTTGCCACTTTAACCTTCTTCGACTGACATGTCAATAACACGTTTCACTTCAATCCATTAGATATTTCTTGAATTATGCTAGCTGTTGATCTTCATAATAGACTTTATCTATTACCACTAACTTCAAGGTACTTTCTAGCTCATCAATCCTTATCGGCTAAACTAATCATTTAATTCCTTTTTCCCCACTCGGTTAACAAAGAAATGCATCGATGAACACAAGATCAGTTTACACTATGCTTGGTATACACTACGCTCTGTCGGTGTATACTGTAATGCTTCATTAATTGACAGCACTACTTTGTGTCTTTCATCTCTATTCTTCAACTTAGATGAATGCAACATAATAAAATCAATATCATAAGGTCATAGACTCATCAATAAGTTACCCAATGTATTCCTTATCCTCATCTACCATATACATCTTGCTCATGTAGGTATTTCTGTTCTTCATCTCTTTCAATTCTTTTCTATAGATGTTTCAATATAGTAACTTACAAGATAAGTACTATCAAATTAGTTGACATCAATGAAAACATAATACTGATTTAATCATCTTACATATCTAATTAGCAACTCCTTGGTGATCTTTGTATCACAGATTCTTCAATCAGGTTCTAAATCAGTTGTAGTTCATCAATCTCTCCCTTTGGCATTGATGGAAACTCAAGTAATATGAAATATACCATGCACATACCAAACATGTATTCTACAACTCTTTGAACAAATGTTGTACAAGCTCTCCCTTAGCTTAATATGTTTAATCACTATGTTACTTAATAGCATTAGAAACCTTCTATTTTCTGTAACCGATCTTCAATGTTCAGCTCTGTCAGATTGTCTCTCTCTTAGATAGATATCTTCAGTGGTCTCATTGGTTTCATATGTTTCATATTGTTTATCTCTCACTTTGACAAAAATGCCAAAGAAACAAATAAACAAACAGCTCTGTGTTAGCCATATAGCTCTCTATTGTCTAGTGTAGTCTCTGTATCTTTGTATACTGATATGCCAATTTGTTCTAGTTCTCCAAACTCTTCACAACCTTAGACATGATCCAAAGTGTGAACTATGATGCATTGGCATGAATGATCTTCTGATAAGATTAGGCTGATGCAGCATCCATCTCACATTAGTGATCGGTAGATAGGGGACAGACCCCTAGTCTTGTTCTCAAATATTCAAATGTGTTCTTCAGTAGTGGCTTTGTAAAGATGTCTACAAGTTGTTCTTTAGATGTAACAAATTATAACTTCACTTGCTTCTCTTGTACTTGTTCTCTTAAGTAGTGATACTTAATAGATATATGCTTTTTCTTAGAGTGCATCACTGGATTCTTTGAAATATTAATGGCACTTGTATTATCACAGTATATAATCACCAGCTCAGTGATTACCTCATTCATTCCTTCCAATACTTGCTTAATATATGCAATGTTTGAACAATTTTTAGCAGTAGCAACATACTCTGCTTCAGCTGTAGACTGAGAAATACAAGCCTATTTCTTACTTTTCCATGTAATAAGTCTTTCACCAAAGAGAAATGCTCCTTTGGTGGTGCTTTTCCTGTCATCCACATTTCCAGCCCAATCAGCGTCAGTATAAACCTTTAGTTCAAATTTACCTTAGGATATCATAATCCATAGTCTTCAGTCTTTTTCAGGTATCTTAAGATTATTTTAGTAGAAACCATGTGTGATTCTCTAGGGTTACCAGAAAATCTAGCAACAATTCCCACAACATGTGGTATATCTAGTCTACTGTGAACTACATACATTAACTTACCAATCATAGATCAGTATAGTGTCTTGTTTACCTCTATAGTTTCATATTCCTTAGTCAGTTTGCATCTAGTAGCCATCAGTGTTCCCACAGGTTTAGCATCTTCCATGCCAAATGTCTTCAAGACTTCTTTTATGTATTTAGATTATGTGATGAATATCCCATCACTTTGCTAAATCACTTGTAGTCCTAGAAAGAAATTAATCTCTCCAAACATAGACATTTCAAACTCTTTTCTCATCTCATCAGCAAAGGCTTTACATATGTGATCTTGGCCTCCAAAAATAATATCATCCACAAATATTTTAGAAATAAGAATAGTATCATCAGTATCTCCTTTCGTATACAAATTGTCGTTCTCACTAGTTCTAACAAATCCAATACTTAACAAGTAAGTATGCAACCTTTCATACCAGGCTCTCGGTGCTTGCTTTAAACCAGATAAATATTTATGTAGTCTACATACCTTGTCTTTATTGTCTGGATCAACAAACCCTTTTGGTTGTTCTATGTAAACCTCTTCTTCAAGTATACCATTCAGAAATGCTGACTTTACATCCATTTGATACACCTTAAATTTCTTGTGTGCAACGTATGCAAGTAACATTCTCACTCCTTCTAGTCTAGAAACTAGTGCAAATGTTTCACCATAATCAATTCCTTCTTCTTGTGCATATCCCTTGCATACTAATCTAGCTTTATTTCTTGTCACTTTTCCATTCTTATTCAGTTTGTTTCTGAAAATCCATTTAGTCCCGATAACATTCTTGTCTTTAGGTCAGGGCACTAAAATCCAAGTTTTGTTCTTCTCTATTTTCTCTATTTCTTCTTTCATTTCATTAATACATTCATCATTCTCTAATGCAACTTTCACATTTTTAGGTTCATATTCACAAACTAGACATGTACCTTGCCTTGCTTTGCTCCTTATCATCATGCCAGCTTGTCTATCTCCTATGATTTGTGTCTTAGGATGACTATTGGAAATTTGGCTAAGTTGATTGCATAGATGTTGTCATTATGGAAACATATCATCCACATGAACATCACACAAGTCAGAGAGCAAGTATGACAGAGCGCATTGCATATTTGTCTAAGTGTGAGACAATATTTTTACCAGTGTACCCGTACATAGTTTTTGTTTGTGACATTGACTAGAGTGAGTTCAGTGCTTGCGCACTTGAACATAGAGTCTATGGTGACTAATGATGACCCATCTTAGAGTGCAAGTTAGTATGGGATGTATGGAAGAAGTTATGATAGCTTTACTAAAGACAGTGTGAAGCCGACAGGACACTATATGAAGGCAGAATT
The DNA here is from genome assembly GCA_027943335.1 of Chamaecyparis obtusa. Classification (NCBI taxonomy): domain Eukaryota; kingdom Viridiplantae; phylum Streptophyta; class Pinopsida; order Cupressales; family Cupressaceae; genus Chamaecyparis; species Chamaecyparis obtusa. The sequence goes on from BSBK01002426.1 coordinate 404,413, forward strand.
GGTAAAGAGTTAAGGGATTATTCTGTTTATCAAAATAATTTCTTAAAAATATAAAGGGACAACATATTAGATGTTTACTCTTGGTTAAAGCTATTGGTATATATGTAATTGCAATTGTAAAGTGTAGAAGAAAAAATTGTAATAACCAGCAAGTATTTGTAGAAGTATGATGCGAATTATATGAAGCATATGTAATAGTGATAGTGAAAGATCAGTGAAGAGATATCAATGCAAGTAGTATAAGGTTATGTAACCTGACCTATTTTGTAATTAGTGTATATTTTACATTACTTGTTTGGGCAGTGGGCTAAGCTGGTAATCACATTTTGTACTACCAACTCCTAATAGGGTTGACGCTTCTAACAAGGCCTATAGTCCCTTAATTTGGACTGATGCACTATATGTTTATAATAGACTCCTAACATGGTCAACATCCTTAACAAGACACTTTTGATTAGTGGATCTTTGTGGGTACCATCCCCACTAGGGTTTTCCTTTGGCCAGGGTTTCCTCCATAACAAATCATGTGTTATGAGTTCTTTAGTTTTATTGCTATGCATGTTGTTTAGCTTCTTGTTCTATGCATGTGTAAAGATAATGTGTTATATCCATAATTGGGAAAAAGATAAAGTTTGAAAAATATTGATTCAACCCCCCCCCTCTCAGTATTCCCTATTTCTAACAATTGGTATCAAAGCATAGTTACTCAGAAAAGAATCATTCAAGGAAATCCTAGCAGCTTGAGTAAGATCTCTATGGATATGGATCAACTACAGAAGAATCTTGAAGAAGCTATTGAATAGATTGATATTCTTATTGATGAAAGAGACACTCTAAAAGGAAAATATGATGATGCAAAGAACCTCATTGAGAAATTGAAAAAAAAATTAGAAGATTTGAGATTTGAAAAGAAATTTGAAGTTCTTATTGAAGATTGTGATGACAATTTAGAAAAAGAAAATGAGATCCTTAAGCATGAATTGAAGATAGAAAATTTGAAGCTTAGTTTGAAAGATGGAAATGGAAAGAATGAAGAAAATCTAAAATCTGAAAATGAAAGTCTAAAGACTAAAAATGGAGAACTGAAATCTAAACTTGGAAATGTAACATCTGAACTTGAGAAAGTCAATGTGTAGTATGCTAAACTTGAGAAATACAACAAGATTGTGAAAGGGGAATTGACTCAATCCAAGCAACAACTTTAAAGGCTATATTCAACTAGTGAGAAGATTGATAGACAAGCATCTTTTCAGAAACCATTCTATGATAAGACTAGTTTTGGATTTAACACTCTTAAAGAAAATGATGAAAGCAAGGAACCAGATCTGAAAGTATCTGAAAGCTTAGATGAAAAGAAGTATGATGAGATCAACAAGTCTGAAGATACACCTAAAGAAGAAGAATCACCAAAGCAAGAAGAATCATCAAAATGTATGCAAAGAGAATTCAAAGGTAGATGTTTTGCTTGTAATACTATTGGTCATATAAAGAGAGATTGCACAGGTACACAATTTAAACCTCTTAATGGTTATTGTTATAACTGTCATGGATTTGGACATAGAGCTATTGAATGTAGGAAACCTAAATTTATTGAGAATAATAATAATAGTAGAATGTTTAGGAATACTAACAATGCAGATAAGAAACCTACTGAAGATATGAATAGAAGAAATGGAGTAATATGTTATAGATGCAACAAGGTTGGACACATTGCTAGAAGTTTCAGATCATAGATTAATCTACCTGGACCAAGATATGGAAGAAATGGAATTGCTTGTCAGATATGCAACAAGATTGGACATACAAAAAGGTTTTGCAGAATGAACAATGGAGTTTTTCATCCTAACCCTAACCGTAGAAATCATGAAAGAAGAAATGAAGATGCAGGTAACAGATAGAAAGGTTGTTGCAGCAATACAGATGAAGTGAAGTTTGTGAAAAGCATAGATCAAGGAGATATATTTGACATTGAAGGTAATCAGAAAGGTGAAGTATCAAGTGGTAAGAATGAATCCTTACCTGACCTATCTCAAAGTACTTAATTTATGAAAATTATAGTAGATTAGGAACTTAGATTAGTGTAGAAGTAGATTTATGATGAATTAAGTCTTATGTAGTTAATGGAAGGTAATTTATGACATTCTAATGCTATGGTTAAGAGCTCAAAGAAAAATATTATGTTTTGCGAGATCGCAAGAAGTTTTAAGTTTTGTAGGATATCAGAAACAACTTTTTGGAAAGAAGCGGCAAAAGAATTGAATGAAATGTCAGAACTAAGTAAGATTGAAGTAATAAAAGGTTATGATCGGTGTTATTTGATCATCAAAGTGAACACACGTGTTAAGGAGATCAAAAGAGCAGTGATTGGAAGGTTTTTGCAATGATTTGGTGAAGGATTTGAGCACCAAATCTACGCAAGCCCTAAAATCATGAAATTGAGGTATTTTACTTGACAGATCTGTGAATCAGTAAAAGGAATTTGAAGTAATCATAGATGTATCTTTAATTCACAATTTTAGAGATAAAAATGGACCTAGAATGAAGAGGGAACTAGTAGAACCTCTGGAAGAAGACCCTAAGTTAGCTTTATCATTTGTACCAGATGGAGTTTTGCATTTAGATAATGTAAGAAGTTATCTTGGATGCAAGTTAGAAAACATCAGTGATAGTGATTTTACAAATGAGTATGAGAAGATTTACAACTAGGACATGTCATTGAAACAAGGATATGATCATTTGAAAGACAATGAGATTTTTAAGTATGCATTGTAGTAAGAGTTTGATAATGAAGAATGCACTAAGATAATCCTAAGCATAATTCATAATGGGAAGTTTTGGCTAAAAGATAGAGTAATAGACATTACAGCTGATTTGATTCATGAAGTCACTGGACTGTCTAAATCTGGTGCTATTCCTTTAAATGAGAAGAACATGAGAAAAATAGTCATTGATAACACTAATTCATCCTATAATGGTAGAGGAATTGTAATTAGTAAGATCCAACAACATGATGTTAGATACCTATGCAAGATCCCAACAACCAAGTTTTGTGCAAATTCAAGAGAGGATGACATGGCAGCTGGAATGGTACACATAGCTTATTTGATGTGTGTTGACAAAGTCCCAGTTGATATGTGTGAAATTCTGAGAATTCAATTGTTTGAGAACTTGGAGAAGATTAAGAAGATAAAGTATGCACAATTTAGATTTTCATCTTTGATCACTTACATGTTTTTTCATCTTTTGAGGAGATTTCCTTACACCATAGGAAATGATTGGAATGATGGACAAAATACAATGGAAAGGATTACTATAGTATATAGAAAGCATGTTATTGACAATGTTAATGAGAGTGCAGTACTTGTTATTAAGACATTTTAGAATATTGTGTCTAGCAGATCAAGGATTCCACAGTCTCTTGTGGAGAAATACAAGAATGAAATATGTTTTATGGTTGACACTGACTTTTCATACATTGAAGTAGTTGAACCTAGAATTGAGTTCATAGACCCTCTTGGCTATGAAATATCTAAAATAGAGACACAAGAATATGTGAACAGGCTACTTAAGTGTAAGGTTGACACTCACAGTAATAGATTTGGAACTTTTGAAGAAAATTTCAACTCCGCAAAGGCTATAGTTAAGGAGAAACAGTCTAAGAAAAGAATTGAGAGCTCTATTAAGAAAATATTGAAGGATATAGGAATGATAGAGAGAGAATTCTTAGTGGAAAAGTAGACAGCAGCAACAATCAGAGATATTGGATAGAAAGAGATTTTATCTATACCTCCCTTATCATCTAGTGCAGCACTAGTCAAGGTGAAAGTAGAGGAACCTGAGAAGGAACAAGTAGCAATCAAACCCACTAGATCTACCTCCTCCACACCGAGCAAGAGAGTGAAAGAAATTGCTACTGGACCTGGTAAGAGGTAGAAAACTTTGGTGCCACTAGTACCTAGGAAAATTGTAGAAATTAAAGATGATGACACTTCTGTGAAGAAGAAAGCATGGAAACCTAGAGTTGAGAGAGTGAATGAAGAAATTATAAAAGATGGAGACTTCACTAAAATGAATAAATACTATGACCTTTATGACTATTCTGATAAATTGAATCTTGAAAATGCAGTGGTCAAGCATTTGATTTTGGCTAATAAGAGTTTTGACTCTATTCAGGGAAAGATATCTAATGACTTATTGAAGAAACTTGTTACTAGGAAGATGAGAGCACAAGAAGAAGACAAATCTATCAGAGAGAATATTGTGAAGAAAATATGTGATGTAAGAGATTGTTAGGAATGAATGAAAAGTGTTTTGGCAATCATTCTGTAGCAGTTTTTATTGCATTCATGACTTGGATTGTCATTGATGTCAACACAGTGATATTTTGGATATTAGCAGGAAAGCAGGTATAGTTTTGTTTTGCGCACATGTTGTATTGTAGATTGGATTTTGAAAATTTTATGGTATGTTATTTGGTGTGTTATTAACCTATTTTTAATAGTGCAAAAATAAATTCATTCATTTGTGAGAGTTATGAGTATTTTGGTAAAAGCAGTGTTTAGACAGTGTTTCTGTGTAGCGGTTTTCAGAAATCAGAGGATATCTCTTAGCTGGGATGGAATCTAATTTTTCACAATTAAAAGGATGTTGGAGACTCATTAATGATGATGTGGTTCATAGAAAAAACTTCAAGGATATGTTTGGAGAAAGCTACAGTATCTGGAAGCCGACAGTTTTATGTGAATTATGTGTGTAACATGTAGAATTTATTATTTTGTAATTGAGGATTGAATCATTTGCAATTATTTGAGTTTGGTATATAAGAAGGAATTTTTTCCTTGTTGTAATGTGTATTTTGAAGATTTTGATGTGAATATATGCATGAAGTGAAGAACAGAGCTAATTCAGTGATGAAGGAAGACTTGTGAGTACAGAGATCTGGAATTGTGATCTTGTGTAGTAGAGAGTGCAGTTTTGGCACAGTGTGAAGGAGGTAATATATTTCATATTATTTTATTGAATGATTCTAAGATATTTTGGACAGTGGGTTCAGAGATCTTGCCTTGAAGTTGTTTGGGTAGTGGGTCCTTCTGTCTTCCATAAACTCTTAATCGGGTAAGAGTCTTTTAACAGGGATTCAAAATCTCCTAACAGGGATTTATATGTACTAAATGTATTTCATAAGACTCTTAACAGGGTCCATCCTCTAACAAGGAAATTTCATATTAGTGCATCATTTTGTGGGCATCATTCCCACCGGGGTTTACTCTTTTTAAGAGGTTCCCTAGTCAACATATCTTGTGTTATTGTGCAATTGTGTATGATTATCTTTCTATGGTTGATCAGTACATTGATTATATTGTTTAAATAATTTGAATGGATAAATTATCAGATAACTGATTCACCCCCCCACTCTTAGTTATCTTGGGGATCTTTACTTTCTAACAATTGGTATCAGAGCAACAGGTCCTTGAAAGAAAAGTTTAACAACTTAAGGAGATCCATGGTGAATTTCAGAAAAGAAAGCCCTAAGTTTGATGGAGTAAATTTTCACAGCTAGAAAGAAAAGATAAAGACACATCTATTGTGTTTAGGACCAAGTTATTGGTTGATTACAAAGAATGAGCAGACTATCATTGAGGAAGATAATCTAGAGGTAGGAACTAAAGAGGAACTAGATTTATTCATGTGTAACATACTTGCAAGAGAAGCACTTTTGTCAACACTACCGGAGAATGAATATAGTCAAGTAAGATGTTTGAAAACATCTCATGCAATTTGGAAAGCTTTACATTCTACTTTTGAAGGTGATGAACATGCAAAGAAGGCTAGATTACATAATTGGATTTGTGCATTTGAAGATATCAGAATGATGGAAGATGAATCTATTAGAAGCTATATTGGTAGGATGTCTGAGATTGTAACAGGAATAAAGTCTTGTGGAGGTGATAAGACAGAGAATGAAGTGATATGGAAAATTTAGAGAACTTTAACACCAGTATTCAAGCAGACAATGTAGATGATTGAACAAGTGATACCTTGTACATCAAACTTTTCAAGAGAGACTCTTCTTGGAAGATTAGAAATAGCAGAGATGAACTTGAGATTATGACGAGAGCTACCTAGAATGGAAACTGCATTTAGTGCTCTTAACATTAGACCTACAAGAAGTACTAGTGTGAATGGAGATTATGCTAGCAGTAGTAGATCTGGGGAAGATTAGAAGATTGAAGAAGGTATTGCATTACTTGTAAAAAGAGAACCAGATGGTAAGAAAATCTTTAAATGTTGGACTTGTCAAGAATATGGTCATTTTGCATCTAAATGTCCTAAAAGAGTTAAGAAGTATAGAAGCAACTTTAAACCTAGGAGATCTAAAGAATGTTATTATGCAAATGATGAAGATCTTGAAGTAGGAATTGAAAAACATTTAAGTGACAGTGATAATGACAACTTTGAGGAAATAGGATTTGTAGCAATTAAAGAAGAAAGTTTTGAATCTGATAAAAGGGAAGAAAAAGCATTAGTTTCACAAGTTGAAAAGAAATCTGATTGGATTATAGATAGTGGTTGTTCACATCATATGACTGGAGATAAAAGAAAGTTTGTTAAGTTAGATAATTATGATGGAGGAATTGTTAGGGTTGGTAACAATGCACCTTGTTTGATTAAGGGTATAGGATCTATTAATCTTGATGGAAAGACTAACACTGATGATGTTTACTTTATTGATGGACTAAAACATAATCTACTAAGCATTGAACAATTGGCTGATAAGGGTTATCAAGTTTGGTTTTTTGAGAAAACTTGTGTGATAAAAGATAAAGATGGAAATCTGATTGGAAAAGGATCTAGAACCAGAGGTAATGTATTTAAGTTGAATCCTACTGAGATGACATGTTTGATAACTAGGATTGATGATAGTTGGTTATGGCATAAAAGGTTTTGTCATATAAACTTTGATAATATTGTCATGGTGAGCACTACACTTGCGGTAAGAGATTTACCTAGAATTATGAAACCTACTAACATGATTTGCAAAGAATGTATGATGGAAAAGAAAAAAAGGAGTTCATTTCCCAACAAGAAGTTCACATCGATAGAGAAGCTGGAGATTGTTCATACAGACTTGAGTGTCCTACTAGGACTAGAGGATTCTATTGTGAAAGGTATTTTATGATTCTTGTTGATGATTTTACAAGAATGATGTGGATTGCATTTTTGAAAGAAAAATATAAAGCATTTGATAAGTTCAAGATCATGAAAAGAAAAATTGAGAATTAAACTGGAATGAAGATTAAGTGTCTAAGATCTGATAGAGGTGGTGAATTTACATCTAGAGAGTTTAACACCTTTTGTGAAATGAATGGTATTAAGAGACAACTTCCAGCCCCTAGAACACCAGAACAAAATGGTATTGCAGAAAGAAGGAACAGGTCAATAACTGAAGTAGTAAGAGCTATGTTGTTTGAAAATGATTTGGCTAAGACTTTTTGGAGAGAAGCAGTGAACACAACAGTATACACTATGAACAGAGTACAAATCAGAGCAGATACAAACAAGACACCTTATGAATTATGGTTTGGACATACACCCCCAGTTAAGTATTTTAGAATTTTTGGAAGTAAATGTTATATTAAGAGAGATGATGATATAGGAAAGTTTGATCCTAGAAGTGATGAAGGAATATTTCTTGGATATTCTTTAAAAAGAAAAGCATATAGATGTTATAACAAAAGAACTAAGACTATTGTTGAAAGTGGAAATGTAAAAGTTGATGAGAAGTTTAAAATTCAGGAAAGAATGCCTGATTATGAATCTGATGGAGAAGCACAACCTCAGCCTAACATTGAAAATGCAGAATTATTTTTTGAAACTAACAGTGATTTGCTGAATGAAATTCATACTGAAGAAAATAGAGAAGAAAAAAAAGAAGAAAACAGAGAAGAAAATAGAGAAGAAAGCAGAGAAGAATCTACAGTTGGAACAAGATCAGTAACTATGACACCTAATAGGTATACTTCAAGACATTACCCTATTGAGCAAGTTATTGGAAGTTTAGATAGAGGAGTTTTGACTCGAAATAAGGTACATTTATGTTTGATTTCTCAAATTGAACCTAAGACTACTAATGAAGCTTGTGAAGATGAACATTGGATTAATGCTATGAAAGAAGAACTAGATCAGATTGAAAGAAACAAGACATGGGAATTGGTCCCTAGACCTGAAAACAAGAATGTGATTGGAACAAAGTGGGTATTCAAAAACAAGATGAATGAACAAGGAGAAGTGATAAGAAACAAAGCAAGATTGGTGTGTAAAGGATATTCACAACATGAAGGAATTGACTATGAAAAAAGTTTTGGACCTGTGGCCAGACTTGAAGCAGTGAGAATGTTTCTAGCATATGCAACTTACAAGAAATTCATAGTGTATCAGATAGATGTGAAGTCAGCATTTTTGAATGGTGAATTGGAAGAAGAAGTCTACATTGAGTAGCCTGAAGGTTTTCCTTTGACACAAGAAGGAGATATGGTATGTAAGCTAAAGAAAGCTTTATATGGATTAAAACAAGTACCTAGAACCTGGTATGCAAGATTGGATAAGTATTTATTGAAATTGGGATTTATAAAAGGAACAGCAGATAGTAACTTATACACAAAAGAAATTGAAAATGGTTTGTTGGTTATAGTTATATTTTTTGATGATATTATCTTTGGAGGAGAAGATGAAGCTAGTGACAAATTTGTAGATGAAATGAAGACTGAATTTGAGATGAGCATGATTGGAGAAATGAAATATTTTTTGGGATTACAGATAACAAAAAGCAAGGAAGGTATATTTGTAAGTCAGACTAAGTATTTAAATGACTTATTGAAAATATTTGGAATGGAAGATTCTAAACCTGTTGGAACACCTATGGTAACTAGACATAAGTTATCTAGCAAAGATGAGACACCAGCAGTTGAGCAGAAAAAGTATAGATCTATGATTGGAGGATTGCAGTACTTGACACATACAAGACTTGATATAGCACATTCAGTGGGGATTGTAGCAAGATTTCAAGCAGAACCTAGAGAATCACATTATGCAACAGTAAAGAGGATACTGAGATATCTAAAAGGAACAATGGATTATGGATGATGGTATGAAAATTTTGATGATTTTACTTTATGTGCCTATACTGATGCAGATTGGGGAGGCAACATTGATGACAAGAAAAGCACCAGTGGTGGAGCCTTTTTTCTCGGAGGAAAATTGGTCTCTTGGCTAAGTAAGAAGTAGAATTGTACTTCACAAAGGACAACATAAGTAGAATATGTTGCAGCAGCAAATAATTGTAATCAGATTATTTGGATGAAGCAAATGTTGAAAGATATTGGAATAAAGTTTGATGAGCCTGTTGTTATACATTGTGATAACACTAGTACAGTGAGTATGTCAAAAAATCATGTTTTACATTCTAAGACTAAACATATTGAGATCAAGTATCATGTTGTAAGAGAGAAAGTTGTAGAAAAAGAAGTAAGATTGGAGTACATAAGTACAAAGGAGCAGATAGAAAATATATTTACAAAGCCTTTACCTAAGGATACATTTGTGTATCTGAGAGATATACTTGGGGTTATGCCCCAACCTATTTTTGAGAATTGATGTAGATGATTGCATCCATCCAGTGGTATATGAGCCCTATCTTTCTTCTGGATTGGATGTTGGAACTTCCTCTATGGGGGAGTTTATGAGCTGAGTCATGAGGACTCTTGTTATTGTATTTTTCTAAAAAGTGTCTTTTGACATTAAGTTGTTGTTGACCTAGTGATAGAATTTCTATCATTGATGTCAATGGGGGAGAGATATACATTAAAAACATTATGGATTGTATGAGAGAGCTGAATAGGAAAATGAAGCAAGATTTGATTTGATATTTTGCAGTGATGTTGCAGTATTGGATTTTTGGAACATTGGATGTTTTTCATCTATGTTTCCATCAATGCCAATGGTGAAGATTGTTAGAAATGAATGAAAAGTGTTTTGGCAGTCATTCTGTAGCAGTTGTTGTTGCATTCATGACTTGGATTGTCATTGATGTCAACACAGTGATATTCTGGATATTAGCAGGAAAGCAGGTATAGTTTTGTTTTGTGCACATGTTGTATTGCAGATTGGCTTTTGCATAGTTGATGGTATGTTCTTTGGTGTGTTATAAACCTATAGTTAACAACACAAAAATAAATTCATTCATTTGTGAGAGTTATGAGCATTTTGGTAAAAGCAGTGTTTAGACAGTGTTTCTATGTAGCGGTTTTCAAAAATCGGAGGATATCTCTTATCTGGGATGGAATCTAATTTTGTGAAATTAAAGGGATGTTGGAGACTCATTAATGATCATGTGGTTCATAGTAAAAATTTTGAGGATATGTTTGGAGAAAGCTACAGTATCTGGAAGCTGACAGTTTTATGTGAATTCTGTGTGTAGCGTGTAGAATTTATTATTTTGTAATTGAGGACCGACTCATTTGTAATTATTTGAGTTTGGTATATAAGAAGGAATTTTTTCCTTGTTGTAATGTTTATTGTGAAGATTGTGATGTGAATATATGCATGAAGTGAAGAAAAGAGCTAATTCAGTGATGAAGGAAGACTTGTGAGTACAAAGATCTGGAATTGTGATCTTGTGTAGCAGAGAGTGCATTTTTGGCACAGTGTGAAGGAGGTAATATATTTCATATTATTTTGTTGAATAATTCTAAGATCTTTTGGACAGTGGGTTCAGAGATCTTGCCTTGAAGCTGTTTGGGCAGTGGGTTCTTCTGTCTTCCATAAACTCTTAACCGGGTTAGAATCTTTTAACAGGGATTCAAAACCTCTTAATGGGGATTTATATGTACTGAATGCATTTCATAAGACTCCTAATAGGGTCCATCTTCTAACAAGGAACTTTCATATTAGTGCATCATTTTGTGGGCATCATTCCCACCGGGGTTTACTCTTTTCAAGAGGTTCCCTAGTCAACATATCTTGTGTTATTGTGCAATTGTGTATGATTATCTTTCTATGGTTGATCAGTACATTGATTATATTGTTTAAAGAATTTGAATGGATAAATTATCAGATAATTGATTCACCCCCCCCCCCCTTCTCAGTTATCTTGGGGATCTTTACTTTCTAACAGAGATGATGAACATCTTAAACAAATTTTGAAGCCCCTTAGCACCCATTTAAGGACAAAAATGAGAACCATTTAGATCATGGCAAGACAATATGAACAAGTGAATGTAGAGAATGAACAAGCAATAATCAAAGTTATGGTAGAAATTGTTGGAGAGACATCAGTTGTAGCAAAGCAAGTAGTAGAAGTAGAACAAGAGGATATTCCCTCTCCACTAGCTATAAACATTGAAGAAGAATCTATGAATGTTGAAGGTACAATGATCACCTTGGATACTGATGATAATGTATTGAAGAATCTAGAGAACATTGTTGACAATTCAGCTCTTGATGAAATGGATAGAACTGTAGAAGTAGAGTAGACCCAAGTTACTATTGAAGAACCCAAAGTATCAAAAGTACAAGCATCTGTACCCTCTATAGAAGAAATTAGTCGTACTCCTGAGACTAGAAAGAAGAAGCAAAATGGATCTTTTTTTTAGGATTTAGGAAAAGAAGTAGATGATGATAATCAAATGGAATTGATCACATCTTTGAACAAAATCATTGGGAAGAATAAGAAAGTTAAAAGTCTAGAAGGATGTCTGAAGGACCTAACTAAAAAGCTACAAAGTATTGTGACCATGCAGATTGTAGAAGCAAACCCTATGGACAAGGCAAAGAAAGTGATGAGCACTTTTGATGATGAGTTCACTAACCTAGCTGATATTGCAAAAGTAAAAGCATAGGTAGACTATGAGGCTAGAATGTTGTTAAACATCAGTTAGTACATCAGCAATGATATCAATACTCTTGATATCTGTATCAAAGATTTGAGGAAACATTTGGAGATAGGAAAATATTTGTACATACAGTGTAAAAAATTAGAGACTTTGACAGTTGAGGAAGATTAGAAGATAAAATTGAAGGAAGCAGAGATTCTGAATGAAACAAACCTTCTATTTAACCCTAATGTGAAGGTTTGTGATGTTGAGAAGAAAATTAGGAAACTTTTTGATGAAATTAGAATTATACAAGATGAGAAAGATAGGAAGTTAAGGAGATATACTCTTTTGAGAGAGCATGTTTCTATGAAGTTAAGTGTTATTGAAGAGCAGTTAGAAGATTGTCTTACAGCTAAGACATCTTTTAAAAAATTCAACTTTGAAAACCTCCAAGCTTGTCAAATATCATCTTATGGACTGAGCGCACTACTCAATGTGGAAGATTCCATTAAGAAGTCATGGGAAAAGGAGATATAAAACATGAAGACAAATTTTTGCAGATTGTGTTGCAAGCCTACTGGCTTTGCAATAAATAAATTAAGGTATAACTTTTTTTTGATACAATTTTGTAGCCCTCCCTATTGTTATTTTGTCATTGTTGTCAAAGGGGGAGAGATATTTAGCAAAAAATTGATAATATATGATAAGAGTTGATACTCTTAGGGGGAGTATTGTATTATAGATAAGATTTTTTGAGGAGTTATAAGGATAGTATATATATGTTATACTATGGCCACAATTTTGTCAATTTTGAGATTTTGGAGTTGCACACTTAGCCAATTTTCTCATATGTTGCCACCAATGACAAAGGGGGAGATTGTTAGAAATTTGGCTGAGTTGATTGCATAGATGTTGTCATTATGGAAACATATGATCCACATGAAGATTGCACAAGTCAGAGAGCAAGTATGACAGAGCACATTGCATATTTGTCTAAGTGTGAGATAGTATTTTTACTAGTGTACTCGGACATAGTTTTTGTTTGTGATGTTGATTGGAGTGAGTTCAATGCTTGCACAGTTGAATATAGACTCTATGGTGACTAATGATGACCCATCTCAGAGTGCAATTCAGTATGACATGTACGGAAAAAATTTATGATAGTTTTACCAAAGACAGTGTGAAGCCGATAGGACAGTATATGAGGGCAGAATTGGTAAAGAGTTAAGGGATTATTTTGTTTATCAAATTAATGGCTTAAAAATATAAAGGGACAAAATCATAGATGTTTACTCTTGGTTAAAGCTATTAGTATATATGTAATTGTAATTGTAAAGTGTAGAAGTAGAAATTGTAATAAGCAACAAGTATTTGTAGAAGTATGATGCGAAGTATATGAAGCATATGTAATAGCGATAGTGAAAGATCACCGAAGAGATATCAATGCAAGTAGTATAAGGTTATGTACCTTGACCTATTTTTTAATCAGTGTATATTGTACATTACTTGTTTGGACAGTGGGCTCAGCTGGTAATCACATTTTGTACTACCAACTCCTAATAGGGTTGAGGCTTCTAACAAGGCCTATAGTCCCTTAATCAAGACTAATACACTATATGTTTGTAATAGACTCCTAATAGGGTCAAAATCCTTAACAAGATACTTTTTATTAGTGGATCTTTGTGGGTACCATCCCCACCAGGGTTTTCCCTTGGCCAGGGTTTCCTTCAGAAAAAATCATGTGTTATGAGTTCTTTAGTTTTATTACTATGCATGTTGTTTAGCTTCTTGTGTTATGCATGTGTAAAGATAATTTGTTATATCCATAATTGGGAAAAAGATAAAGTCTGGAGAATACTGATTCACCCCCCCCCTCTCAATATTCCCTATTTTTAATAATGATGTCTCCTGACAAATCTTGCGAGTACTCTGTCTCTTCTTTCTTGTTCATCCTAGGTGTATACACCTAAAAATGGTCACCTAGACTGTTAGCCCCTTGCTAGCATTTTTGCTAAAATCATCAATTGCTTATTCCTTGATCAAATCCTAGTTCTATCATTTATTCAATTATTTTCTATGGGCTAACCATTTTATCCTAAGTCTTTATTTATTTAAAAGGAATATTTCCTCCCCTTTTAATAAATAAAAATCCCCCACTTTTCCTCTTATCCTAAGTTGCACAAATAAAGCATTATTCTTATTTATAAAAAGAGAAAAAGTACTTTTTGTCTCATATGGACACAAAAGTCAACTCTTATTTTCCTATTGGAGGATACTTGTGCACATGGATTGCTCCTCTTTTAAGCTCCACTGTTGATTAAATATTTTGGCTCTTAATCTCCATGGTCCATTCCTTCTCATTTCCTTTAAAAAGAGAGCTCTCTTCTTCATTCTAGAGCCCCAACTTTTTATGCTAACTTTATGCTGCAGGTTTTCTAGGTACATTTGGAGCTTTTGAAGATTTGGAGCATTCTTAGCATCTACATCTCATTCTTGCATTCTACATCTCATTCTTGCATTCTTAGCTTAGCTTCATATTTATGCTTTCTTAGATTAGCTTCATTTCTATGCTCTAGATTAGCTCACATAGATTAATTAGCTTGGGTTGTAACACTTGCATATTTCCTTTCATAGCTTAGCTTGCATTTCCATTTCTAGTATAGTTGCATTGCATTTTCAATTTTGATTCTTGAGGATATTGGCATTCTTTCCCTTGTCTTCATTGAATCTCCCATTGCATGGTTTACTAGCAAGGTTATAGGCTAAATAGCTCTAGCTAAGAGCATTCTTAAAAGCCCTTGCACTCCATGCCTAGGGAGCTATGGATCGATTTGTGAGGGCTCATTCTTGAGTTTCCTTGCATGTAATGATCCATAGAAGTGTGACACATTTATAGCCCACACTAGGTAGGTTCAATTTCTTTCTTAGTAGGGCCATCCTGCTCATCGGTTTCTCTTTCCTATTCCTCGGTAGGATTTTCTTATTGACCGGTTACCACTATCTGCTACATTGGCAGAACCTCAGGTTGTTCAATATAAGTGAATCTACCATAGTCTTCCAGTTCCTTTCTGCTTTCCTTTGCATTTTTGTCATCAAACTCATCTACCTGAACATTAGTACTCTCAATAATTTTGTTAGTAGTTTTATTCAGACACTTATATGCTTTTATTTTAGTAGAATATCCTAGGAATATCCCTTCATCACCTTTTGAGTCAAATTTTCCATTTTTTTCATCTTTTAGAATAAAACATTTGCGTCCAAAATTTTTGAAATAACTTATTGTAGGTTTGTGTCCAAACCATAACTCATAGGGTGTCTTGTTGGTGTCTTTCTTTAGTTGAACTCGGTTAAGAACATAAACAACTGTACTGACAACTTCCCTCCAGTATGTCTATGCAACATTATTTTGCAACATCAGTGTTCTAGCACAGTCAACTATTGACTTGTTCCTTCTTTCAGCAATGTCATTTGGCTGAGGTGTCCTTGGTGCTGAGATCTATCTTTTAATACCATGCTCATTACATAAATTAGTAAATTCATCAGAGATAAATTCACCTCCTTTATCAGATCTTAAGGATTTTAATTCTTTACCAGTCTCTTTTTCTACTTTTGCCTTATACCATTTAAACATCTTGAATGCCTTAGATTTTTCTTTTAAGAACATGACAGTCATCAATCTAGTATAGTCATAAAAAAAAAGAATAAAGTATCTATCACCATAAAAGCTTTGAGTTCTCATAGGACCACATAGGTCGGTATGAACCAAATCAATTATCATCTTTATTGAATAGTCTTTTCTTTTGAAACTAGACTTAGTCATCTTACCTTTCTGACATTCATGGCACATAACATGATTTGACTTTGACAAGTTAGGCATACCTCTAACTTTTTTCCTTTTACTGATTTTAATCATGTTATCAAAATTCACATGGCATAACTTTTTATGCCACAACCAAGAATCTTCATCTCTCATTATCAAACAAGAAGACTGATCAATAATAAGATAAAAATATATTACCTTTGGATTGTGTACCAGTTCTGACAAGTCTTCCTCCATCATCATAAATCTTTACCTTTTTTCTCTCAAAAGCAAGTCGGTGGCCTGAATTGTTCAGCTATGCCACACTTAGTAGATTGTAGTTCAGTCCTTTTACACAATATGCATTCTCACATCTTATTCTATCATTAATCATCAGTGAAACTTTACCTCGTACCATACAGGGTGCATCATTACCCATTCTCACAAATCCTCCATTGTATACTTCAAGTTTATCAAACTTCTCCTCATCACCAGTCATGTGATGTGTATAGCCACTGTCTATAATCCATGTATCATTTCTATAAACTTTAGAGATTAGTGTCGTTTCTTCATGTTTCTCTTCTTCCTTGAGTCATCTTTCATAGCAACAAATACAACTTCTACATCATCGTCAGAGTTAGATTTAGATTCATGTTCTTCAGCTATATAACATACCATTTCACCTTTGTCATTACTATCTTAGTTGTCTCTGTTGTTGTGTTGGTAGCTCCTTTTGCTTCTTCTTCCATAGCTTCCTTCATATCGATCTTTGGTTCTTTCATCATCTTTCTTATGTGGACATCTAGTAGCAATGCGGCTAACTTATTTACAATTAAAGCATGCTAAAGGTAACTTGCCTCTATACCTTCCTTTACCTTTAGGTAACCTTCTAGCCATAAGAGCTTCAAGTTCATCAAGCTCATCATCAGTATTGCTATCACTATCATTCTTATTATTCCAGCTACTAGACTTACCAATCTTCAAAGAAGTCATAAAAGTAGATTCAATAGATGGTACAACACTGTTGTCAAAGTTATTCAATTCAAAGGTTGTAAGTTTACCAATCAGATTGTCAAGAGTAAGGGTATTACCTGAAGTAGACCTTGTTTCATGAATTGCAAAAATTCTGATTGCATAAACCAAAGATAAGGTTCTGAGGACTTTGCTTACTAATGTCTCTTCACTAATAACACCATTAGATGCTCTAATTGCATGTACTACCTCTTTCAGTCTATTTGTGTATTACACAATATTCTCACATTCCTTCATCTTCATATCATCGAATCTACCCCTTAGGATTTCATCTCTCACTCTTTTAACATTCACACCACCACTGTAAACTTGAGCAAGTTTATCCCACATCTCCTTGGTAGTAGTGCAACTTTTAATATCTTCAAATTTGACATTGGTACATGTAGCAACAATCTCCATCATAGTAACATTGTGTTCATGCCTATCTCTTAGTTGATCAAGTGTCAGGGGACTAGTGGGTGGTCCAATGTATCCATTCTCCATCAGTGTAAGGGCAGAATTCCCAATTTTGGATACATGAAGCTTCATTCTACTTTGCCATACTATGAAGTTATCTTTATTCAGCTTTGGCACTTCCCTCTTATACATTTTGAGATCTTTGTACTGAAGTCCTTAAAACTCTATTCCAAGCAACCAAGGCTCTAATACCAATTGTTAGATTAACTGAGAGGGGGGTGAATCAGTTATCTACTATTCCAAAATAAAATGTATAATCCAAAATAGATTATTCCAAACTTTTGATACTCGGTAACTTGAAATACTATATTGTCTATGCTTTTACCAATTACTAGTCAATAACATATGATGATTACCGATCAAATCAAGTATGAAACATGTAAATATGACATCACAAAAATATCACAATCAACATATGACACAAGAGATTTAAAGTGGAAACCCTGTGAAGGGAAAAACCACTTGGGATCGGCAACCCAAAAATATTCACTCTTCTTAAGTGAAGTCAGTGAAGACCCAACCTTGTTAAAGGTTACAAACACACTATTAGGTGTGACCTTGTTAGAGGATTTAACACTAACTATTATCATCCAGCCAACATTCACTATGGGGTTGACAGGATAACAATGCTCATTCTATGAATGATACATAATAAAGACTTTCCTAGTCCACTCGGTTAAGATATTTGACTGTGTAAAATGGTTAAAATGTAACAGTAAAAGATCTACCTTATTAAAACTCAATTTCAAATGTATAGATCAATGTTAGGCTCATTCAAATCCTCTAATCAATGTATCTATTTTGTTTCAAACAATTTCAATGACCTACTGTCACTCGGTATACTCTACAGTTTGGTTCTCCTTAACCAGTATGATCAGATGTGCATGAAAACTTGTTGACGCAATAATTCTACAGTATATTCTTCTCTTGGCATTAGTTTCAGTGTGAAACTCTTGTCTCTCATATAGACATGTAAATAATTTTCTTCTCCTCCGTCAGATTTTGCCACTTAATCATCATCGTTGATTTTGCTGCTTTAACCTTCTTCAGTTGACGTGTTAATAACACATTTGACTTCAATCAATCAAATCTTTCTCAAATTATGCTAGTCGTCGATCTTCATAATAGACTTTATCTGTTACCACTAACTTTGAGGTAATTTCTAGCTCATCAATCCTTATCGGCTAAACTAATCATTTAGTTCCTTTTTCCCCGCTCAGTTAACAAAGAAATACATCGGTGAACACAAGCTCGGTTTACACTATGCCTGGTATACACTACGTTTCATCGGTGTATACTGTAATGCTTCATCAACTGACAACATTGCTTTGTGTCTTTCAAATCTATTCTTCAACATAGATGAATGCATCATAATCAATTCAATATCACAAGGTCATAGACTCATCAATAAGTTACCCAATGTATTCCTTATCTTCATCTGTCATATGCATCTTTCTCATGTAGATATTTCTGTTCTTAATCTCTTTCACTCCTTTTCTATAGATATTTCAATATAGTAACTTACAAGATAAGTACTATCAAATTAGTTGACATCAATGACAACATAATACTGATTTAATCATCTTACATATCTAATCAGAAACTCCTCGATGATCTTTGTATCATAGATTCTTCAATCAGGTTCTAAATCAGTTGTAGTTCATAAAAAGGGTCTATATTTTTGAACAATAAGATCAGATGTGAGAATGTATATTTGGTGAAAGGACTTAATTATAATTTGTTGAGTGTAGTACAAATGAATAATGCAGGTCACTGAGTTGCATTTGAGAAAAGAAAGGTGAAAATTTATGATGAGACTAGAAAGTTAGTTGGTACTGGTGAACAATCTAAAGGTAATCTATTCTCTCTTGACAATGCTGAAACTTCTTGTTTGTTGGCTAAAAATGAAGATGTGTGGTTATGGCACAAGAGGTTATGTCATGTGAATTTTGAAAACATGGTTAAGATCAATAAGAAAAGAAAAGTTAGAGGTTTACTGAGCATATCTAAACCCGACCACATTATGTACAAACAATGTCAAATGGAAAAAATGTCAAAATATAGTTTTGGGAGGAAACATTTTTTATCTAATGCTATTTTGGAGTTAGTTCATATTGGCTTGTGTGGTCCTATGAGAACTTAGAGCTATTATGGAGAAAAATATTTTTATTTTTTTTTCGATGACTTCTCTAGAATGATGACTTTAATGTTCTTGAAAGAAAAATATGAATCTTTCAAAAATTTTAAGTGGTATAAAGAAAAAGTGGAAAAGGACGCTGGTAAAGAATTCAAATGCTTAAGATCAGATAGAGGTGGTGAATTTATTTCTGATGACTTCACTAACTTTTGTAATGAGCATGAAATTAAGAGACAAGTTTTTGGATCGAGAACACCCTAGCAGAATGGGATTGCTGAAAGAAGAAATAGATCAATTGTTGATTGTCATAGAATATTAATAATTGAAAAAGATGTTGTATAGATGTACTAGAGAGAATCTGTTAGTACTTTTGTTTACACATTGAATTGAGTTCAATTGAAGAAAGAATCAAACAAGACACCTTATGAATTATGGTATGGTTACACACCTAATGTGAGTTATTTAAGAATATTTGGAAGTAGATGTTACATTTTGAAAGATGATAAAAATGGAAAATTTGATTCAAAAGGTGAAGGAATATTTCTAGGATATTCTACCAAAATACTTATAAATATTTGAATAAGGCTTCTAACAATATGATTGAAAGTGAAAATGTGAGAGTTGATGAATTTTTTGAGAAGAATGATGAAGAAAGTAAAAAGGAACTAGAAGACTATGGTAGATTTCTTTACATTGACTAACTAGACACTCTACCTGAGCAACAGCCTGGCATTACCGAGAAATAGGGTAATGCTACTGAGCGTCAATCTTTATAGGCCGAGAATCAGAAAAATGTTACTAATGAAGATCCATAATATAAGAAATGTGGGGTATTGAAAATGTAATAGTGTGCATGTGTATTGAATGTGTGGGTGAATATAGGATCTAATTCTTAATCCAAATTTCCAAAGGAGAGATCCAAATTGATTAATCACAAGGAAGTGATCAATGCCCAAATGAATCAATCTATGGAGAATATGAAGAAAGGAGAAAACCTTATAGTCTGTTATAGAAAATGTGCATCTAAAAAATTAATTGAATTAATGAAAAGTACTAACCTCAAAATAGGGTGAATTTGGAAAAGACTGTTTCTGATGTCTATATTCAGTTTCAGGAGATTCTGCAATCCGATCTGGGCTAGAAATGCAAAAATAGAGAAAACCAAGAAACCTTCTATCTTTTAGAGAAAGGTCGTCATTGACCTCAAGATCAGGTAAGATCTTACCTCGGAGTACAATCTTAGCCCCCACTGAAAGTTTTCCTTGACCTAAAACAACTCTGATGGAAATTTTGTTCGCAGATCTTGGAAGTTCACCAAAAAGGGTATCACTACAACATTTGGGGTCAAATTTCAATGCCAATTTCGATAGCAGCACCATTTGTGTGATTTTTTTGGGTTTTTTTTGCAAGTGCGCCCGATTGTGTCATACTAGCGATGATGCCATTGTAATTTTGACACCCACGTGATTATAAACAAAAAAATAAAAAGAAATGGTCATTTGTAATTTTCATGAGCTGTGAAGAGGTCTTGAGGATTTGGAAGTGTGAAGAGGGTTTGCATGTGGAAACCATGATTTGAGGTATGCATTGGAGTTTTGTCTTCTCATTAACTCAATTTCATTTTGATGGAATTTGTTGATTTAATGGCACAATATGAATGTTAATACTGGCATTGTTTACATCTTTTCATTTGGAATGCTCGATGACCTGTGAGCTTTGAGAGCTAGGGCATCGTTGCTATTACCTTCAATTGTGTGAAGTGTTTGATCTCTCTTTATTTGTTTTTCTATTGATATTCACTATGTGGTACTCCCCATTTATGATCATTTCATGAGGAAATTTCTTGATGGCTCGTAGGCTGCAAGCTAGGGCATTGTACATTGTTTATGAGCTCACTATTGAATACTTACATTGTTTACATCTTTTCATTTGGAATCCTTGATGACCCGTGAGGTTTGAGAGCTAGGGAATCATTTCTATTACCTTCAAGGCATTTTGTGAAGTGTTTGATCTCTCTTGATTTTTTTCTTTTGATATTCACTATGTGGTACTCCCCGTTTATGATCATTTCATGAGGAAATATCTTGAGGGCTCATGGGCTGCAAGCTATGACATCATACATTGTTCATGAGCTCACTATTTAATACTAGCATTATTTACATCTTTTCATTTGGAATGCATGATGACTTGCGAGCTTTGAGAGCTAGGGCATCATTTCTATTACCTTCAAGGTATTGTGTGAAGTGTTTGATCTCTCTTTATTTGTTTTTTTGTTGATATTTACTATGTGGTACTCCCTGTTTATGATCATTTCATGAGGAAATGTCTTGATGGTTCATGGCTGCAAGCTAGGGCATTATACATTGTTCATGAGCTCACTTTTTAATACTGACATTATTTACATCTTTTCTTTTCGAATGCTTGATGACCTTTGAGCTTTGAGAGCTAGTGCATCATTTCTATTACCTTTAAGGCATTGTGTGATGTGTTTGAGCTCTCTTTATTTGTTTTTCTATTGATATTCACTATATGGTAGTCTCTATTTATGATCATTTCATGAGGAAATGTCTTGATGGCTCATGGGCTACAAGCTAGGGCACCATGCATTGTTTATGAGCTTACTGTTTGAGCACCTCATGTCCCTATTTGATTATATAGGGACATGAGGAATAAAATAGGGATATCTTAATCTTTATGAGCTCAAATTCAAAATAGTAAGTGTATTATTTTATTACTGATGTCCCTATTTTATTATTGATGTCCCTATTTTATCTAATAGCATCAATATACAAAACAAAGCACCGACCAATCAAATAGGGACATGAGGTGCTCAAACAGTGAGTTCATAAATAATTCATGATGCCCTAGCTTGCAGCCTGCGAGGCATCAAGGAATTTCCTCATAACATGATCATAAATGGGGAGTACCACATAGTGAATATCAACATAAAAAAAAAATATAGAGATCAAACACTTCACACAATATATGTTTTTTTATAAGATTTTATTAAGACTAAATAAATTGTTTTATTAAGATTTTATTAAGACAAAGTATTTTGGGTTAGTTTTGTGTTGTTTTATAATATTTTATTAAGACTAAATATATGATGTAAACTCATAATTCTACTGGATATATATAATATAATGGTATGTAGTATAATCTATACATTTGTGAGATGTGATTAATTCTAGTTATATGATGTTTTGGGATTTCATTGGTGAGTTTGTATACTTTCTCCATTTTAAACTAACCTATGACTTCAAAGGAGGAATTATGAAATATAGTTGTAGGTAGTTATCTCTTCTATAATGATGGAGGAGTGAAAGGTAATGATCAATGAGGTCATTTCTATTAGATCATACATTAATACACTTACTATTTTGAATTTGAGCTCGGGAATCATCCAATGTTATTGTTGTCATTGCATGCTTGTTGCTGTTGTGCACCATATATTATTTTATAGACTGTTCATTTCATTGAGACTGTGAGATTGACATTTGTAATGTATTTGTTTTTATTGGATCAATGTTGCCATGTTGTTGAGGTTGTAGATGTCCTTTTATTGATCTTGTATAAATAACATGTATACCATGTTAACTCACAAACCATGAGGTCTTTCTTGATAATACATTTGACAACATACCTTTTGCTCCATTTTTATCTTGATTTACTCACAGCATGCACATGTTTCCTAAGTGCACATGTTCTGTAGCATAGTTCATTTTAGAAGTGTATGGCTTGACTATTCACACTCATAATTGTAGATGAGGATTAGTAACAGGGTGCCAGGCATTGCTTAGATCCTTTGGCTCTAACCCCATTTTTTCCTTCCTTGTAGGTTTTGGATCATACAAGAGTGTTGGTAAATAGATTGTTCTTTCTTAGATTTAACTCTTTGTTTGCCCAAAATCCTTTGAGAGGCAATATGAATACAAACAATTGGAAAGTTGTTATTATTTTAACTAACTTCCCTCTAAATTTGAAGAAGTAAAACTCCCTTGTGTGAAAGATATGTAATGAATTTTGTTTGTTCTAAAGCCTAATGGGGGGTATGTTCTTAACCAAAGAATAACAGAGGTAACCAAATTAGCCCTTGATTAGAAATTAATCCAGGCAATGAGTTTGATTTCTAAATTCTAACCAACTCCATGATTTCACAGTGCTTATGAATTCACACCAGTGGTGATGCATCAATGAACTCTACTTGAATTAATGAAATGCAGTAAAACAACACATATGAATCTAATCTAAATAGGACATATGCATATTCTCCCAACCTTCAAGTAATACTCTGATTACTATCAATTAGTTGTACTAAAGAAGAGAAACATAACTCTATCTATTTTCTAATTTCAATCTAGTTTAAGGAAAACAAACATTCAAACTTACAAATGCATGGAACAGGAAAGAAATGGAACAAAACGCCTTCCAAATTGACTTTGCAACAAGATGTATTTCACACCAAAAATTACCCGACCTTTTCATTGATTCTCAAAGTATTACATATAGGCTTCAAGAGTTAAGTCATTAAAAAATCAACTGAATCGATTCATATTCTACAGAGTCGGTAAATGACAAGTGGCCATCTATCGATTATACAATGTGTATCAAAAATAAAGAGGGGAAAGCTATTTTCTCTTCATTGGCTTCTTCACCTTCTCCAATTTATCCCTATGAGCTTTGGAGGCTGTAAGAATTGGAATCATCTTGTCAAAATATAGGATGTACACATTCTTAATCTTATGAGATAGCGGGCATGATCCTTCTCTATGAATTTTGTAGCATCCTTTCGGGGTTGTGTCTTCATCATGGCTTTATATGTGCATCTGCCGAGCTACTGAAGATCCAGTATTCTATCAAGGTGAGACCCAGATAATTTTGCAAGCTGGTCCAAGTAATCGAAGAATGACTTTTGAATGTTGGGTATACCGATTACACTCTTTCCATCTTCACTGGCTTGAGACTAGGAATGGAGACCTGTCAAATATACAAATATTTTACTTTTCTCTTTGCCAACTTCCTCCTCAGTCACTTTCATTCCTACCTCCACTTTGATTATCATCTCCATTTTGAATTCTACCCCTTGGAGCCATTTGATTAGAGGTTCGTCTCCTTTCTATAATATGTTAGCCTTGATGGCCTCCTTAGTCCTCATAGCTACTAGCCAATGTAGAAGCACCATAGACTCTTTGCATCTGAACCTTTCTGTTGTGAGTGTCTGCATATCTTCTTTGAGAGAATATTTCTTTGCCTCTAACTGTAAGAGGACATTTCTAAGCTGCTTGATGGCTACTGGACCTTCATATTTGAGTTGTTCAATCCACCTCCTACCAATATGCCCAAAATGTCTATCCTCTTGCATCTTAGCAAGTATCGATTAGTTCTCAGCTACGACAGGATCAAATGTTGTTAGAGAATCAGGTAGGCTTGCTACAAGAGTGACCAACTGTTTGATGAAGTTAGTCATTTCTTTGATCTCTACCTTGAGTCGATTCTTTGTAATTTTGAGCCCTTCAAGCTCTTCTTAGATCAAGACATTGCTAGACTTCCATAAGTCTACTTTTGTGTCATGTCGGGCAAGTCCCATGTCTAAGGACTAGAGTGAAAAATATGAGGCAGTAAGATCTTCAATTCTGCCATCTTTTAGTGGTTTGGCTATTTCTACAGTCAAGTGACCTATATCTAGATCTTGACCAAGAGTGGTCAGAGTCCTAGTCTTCTTAACCTTGATTTCAGCTAGGCCCGATTGCATTGCTTGTGAAAGTGCATCTCACCACTAGGGGTGCTTAGCTCATCTCTCTTTCTCTTATGCTCTATAGTTTTATCAATCCATGATTCTACACTTGTGACCTTTTTTGCAGAGAGTAAGTCTTTTATGAATAAATTTTTGATAACAGGAGGAGAAGCTTTAGGCTTGGAAGCGAAAGGATTAATCTATGAAGATGAAATGCTCTTTTCTTTTTGAGGAGACCCCAAGTGCTCATCTATCTCATCATTTTCTAAACTGCTACTATTGTCACCAATTTCAAAAATAAGAGGAAGCTGTTGGCTAGGAGTGTCATCTTTTGTTTCCATGGTTCACCCTTGGGCTTGCTACTTTGGTTCCACGGCTCCAACAACCTCTTCTATTGGTTTGTTGGATTTCTCAACTTCAGCTTCCTTGTTAGATCTAATGATTGGAGATGATCCTACTCCACAAGTCTTCTCAAGTGGGATTTCCTTCTCAAGTGGTTGATCATCTCCACCCACTAGTTGGGTTGGTCCCTTTGCTATGGATGAAGTAGGAAAAAAGGAGGATGCAGGAGCACTCACTGACTTGACTATAGGATCTTTTTGAGGGGTAGGCTTCTCACACCTCTTCCTACTTCCCATCATCCACTAGGCTGACTTATTGGTTCTCTTGATGAATTTAGCCATTAAGGTCTCCAAATATTCTATGGCTTGACCTTGAACTAGTTCTGAACTCACAGGATAGGTCTTGATCTGATCCTGATATGTGTTTGTATACATATGTTCTCCATCATCAAAAATGCCTTCAACATTAATGTTGACATTGAAAAACTTGATTTGTTCAATGGTCAACCTGGAGTAAACTATCTCTTGGCTCTCCAACTCGTCTTTGTAATTCACCCAATAATTTTTGAGTTCAAGAATGTGCTTGACTATAGAGCCCATCTACAGATGATCTTCAACATAGCTTACTAGATTGAACTGTGGTCTCAACACCTCATATTTCTCTAGCTTATATCTACTCTTGAATGCCTTGATCATGTTCTTAGAATTCAATCTTGATGCACAGTTGTAAGCTCCAATGGTAATAGGGAATTCATAGCCTTTCTTCTTAATTCCCGTGCTGATCAGGTTCACTTGCAACATCTATTGGATCACCTCCATGAGTACAATAATTTCATCGAGGTACCTTGGCAACTTCATGGGGAAATCATCAAAACCTTTAATCCTATGAAGGAGCACTAGGATGTCGACAATCTCAACCTTCAAATCCATCCCAAAAAGAATCTTTGGCACTTTTCCCTTTATGCTTCTAGCCTTTTGAAACCATGAGTTCATGATTTCTTTCCTCCACCTCATCTTCTTCTCATTGTATTCTAATACTGCAATTGAGAAGTTCATGTTTGAGAATTCAATTTGCTCTGGAATACAGAGACTATTTTGCAAAGACTCTCTATCAATAGAGAGGAGTATTGTGTCAACTGGTAGTAAGATTTTCTTTGTATCTAGGTTGAACCTAGCTATGCATTCCTAGATTAGCTCAGGAGCTTGAATTACAATAAGAAACCCCACAGCCTCAACCAAACCACTCCCTTTGAGCTTCTGTGTCATAGGATGAAGATTTTATTCTCTCAACCTCCTGTGTAGATTTTCTAGATCATAGAATCTGAGGGATGTATCTGTCAAATTGTTCCATTAAGATGTGAATCTATTCAAGCCATCAAAACTCATGATTCTACTAGCCATAACTTTCAATTTTTTATTTAGATTTATTGTCAAGAAGCTCTGGAGGATGCTGTGAAATGATTTGTGAAATTGTGCGAAATCAAAGGTGTATGTGAATGAACAATAATTTTCACGTAGTATTTTGAGTTTTTTATAAACAACCCACTTCCCTACCGTTACTTTCCATATCTCGTGCCACATGAGTGAGGGATTTTCAAAAATATCCATTAAAGATCTAACGTTAAGATTTGAATTAAATGCACCTTATTAACGACCTTAAGAAATTAATTTTACCCATTTGGAGTAGCTATAATAGTAACTTAATTTGTGCAGTGGATTTTTGCTTTTCCACTTCCCTTATTGCCTTTGTTGAAAAACTCACTTCAAAGGTAGAAACCTGATTGTGAGGAAATTGGAGGAGCAATTTTCTGAAACTCCAGGACCGACCCATTTCCTTAGCAATTTTATTTTAGATATCAGAGTAGGATATCTTCATCATAAAAAATCATTCAATCCCTATGATTTCTTATGTTTATTTCTTCATAAGTTACTGCTTCTCAGAAATTGACCTTCGCAAGTGATTTTTTGATAAGGGAGAAGCTAAAATCTAGTTCTCTGAAAATGGGTTCTTATTCACTATCTCATACCTTTGAGGTTGTTTTATCCACTGCAGTGGCTCAAACTTACTTCCTCAAATGCAAGCACTTTAATTTTGGGTGTTTCTGATACACTTTCCACTATTCTTCAAAAAAAGAACTTCTGCAGGGAAAACTCTACAAGCGGGGAAGTTCATTACAAATTTTTCATTAAGTTACTTTACTGGACCCAATTCCTTCTTAAATCATGAATCTTGATCTCTAGGCCTTGCATATGTGCTTGATGATCCTGGTGTTCTCTTCTCATGGAAAATTACCTTCATGGCCCAAAACCTATCGAGGAGAAGGTGACTTTTATTTTCTCAGAAAAGAGAAGAGATGTCAATTTGAAGCTTCTCCATCACATGAATGCCATCAGTAGAACTAAAGGAATAAAAGTCTTTATCGAATTAGGAACTATAACTTACTCATCCCTAAGATGAATTCAAAAACTATCCCAACTTAAAATAAGAAAGAGGTATGAAGGGAGTATTCGATAAAGACCACCTATCCTAGGGGAATTCTAGACTTAGATGCTAGTTTAAATACCTTAAAATCCATGACTTAATCTAACATAGGGTATCCACCTTTTTTTTTAAGGATGAAGAAAAAAAGTGGGGCAATAGTTGGCTCTATCTGGGGACTTGAATATGTTCATATCTAAGTAGGGAATCCAAATATCTAGTTTCGCAAAGCTAAATGAAAAAGGTGGCTCACAACAAAACTAAAGCAAAGGAAGGGAATGGGAAAGGAAAAACAAAGTGAGAGAAAACCTAAACTAAGGAAAACAAAAATGAGAACTAAATGTAACTATCATACAATATAGGGGTTACTTGCTTCCAGTTTGTGTTAGAATTAGTAATCTTTCCTTGGTTGTTTTATTTAATTTGAGGATAAACCAAGGTATCCTCCTTTATTTATTTTAGGATATTCCTAAAGGAATCTCTACATGTAATTTTAAACAATTTGCAACTTGATACAACTTCAAATCTTGACCATTATAGGTCAAGGGTAGTACTTAACTATTTGGATATGCCAATTTGAAAGAATTTCTGTCAAAGGCCTGATGGAAAATGAATGGTCCTTTATAGAGTGTCTCAAAATTTCCATGCATTCCTTTAGGTGCCCTTCATTTATCCCATAGAAGAACTAAATCTCCAACCATGAACTTCCTTGGTCTGGTTTTCTTATCAAAGAGATTCTTTACCCACATTTGATGTTTTGTGATGTGATCAACAATCTTCTCTCATTCTTCTTCAAGTTTATTCAGATACATAATTCATTTTTCTAACCCATCCTTATAGATTCCATCTTTTACCACCATTATCAATTTTCTAGTATCCAATTCCAGAGGTAGGGGAAGGCTTGCCTCAACTTTGTATACCAGCTCAAAAGGTGAGATACCAATTGCCCTCTTTGTAGTCACTCTGTTAGCCCAGAGTGCTTCGTGAATTTTCTTGTGCCAAGTCCTTTGGTTATCTGATACAAGCTTCCTCACTATGTTCACTAGGTTCTTATTACTTGATTCAGCTTGACCATTCCCTTGGGGGAAGTAATCAAATGAATGACTAATAGTTATACCATACTCGAAATAGAAATTGGTAATCTCAGCTGAAGAAAAGTAAGCTACATTGTACATGGCTAGTTTAACAGGCACACCACATCTTACCATAATGTTTTCTTTGATCAATTCACACACTACCTAGGAGGTAGTCTTCTTTGTGGCCTTCACCTCTACCCATTTCATAAAATAATTATTTGCAATAATTATATAAGTGTGACCATCACTTAATGCAGGATTAATAGGCTCAAAAAAATTGAGGGCCCACTGCTAGAAGGGACCTTCTATTACCACTAGTCTACGAGGGAGAGCTACCAGTTGAGGTTGACCTATGAACATCTTACACTTTTCACACTTGGCCACCCAGTGATATGCATCTTTGAACATCCTTGGCCAATAATAGCATTGCCTCAAAATTTTAAATGTAGTTACAAAGGATGAGAAATGCCCACCACATGCTTCATCATGGAATTTTTTTAGCAATCTTTCCTTCTATTGTTTGTCTACACACCTGAGAAAAGTCCCATCTAATAATCTTTTATATAATTTTCCATCCCAAATGACATATTTAGCACCCTTTAATCTTAGGTCTCTCCTTTGTTTAGCTATCAATCCCTCAGGGCATTCATCATAAGTTAGGAAATATACAATATCTTCAAACCATGGGTCTTGTAAACTCACCGCCAAAACTAACTATTCCAATTTAGGCTAGTTATCTTCTTTTTCTTCTATCATATCCTTACACAACACATTACCTCATACCAACTTAGTAGGCTTGATCTCTATGTTATATTCTTGTGTTTTGGCTACCCAAGGCCCACTGTTATTGCATCCCACATCTTGCTAGGTTAATATTCCTCTTTACAACAATATCAAGAACAAATACAACTAAGTGAGAATGTAAGATATAAAATATGAAGTTTTTCAAAGCTTTCACCACCGATAAAGCATGATTTTTGGTCTGAGAATATCTCAGCTCATGATCTTTCAGTGGCATGCTCATAAAGGCAATAGAAGCCTAAACTCCTCCATTTTCTTGCATAAGGATAGCTGATAGTGTATGTTCAGATGCGTAACAATAAATCATAAAATATTTCTTATAATCTGGGTGGCATAAGATAAGGGCATTGGTTATAGCATCTTTTATATCTTGGAAGGCTCTTTTACCAGGGTCATTCCACTTGAAATTCTGATTTCCCTTCATCATGTCCACAATACATTTGGTGATCTTTGAAAATTTAGGAACAAATCTTCTAAGGAAATTTACCCAACCAAAGAATGATTTCACTCCAGTTTTACTTACAGGAAAACTTAGCCTTTGAATGGCCTTGACTCACTCTGGGTCGATCCTGATACCTTCTTGTGATACAATATGACCTAATAGTTTTCCTTTGGTAACATAGAAAACTAACTTCTTAGGACTTAAATAAATTTCTTGTGCTCTACACATTCACAATACTCTCTCTAGGTCCTTAATAAGATCATTCATTTTCTTAGAGAACTTGGTTAAGTCATCAAGATATATGACAATGATCTTATCTTTCATATCAACAAAGGACAAATCCATACCTCTTTCAAATGTTGCGCCAACATTGATAAGACCAAATGACATTCTGTGATATGAAAATGTGCCCTAGGGAGTAGTAAATGGAGTCTTATGTTGATCTTTCTCTTCTACTTTGACTTGGTTGTATCCAGAAAAGCCATCAAGCATAGACATCATTTCAGCCCCTGCAACCATTTGCATCAAATGATCCATGTTGAGGAGTGCATAGTGATCCTTTAGGGATGCTTGATTTAAATTTTTGAAATCTATGCATATCCTTATTTCTCCATTCTTCTTCCTCATAGGAATGATATTTGCTATCCATGTAGAGTGGTGGATAGGGTGGATAATCCTAGCTTTGAGTATTTTGTCAACCTCTTTGAAGATGGCATCTACCACTTTAGGATTGTAGTTTCTTTGTTTCTATCTAATGGGGTAGCATCAGGTTTTAAAGGAATTTGATGCTTGAAATTTCCTCCCATAAATCTTTTTAAATCCTCATAACTCCAGGTGAAGACATCTTGATATTCCAAAAAAAGCCTTCTAGATTTCTCTTTCTCTTCAGGTGTGCAACACTTGCCTATGTTTATAATCCTAGGATTTGACTCATTCCCAATGTTCATTCCTTCATATTCTCTGGTTGTAAGAAATTTCTCTATTCGCTTCTTCTTAACACAAGTGT
This sequence comes from Chamaecyparis obtusa, assembly GCA_027943335.1. Lineage (NCBI taxonomy): Eukaryota > Viridiplantae > Streptophyta > Pinopsida > Cupressales > Cupressaceae > Chamaecyparis > Chamaecyparis obtusa. The sequence goes on from BSBK01002426.1 coordinate 435,589, forward strand.
CATGACAATTGAACAATTTCTCTAATGAAACAAAATATAGTGGAATGACATTACCTTGTAATTGAATCACACCTAGTTCATATTTCTTCCATTTCCTGGGATGATCTTGTGAGGGATCATTCAACTTTTCTTCAGGAGGGCTATCATTACTTTCAAGGAAGATTTGTAGACATTTTTCATCGTTAAATACTTTCCAATCATCCATGTTATTAGGTACCAATGGTCTATACATTACCTCTACCTGGCACTTCTTGCCTTTAAATTCCAGATGAGGTAGTAGCATGGAAGCGGATACTGCCAGTGAATCTACTTTGGAATTTAACTCTCTAGGGACATATTTGATTGTAAAGGCATACAATTATTTAATCATGTCCCATACTCTGTTCATGTAGCTCTTTAGCTTCCAATTTTTGACAGAGTATTGGCTTTTGATTTGGTGCACAATTAGGTCAGCATCACCTTGAGCTCTTAGAACTCTTGCACCTTTTTCTTTTGTAGCAATTATCCTGAGTAACAATGCCTCATACTAAGTTGTATTATTGGTGTTTGCAAATTCCATTTTGAAAGCCATAGGCTTAGGTTCACCTGAGGATGGAATTAATACAACTTTGGCACCAAACCTAGAAGAAGAACAACTGCCATCGAATTCCAACGTCCAGATTTCTAGAGTCTTTTCTTCCTCAAAGGCCTCCACTTCTTCTTTTTCACTTTCAGGTTCATCAACAATGCCCTGGGTAAACATCATGTAATTACTGAACTCTAATTCTTGATACATGATTTGAGCTTTTGGATTGTCTGATTTCAGCACTGTAAACTTTGACTTCTCCTCAGGTTCTAGTTCAACCTTCTTATTTTCTACATGAATTACCACCTAGGACCAATCCAACTTAATTTCCCTGCCCATGTCTTTGCAAAAACTCTTGCTGAGTAATAGCCCATAACTTTTTGGTATATCTGCAACAAGGATTGTCAGTAACATCTTCTTTTCAGGATGGGCAGCTAGAGCTACTTGGGCATCTTTGATTTGGCCAAGAAGAGGGACTTTCTTAGCATCCATAGAATAGAATCTACCATGGACATTTGTCATGGTGAGGCCTTAGGATTTGGCCATAGGAGAAGGCATCACATTATCAGAGGCACCTGAATGTATGATACAATTTCTAAGTTTACAACCATTGATATACAAGGAGACATAAAATGGTTCAGGTTTTTGACCTGGGAAGGTAGCTAGCATAGTGGTTTCTCATTCTTCAAATAATTTTGCTAGTGAGGAATCATCTTCATTGGAAGAGGTGACATTATGATTCAATTTAACACTATCTCCCTTCAAGTAATCTATGAATCTTTTCAATTTAGTGGGATTCAACCTTAAATAGTCAATGGGAGAAATTTGGATCTTGGAATTTCTACAGAACTAAATGAAATCAAATGAGCCATTTTCCTTATCCGACTGTGAGATTTTCATTTCCCAACTGCTTTCTTTCGTACCTGAAGTAGATGCATCGTTGGTTCCCATTGAAGGAATGACAATGGGATTTTTGTCTTTTTGGCTCTAAGTTAGGACTGCACATGTGGTGCCATCTATGGTATCCTAACACTCTCTTTTCTCTTCAGAATCAAATTTATACTAAAAAAAAAATTTATAGACTCACCATGCAAGCATGAATCTAGTTCATTGTCTGGGGTCATAGTGTCTAACTCATTGGTAGATAAAAACTCCATCATGTGAGCTATTTCAGGATAGCTCTCACTATTATGGTCTATTGTTAGATGAAATACACACATATTTCCTTTCTTAGGGGGAGCCTCAATTGCAAGCCTCTATTGTGGAGTAGGTAATTGTAATTTCCTTCCATCATTATTTCTATTATTCTGATCCTGGAATGGTTTTTGATATGAATTGTTGAACTTAGGGAGTTGCCTTTTCAAGTAATGATTTCATTAGACATCTTATGCATCATCTCACTAGTTGATGTGGTGCCACTCGAGCTTGCACCTATTTGTATTTCTCTTTTCCATCTTCCAACTCAATGGCTATTCTCTGAGCAACATCTAAATCTACACGTCATGCTCTTCATAGATCATAGTTAATGTTTGGTGGCATGGCACCCATAAAGAATATCTTTAGGTTCTCAAGAGTAGGTCTATCAGTAGTGGGAATTCTGTTGGTGATTTTATTGAACTTAGAAATGAATTCTATCATACTCACAGAAGCTTGTTTCTTGATGGAGGTCAATTGTGCCAACAGGGCATGTTCAACTTCAGCCATTTTAAATCTGGCAAAAAATTCTAACCTCATAGTAGCCCAACTTGTAATTGAAGTGTCATCCAAATGATAAAACCAATCTTCCACTATTTCAAGTAGAGTTTCACTGAAAATTTTGATGGCAACATTTTCATGTGCAATTCCTAGGATGTGAGTTACTATGAAGAACGCTTTGATGTGTTCATTTGTAGTCACTTTCCCATCTCCTGAGAACTTAGGAAAGTTCTTTCTAGAACCTGAAGGAAGTGGGTGATATGCTACGAACTATAACAGACTAGTTGAAGCAGCCCATGGAGCTTCCATGACTGTATGTGAAGGATTTTGTAGAAAATTAATAACAGGAGGAGAAACTACTCTATGTAAAGTTAATACTTGACAAGCTGTGGGCAATGAAGATTGTGTCTTCGGGGGTGAGGTTGGTCTACTCCAGCTTCTTTTGTTACCTTTCTAACAAGGTAAGTCTATTATGGGAAAGTCAAGCTCTATGAGACTTTCAAATGTAGGGTCTTTTCAACCTTTCCCCTTGGTACTTCTAAGAAACCTTCTTTGATCTAGAGCTCCAAATTAGTTTTGTGACCTAGCTCTATGTTCCGCTTTGTGTTGGTTTATTCTCTGAATTTCTCTTTCAAGTGCTTCTGCTCTCACTTGTTCTTGTTCAAGAACTTGACTCGTGTTCCTATAATGCTCTACGTTTCTTCTATATCTCTAGGTGAAAGTATTCAAGGACGAGACTATGTCTTCTTGATTGTCTTGTAAGCCAAGATTGGGTTGAAGCACAGGGAACACGTTCTCATGAGGTAACACCATTTTTGCTCATGGAAAATATTCTAGTCTAGCGACTGTTTCTCTCCCCAGTAGAGTCGCCAAAAATTTGTTGGTAAACAAAATTGTTCTTTCTTAGATTTAACTCTTTGTTTGCCCAAAATCCTTTGAGAGACAATATGAATACAAACAATTGGAAAGTTGTTATTCTTTTAACTAACTTCCCTCTAAATTTTAACAGGTACATCTCCCTTGTGTGAAATATATGCAATGAATTTTTTTTGTTCTAAATTCTTAACTAGAGAACATCAGAGGTAACCAAATCAGCCTTCAGTTAGAAACTAATCTAGGCATTGAATTTGATTTCTAAATTCTAACCAACTCTATGATTTCACAGTGCTTATGAATTCACACCAGCAGTGATGCATCGATGAACTCTACTTTAATTAATGAAACATAGTAAAACAACATGGATGAATATAATCTAAACATGACATATGCATATTCTCCCAACCTTCAAGTAATACTTTGATTACTATCGATTAGCTATACTAAAGAAGAGAAATAGAACTCTGTCTGTTTGCTAATTTCAATCCAGCTTAAGGAAAACAAACATTCAAACTAACAAATGCATGGAATAGTAAATAAATGGCACAAAACACCTTCCAAATTGACTCCGCAACAAGATGTATTTCACACCAAAAATTATTCGACCTTTTCATTGGTTCTCAAAGTATTACATACAGGCTTCAAGAGTTAAGATGTTACAAAATCAACTAAATCAATTCATATTCTACAGAGTTGGTAAATGACAAGTGGCCATCAACCAATTATACAATGTGTATCAAAAAGAAAGAGGGTAAAGGTATTTTCTCTTCATTGGCTTCTTTGCCTTCTCCAATTTAGCCCTATGAGATTTCACGATCGTAAGAATTGGAATCATCTTGTTAGAATCTGGGATGTACATGTTCTTCAATCTTATGAGCCAGCAGAAATGATCCTTCTCTATGTATTTTACAGCATCCTTTTGGGGTTGTGTCTTGATCATTGCTTTATATATGCATCCTTCGATCACCTGAAGATCTAGTATTCTATCAAGGTGAGACCCAGATAACTCTACAAGATGGTCCAAGTAATCATAGAATGACTTATGCATGTTGGGTATACTGATTAGACTCTTTCCATCTCCACTGGCTTGAGACTCAGAATGAAGACCTAACAAATATACAAATATTTTACTTTGCTCTTTGCTGACTTCCTCCTCAATCACTTTCATTCCTGCGTCCTCTTTGATTATGATCTCCACTTCGAATTCTACCCCTTGGAGCCATTTCATTAGAGGTTCATCTCCTTTCTATAATGTGTTAGCCTTGATGGCCTCCTTAGTCTTCATAGCTACTAGCCAATGTAGAAGCACCATACACTCTCCGTATCTCAACCTTTCTATTGTGAGTGTTTTCATATCTCCTTTGAGAAAATCTTTCTCTACCTCTAACTATAAGAGGACATTTTGAGCTACTCAATGGCTACTAGACCTTTAGACTTGAGTTGTTCAATCCACCTCTTGCCAATATGCCCAAAATGTCTATCCTCTTGCAGCTTAGAAAGTATCACTTGGTTCTCAACTACAGTAGGATCAAATGTTGTTAGAGAATTAGGTAGGCTTGCTACAGGAGTGACCAATTGTTTGATGAAGTTATCATTTCTTTGATCTCCACCTTGAGTCGAGTCTTTGTAATTTTGAGCCCTTCAAGCTCTTCTTCGATCAAGACATTGCTAGATTTCCACAAGTTTTCTTTTGTGTCATGTCGGGAAAGTCCCATGTCTAAGGACTGGAGTACAAAATCTAAAGCAGTAAGATCTTCAATTCTATGATCTTTTAGTGGCATGGCTATTTCCATAGTCAGGTGACCTGTATCCAGATCTTGACCAAGAGTGGTCAGAGTCCTAGTCTTCTTAACCTTTCTTTTTAGCTTGGCCTGACTGCATTACTTGTGAACGCATCTCGCCACTATGGGTACTTAGCTTAGCTCTCTTTATCTTCCACTCTATGGTGTTATCAATCCATGATTCTACACTTGTGACCTTTTTCACAGAGAGTAAGTCTTCTACAAATAACTTCCTGATTATAGGAGGAGAAGCTTTAGGCTTGGAAGTGAAAGGATTAATCTATGGAGATGAAATGCTATTTTATTTTTGAGGAGACTCCAAGTGCTCATCGGTCTCATTAGTTTTTGATTTTCTACTATCATCACCAATTTCAAAAACAAGAGGAACCTGTTGGTTGGGAGTGTCATCTTTTGTTTCCATGGTTCCTCCTTGGGCTTGCTGCTCTGGTTCCGTGGCTCCAATAGCCTCTTCTGCTAGTTTTTTGGATTTATCAACTTTGGCATCCTCATTAGAGCTAATGAATGGAGATGATCCCACTCCACAAGTATTCTTAAGTGGGATTTCCTTCTCAGGTGGTTGATCATCTCCACCCGCTGGTTGGGTTGGCCCCTTTTCTATGGATGAAGCTGGAAAAGAGGAGGATGTAGGAGAACTCACCAGTTTGACTGGAGGATCTTTTTGAGGGGTAGGCTTCCAAGACCTCTTCTTCCTTCCCATCATCCATTGGGCCCACTTATCTATTCTCTTGATGACTTTAGTCATTAAGGTCTCCAAATCTTCTATGGCTTGACCTTGAACTAGTTCTAGACTCATAGGATAGGGCTTGATCTGATCCAAATATGTGTCTGTATACACATGTTCTCCTTCATAAAAAATGCCTTCAACATTAACATGGACATTGAACAAATTGATTTGTTCAATGGTCAACCTGGAGTAAAATCCAACTCGTCTTTGCAGTTCGCCCAAGAATCTTCAAGTTCAGGAATGTGCATGACTACAGAGCCCTTCTACAGATGATTGTTGGCATAGCTTACTGGATCGAACTATGGTCTTAGCACCTCATATATCTCTAGCTTATATCTACCCTCAAACACCTTTATCACATTCTTAGCATTCAATCTTGACACACAGCTGTAAGCTCCAATGGTAACAGGGAATTCATATAATTTCTTCTTAATTCCCATGCTGATTAGGTTCACTTGCAACATCTGTCAAATCACCTCCATGAGTACAATCATGTCATCGGGGTACCTTGGTAGCTTCATGGAGAAATCATCAAAACCTTTAATCCTATGAAGGAGCACCAGGATGTCAATGATCTCGACCTTCATATTCATCCTGAAAAGCATCTTTGGCACTTTTCCCTTTATGCTTCTGGCCTTTTGAAATAATGAGTTCATGATTTATTTCCTCCATCTCATCTTCTTCTCATTGTATTTTGATACTGAAATTGAGAAGTTCATGTTTGAGAATTCCTTTTGCTCTGAGATACAGAGATTGTTCTACACAAACTCTTTGTCAATAGAAAGGAGTACTATGTCATCTGGTAGTAAGATTTTTTTTGTCTCTAGGTTGAACCTAGCTATGCATTCTCAGATTAGCTCGGGAGCTTGAACTACAACAGGAAACCCGGCGGCCTCGACCAAACCACTCCCTTTGAGCTTTCATGTCATAGGATGAAGATTTAATTGTCTCAACCTCCTGTGCAGATTGTCTAGATCATAGAATCTGAGGGATGTATCTATCAAATTGTTCCATTCAGATGTGATTTCATTCAAGCCATCGAAACCCATGAATTTGATGGCCATAGCTTTCAATTTTTTATTTTGATTTATTGTCAAGAATCTCTAGAGGATGCTGTGAGATGATTTGTGAAATTATGGGAAATCAAAGGCGTATGTAAATGAACAGTAGTTTTTGCTTGATAGTTTTAGTTTTTTATAAACAGCTTGCTTCCCTACTGTTAATTTCCATATCTCATGCCACATAAGTGAGGGATTTTCAAAAATATCCATTAAAGTTCTAACGTTAAGATTTGAATTAAATGCACCTTATTAACAGCCTTAAGAAATTACTTTTACCCATTTGGAGTAGTTGTAACGGTAACTTAATTTGCACAATGGATTTTTACTTTTCTGCTTCCCTTATTGCCTTTGTTGGAAAACTCACTTTGAAGGTAGAAACCTGATTGTGAGAAAACTGGAGGAGTGATTTTCCAAAACTCCGTGACTGACCCATTACTTATAAATTTTCTTTTAGATATCAGAGTGGGCTATCTTCATCATAAAAAATCATTCAATCCCTGTGATTCCTTGTGTTTATTTCTTCACAAGTTACCACTTCTTAGAAATCTGATGAAGGGTGCTCCCCTTAATACCAAAAACACATAACAGAAATAGAGAAATAACAACAACAATATGCAAGAACAAAAAATTGGCTTCTTATTATCTCCACAAATGTGGAATTACAAACTTTCAAAATTACAATATGCAAAGCCACATGGGCATTCCCTTACAATATTCTGTAGGACAAAGCCTCGAATCAATACCTAGATATACTACCTAGAACTGCCCTAGACAACACTATGGGCCTTCTTTATATAGGCATTTTCTACTACCCGAGAAGGTTCTAGAAATTTATCCCTAAGGGCCGACCAAACTTAGAATTATTTTATTTTTCAATTTATTACATCAAAGTCAGCTCAAAATAACTTTTGAAACCCAAACATAAATTTTGAAGGAAAATTATTTTTTGCCATTTTAGGTGACCTAACTTTCAGAGACCATAAGTCATCACCAGTTGACTTGATAGACTATTATAACCCCATTTCAGAAAGTCTAAAAATTTCTCTATAGGCTTGACTAGCACAAGCGCCTGTCACCCAAATTTTTGACCTCATTCGAGGCCTCTAAAGCTTTCAAAACTGAGTTCAAAGTTTCTGTACCCTGCTGCCAATACTGAAAATCTTCAATATCTTCAAAACTAGACTTGATCTAGCCATGAAACTTTATTGGCAGGTTGATATGACTGATATGAACCTCCACATGTAAAATCAAAACATTCCAAGATTTATGACCAACTTACTAAAACAAAAAGTTTCCATAAATAGCAGCTCTGCACAAGATAGCCCTTATTGAATATGAAAACATAAATATTTTTGGGTGATGCAAGATTGCTCTTACACCCAGGATGCTCCTGCATCAGACACCCAGGGTAATTTGAGAAGTGACCCTGTCATGACTTAGGTGTGCAGAGGAAAACCAAGATGGTTAACCTCCTCCTTTGTTAGCCATGATGAAACTTCAACAGGTCGTTCATTCCATTTGACCAAATACTCTTCATATGTCATGTTCCTTGTGCTTCTGCCAACACAACTATCCACTATGTCTTCAATCTCCTTGATATCTGAACTGGTTGTTGGAATAATCCACTGTGCTGTTGTAACCTCATCTTCAACACCTCCCTTATGATACTTTGTCAAATATGAAATGTTAAACACTAGTGAAATATTCAGCTCAGTAGGCAATTCTACCTCATGCATTTTCTAAATCATCCTTCTTCAGTATCTTACATGGCCCAAACTTCTTCATTTTCAACTTGTTATATGTACCAACTGGAAATTGCTCCTTCCACAAATGAACCACGACTTCATCTCCAACCTAAAATTCCTTATGCCTCCTTTTCACATCCGCTTTAGCCTTATACTATGCATTCATCTTGGTAATATGCTTCCTCACCTCCTCATTGATGTTCTTTAAGTGTTCAGCAAAATCCTCAGCTTCAACACTACTTATTTCTCCTTTATCTATCCTTCTCAATTCTAATGCATTTTAGGGACTACTCCCATATACAATCTGGAATGGTGATTTACCAATGCTCTTATTGATAGAATTATTGATGCAAATTCTACCTATGGTAAAATCAAATCCCATCTTGTTGGCTTATCTCCAACCAAACATCTCAGCAAATTTCCCAAACTCCTATTCACCACCTCTGTCTGTCCATCAGTCTGTGGATGATGTGATGAACTAAACTTCAAATCTATCTTCAACTTCTTCCACAATGTACGCTAGAAATATCCAATGAACTTAGTGTCTCTATCTGAAATTATGGTCTGTGGAAAACTATGTAGTCTCACTACTTCTCTGAAAAATAATTCTTCTATATGAAAAACATCATTAGTCTTCTTACAGGGAATGAAATGTGCCATCTTTGAAAATCTATCAACCACCACAAAAATTGAATCATGTCCCCACTATGTCCTTGGTAAACTAAGAATAAAGTCCATACTAATATCCTCCCAAGGCTTCTCTGGTATAGGTAATGGCTGATACAACCTTGTATTCTACTTCACTCCCTTCGCCATCTGACATACTCTACAACTCTATAAAAACTTCTTGACATCTTGCTGCAACTGTGGCCAATAATAATTTTCACTAACCAAAGCAAGGGTTTTATCTTGACCAAAATGTCCAGCCAATCCTCCGCTATGCTTCTCCTTGATGAGATTATCCCTCATAGAACTTCATGGAATACACAATTGACTCCCTCTGAATAGCATATCATCCTAGATGATAAAATCCAGCCATTTTGTCCTATCTAGAGTAACATGTTCTTTACAAGCTTTCCAAGCTTCACCAAAATTAAGATCCTCTGGATACAAATTCTTGAGTTCCTTGAACCCAACCACCTCAATCTGTATCTCTGTAAGCAATAGTTGCCTTCTACTAAGTGCATCTACAACCCTGTTAGACTTTCCACTTCTGTGTTTCAAAACAAATGTATAACTCTACAAAAACTCAACCCATTTCAAATGCCTTTGATTCAACTTTCCTTGACTATTCAAATATTCCAAAGCTTGATGATCAGCATACAAAACAAACTCCTTAGGAAGTAGATAGTGTATCCACTTCTTCAATGCCTGAACTATAGCATAAAATTCCTAATCATAAACAAAATATTTTCTCTTGGCATCATTTAGCTTCTCACTGAAATAAGCAACAGGTTTTTCTTCTTGGCTCATAACAGCTCCTATTGCAGTACCGCTAGCATCACAGTCTACTTGAAACACCTTATTAAAATTTGGAAGTGCTAAAACAAGTTGTTTTATAACTTTTTGTTTCAACAATTGAAAACTCTTTTTTGCCCCATTAGTCCACTTAAACTCTTTCCTATCCCCTCTCATTGTTTCAGTCAAGGGACCACAAATACTGCTAAGATTTTTGATAAACTTTCTGTAAAAACTAGCTAGACCATGAAAAGATCTTACCTCAGTAGCACTCCTTGGAGTAGGCCATTCAAGGATAGCCTGTACCTTCTCTGGGTCCATTTTTAGACCTTCTATTGAAGCTACAAATCCCAAATACACTAACTCTTTCTTCACAAAACTACACTTCTTCAAATTAATCAACAGTTTCTCATCTTTCAGCTTCTCAAACACCATATGAATATGCATCATATGTTCCTCCAATGTCTTGCTAAAGATCAAAATATCATCTAGGGAAACAATGACAAACTTACCCAAAAATTCTTTTAGAACCTCATTCATGAGTCACATGAAATTTCTTGGTACGTTGGCTAGCCCAAAAGGCTTGACTAACCACTCATATAGTCCTTCCTTTTTCTTGAAGGTAGTCTTCCATTCATCTCCTTCTCTGATCCAAATTTGGTGATATCCACTGTTCAGATCTATCTTTGAAAAATACACAGCTCCACTCAAACAATCCATAATATCATCCATTTGTAGCAATGGAAACCTATACTTGATTGTGATCTTGTTTATTGCTCTGGAAGCTATACACATCCTCCATTCTCCATTCTTCTTTGGTGCTAATATCATTCATATAGCACAAGGACTCAGACTCTCTCAAATCAACCCCTTATGCAATAACTCATGTACTTCTCTGTTCAACTCTTCACTTTCTACTGGTGTCATTCTATGTGCTGCTTTGTTTGGAAAATTGGCTCCTAGAATCAAATCCATCTGATGACTGGTCTTCCTTACTGGTGGTAATCCATTAGGTACATTATTAGATACAATATCTCGAAACTCATTCAAAAAATCTGCAACCTCTACAGGTACATCCTCTACTTCCTCTTTACCAACTTTTGGAATTAAAGCAAAATACACATTCTCATGCCTCATACCATCTAGGAAGTTTCTTCTATCAACAAAAGTTATTCTTGCATTATCACATACCTTTTCTTCGGTCTCCTTTAATGGCTTTAGCTTATGTCACATTCCATCCTTTGTCAGTGAATAGGTATTCACACGACCATCATGTATAGCACATCTGTCAAACTGCAACGGCCTACCCAACAACATGTGACATGCATCCATAGGTATGATATCACATAGTACCTTATCATGGTACCTGCCAATCTTGAAATTTACTAGGCACTATTCATTGACCATGACCTTGCAGTCATCATGCACTTAGGCAATCAGATATGGATGTGGGTGTTTCTATCTCTTGAGCTTTAACTTTGTCACCATCTCTTCTGACACTAAATTGTTAGTGCTTCCACTATCAATAATCACATCACAACATTTACCCTCACACTTGCATCTAGTGCAAAACAAGCTCCTCCTTTGTTTAGGTTCATTCTCACCACTCAGTAAGACTCTTTTGTTAATCAACATTTCTCCTCTTTCAACATCTTCAGAATTTGAGGATCTCGCATCTTCATCTACATGTGCCACTCTAGCCTAGCCTTCATTCCTCCTATCCCTCCTTCCTTAGCATTGAGTACATTCAAATGCCCTATGAATTTCTTCTCCATAGTGAAAGCATGTTCCATGGAAGCCTCCTTTTCCCGAACCTTATCCTCTTCCTCTTCCTCTCTGATCTCTATTGTTCTGATCTTGGAAATGATTGGAAATGTTTCCTCTTTTATTTTGACTACTACTGGCCTCATCCTTCTTTTTCAGATCTTCATTTTGGCCTCCATATGATCATCCACCATGACCCCTTCCATTTTGTCTGCTCTCAAACTTCTTGTTCAACCTTTCCTCTACTTTTAGGGAAAACTGGTATGCCTCTTCAATACTGTTCATTCCAACTAGATTCAACTCCTCCTGAATGCTCTACCTTAACCCATTAAGGTAATGGGTAACTTTATCCTTGTCAGCTTCTACATGGCCTATTTTGATGATGATTTAATTGAGCTCCTCTATATACTCCTGAACAGATCTTCCTGCCTACTTCAAACTTTGCATCTTCTTCAGTAGGTCAAGCTCATAATCAATAGGAATGAACTGCCACTTCAATTTATCCACCATTCGATCCCATCTTGTGATATTGTCTTCATTTCAGCCTCCATATGATCATCCACCAGATCATCCACCATGACCCCTTCCATTTTGTCTACTCTCAAACTTCTTGTTTAACCTTTCCTCTACTTTTAGGGAAAATTGTTATGCCTCTTCAATACTGTTCATTGGAACCAGATTTAACTCCTCCTGAATGCTCTACCTTAACCCATTAAGGTAATGGGTAACTTTATCCTTGTCAGCTTCTACATGGCCTATTTTGATGATGATTCGATTGAGCTCCTGTATATACTCCTGAACAAATCTTCCTGCCTACTTCAAACTTTGCATCTTCTTGAGTAGGTCAAGCTCATAATCAATAGGAATGAACTGCCACTTCAATTTATCCACCATTCGATCCCATCTTGTGATATTATCTTCATACTCAAAATATTCTTCACATTCATTGATCCAGTCAATCAACTCCTCTGGATTAAGATTTTTTGAAAATGTAGGAACCTCAATCTTAGGTCTTTTTCTGATCTTGGAAATGGCCCAAAAAAGTCTTTTCTTCCTCCTAGTTCACAACTTCGACTTCTCCTTCTTGATCTTCTTCTTCGGCTTCATCCTCGCTTTCATCTTTGACATTAAGATTCATTCCTCTACAAATCTCCTCTTGTAATTCTCACACTTGTCTCTGGAGCGCTCTAACCTCAGGTGTTACAACACTAGCTCTTCCACCACGTTCCCTTCGTAAAGGCATTTTTGTGATATGTGCTGAAACCCTAACCACGGTCCTGGTGAAAACTAACTCACAGTCGGTGATCTGTTTACACACTCAGGAACTCCTACTTTGATACCACTTGATGAAGGGTGCTCCCTTCAATACCGCAAACACATAATAGAAATAGAGAAACAACAACAACAATATGCAATAATGGAAAATTGGCTTCTTATTATCTCCACAAATGTGCAATTACAAACTTTTAGAATTACAATATGAAAAGCCACATGGGCATTCCCTTACAATATTCTATAGGACAAAGCCTCGAATCAATACCCAGATCTACTACCCAAAACTACCCTAGACAACACTACGGGCCTTCTTTATATAGGCATTTTCTACCGCCTAAGAAGGTTCCAGAAATTTAGCCCTAAGGGCCGACCAAACTTAGAATTATTTTATTTTTCAATTTATTATGTCAAAGTCAGCTCAAAATAACTTTTGAAACCCGAACAGAAATTTTGAAGGAAAATTATTTTTCGCCATTTCAGGTGACCTGACTTCCGGAGACCATAAGTCATCACCAGTTGACTCAATAGACTATTATAACCCCATTTCAGAAAGGCCACGAAGCACTCTACAGGCTTGACTTGCACAAGTGCCTGTCACCCAAATTTTTGACCTCATCCAAGGCCTCTAAAGTCTTCAAAACTAAGTTCAAATTTTCTGCATCCTGCTACCAATACCGAAAATCTTCAATATCTTCAAAACTAGACCTGATCTAGCCATGAAACTTTACTAGCAGGCTGATATGACTGAGATGAACCTCCACATGTAAAATTAGAATGTTTTGAGATTTATGACCAATGTACTAAAAACAACAAGTTTCCATAAATAGTAGCTCTACACAAGATAGCCCTTATTGAATACGAAAATAAAAATATTTTTCGGTGATGCAAGATTGCTCTTACACCCAGGATGCTCCTGCATCAAAATCAGTCTTCTTAAGTGATTTTATGATAAGGGATGAGCTAAAAACTAGTTCTCCAAAAATGGGTTCTTATTCACTATCTCGTACCTTTGAGGCCATTTTATGCACTACAGGGTCTCAAACTTACTTCCTCAAATGTAGGCACTTGGGTTTCGGGAGTTTTTTATACACTTTCCACTGTTCTTCAGAAAAACAACTTCTATAGGGAAAACTCTACAAGTGGGGAAGTTCATTACAACTTTTCTGCTGAGTTACTTAGTGGACACAATTCATTCATAAATCATGAATCTTGATCTCTAGGCCTTGTATATGTGCTTGATGATCCTAGTGTTCTCTTCTCATGAAAAATTACCTTCATGGGCCGAAACCCACTAAGGAGAAGGTGAATTTCATTTTCCTAGAAAAGAGAAGAGATGTCAATTTGAAGCTTCTCAATCACATGAATGCCATCAATAGAACTAAAGGAATAAAAGTCTTTATCAAATTAGGAACTATAACTTACCCATCTCTAAGATGAAGTCAAATACCATCCTGGCTTAAAATCAGAAAGAGGTATGAAGGGGGTATTCGGTAAAGACCACCTATCCTAGGAGAATTCTAGACTTAGACTCCAATTTAAATACCTCAAAATCCATGACTCAATCTAACACAGGGTATCCACCTTTGTTTTCAAGGATGAAGAACAAAAGTAGGGAAACAATGAGCATACTAGATTGAACCCCAGGTCAATGCTTCATTACTTCAAGCAATGTCTGGTACCTTCATTATTTATGTTCATACACTTATGTATGTTTTCATTCATTCAAATTCTTCTAAAATTTGGCTATTAGCGACCATATATGACCATTCTTGATTTTTTGGATCATTTGATGAAAAGATGTAAAAGTTTCTTAAAAGTTTATATTTTTTATTTCAATTTTTAAAATCATAAAATGAATAGAATTTAAAGATAACAAATTAAGATAATTTTTATCTTCACTTAAAATAAAACATAAAGCTCGTAAAGCATGGTAAAAACATAAAGCTCATAAAGCATGGAAAAAGAGGGCCCTAGCTCTGGTAAAATGGGAAAGTTGCCACTTTGCATTGCTCTTCTGTTGTGAAGCTCGAGCTCAATTTGGAAGCTTGGAGCCTTTTGATCTTCATATGACAGCTGCTAAGGAACTATGTTATAAAATTTCAAGACATGAAATTTTATACTTTTTGACATCATACTTTTTTCTCCTTAGCATTGAGTTTATAATGTGGGGGAGTCGAAGAAAATATATGTACAGTTATAAAATTTCATGCCTTGAAATTTGGCATGAAATTTTATAACATAGTTCTTTAGAATTTGATCTTTATATGGCATCCATGACTTGAGGTAGGCATTTGAGCTTTGTCTTATCATTAAATCAATTTCATTTTGATGGCATTTGTTGACTTAATGGAAAAATATGAATGTTAATACTACCATTGTTTACATCATTGCATTTGGAATGCTCGATGACCCACGAGCTTTGAGAGCTAGGGCATCATTGCTATTACCTTCAAGGCATTGTGTGAAGTGTTTTATCTCTTTATTTATTTTTTTGTTGATATTTACTATGTGGTACTCCCCATTTATGATCATTTCATGAGGAAATGTCTTGATAGCTCGTAGGTTGCAAGCTAGGGCATCATGCATTGTTTATGAGCTCACTGTTTGAGCACCTCATGTCCCTATTTGACTGTTCAGTGATCTATTTGTTATATTGATGCTATTAGATCAAATAGGGACATCGATAATAAAATAGGGACATCAATAATAAAATAATACACTTACTGTTTTGAATTTAAGCTCAGGCATCATGCAATGTTATTGCTGTCAAAATAGTAAGTGTATTAATGTATGATCTAATAGAAGCAACCTCATTTATCATTACCTTTGACTCCTCCATCATTATAGAAGAGATAACTACCTACAACTATATTTCATAATTCTTCCTTTGAAGTCATAGGTTAGTTTAAACTGGAGAAACTATACAAACTCACCAATTTAATCCCAAAACATCATATAACTGGAATTAATCACTTCTCACAAATGTATAGATTATACTACATACCATTGTATTATATATATCAAGCATAATTATGAGTTTACATCATATATTTAGTCTTAATAAAATATTATAAAACAACATAAGACTAACCCAAAATACTTTGTCTTAGTAAAATCTTAATAAAATAATATATTTAGTCAAGTAATAAAATCTTATAAAACAACATACATTGTGTAAAATGTTTGATCTCTCTTTATTTGTTTTGTTGTTGATATTCACTATGTGGTACTCCCATTTATGATCATTTCATGAGGAAATGTCTTGATGGCTCACAGGTTGCAAGCTAGGGCATCATGCATTATTTATGAGCTCATTGTTTGAGAACCTAATGTCCCTATTTGATTGGTCGATGCTATGTTTGTTATATTGATGCTATTAGATCAAATACATACATCAGTAATTGATGAAGGGTGATCCCCTTAATACCACAAACACATAATAGAAACTGAGAAGCAACAAAAATATGCAAGAATAGAAAATGGGCTTCTTATTATCTCCACAAATATGGAATTACAAACTTTCAGAATTATAATATGCAAAGCTACATGGGAATTTCCCTTACAATATTCTATAGGAAAAAGCCTCAAATTATTACCCAAATCTACTACCCAGATTTGTCCCAAACTGCCTAAGACAACACTAGAGTCTTCCTTATACAGGCAATTTTCCACTGCCTGGGAAGGTTCTAGAATTTTAGCCAATAAGGCCAACCAAACTTAGAATTATTTTATTTTTCATTTTATTACATCATAGTTGGCTCAAAACAACTTTTGAAACCAGTACAAAAATTTTGAAGGAAAATTATTTTCCACCATTTCAGGTGACCCAACTTCTGAAGACCATAAGTCATCGCCAGTTGACCCGATTGACTATTATAACCCCATTCTAGAAAGGCCACAAAGTGCTCTACAGGCTTAGCTCACACAAGCACTTGTCACCAAAATTGTTGACCTCATTTGGGGCCTCTAAAGCTTTCAAAATTGAGTTCAAAGTTTTTGTACCCTGTTGCAAATACTGAAAATCTTCAATATCTACAAAGCTAGACTTGATCTGTCAATGAAACTTTATTGGTAGGATGATATGACCAAAATGAACCTCCAAGGAAGAAATCAAAATATTTTGAGATCGGATGACCAACTTACTAAAAATAGCAAGTTTTTATAAGTAGCAGCTCTGCACAAGATAGCCCTTATTGAAAAGTAAATAGAAATATTTTTGGGTGATGCAAGATTGCTCTTACAGCCAGGATGCTCCTGCATCAGTAATAAAATAATACACTTACTATTTTGAATTTGAGCTTAGGCATCATGCAATGTTATTGTTGTCATTGCATGCTTGCTACTGTTGTGCACCATAACAACAACAAGAATGCAATGTTATGAAATTTTGGGATTAAATTGGAGAGTTTGTATAATGATGGAGGAGTTAAACGTAATGATTAATGAGGATTTTTCTATTAGATCATACATTAATAAATTCACTGTTTTGAGTTTGAGCTCGGGCATCATAGATTGTTTTATACACTATTTTTTTCATTGAGACCATGAGCTTGGCATTTGTAATGTATTTCCTATTATTGGATTAATATTGCCATGGTGTTCAGGTTGTAGATGTCCTTTTACTGATCTTTTATAAAAAACATATATACCAAGTTGAATCACAGCCCATGACATGTTGCTTGATAACACATTTGACATCATACTTTTTGCTCCATTTTTGTCTTGATTTACTCACTACATGCATATGTTTCTTGAGTGCACATGATCTATAGCATAGTTCATTTTAAAAGTGTATGGCTTGACTATGCACATGCATAATTGTAGATGAGGATCATTAATAGGGTGCTAGACATTGCTTAGATCCTTTGGATCTAACCCCATCTTTTCCTTCCTTGTAGGTTTTGGATCATACATGACCATACTGGATTGTCTTAGTACAAGTAAAAATTTCCATGGTTTCATAATATTTTTGTGCCTCTGCAATCTTTTTGTCTCCCGTTTCCTGGCTAAACCCTAGGTGAAATTTCATAAATCTAGCTGTTTGTTTGAAAAACCCTAGTGCACCCTATTTTAAATCTATTTTCATGTTACTTTTCGGGCCACTTAAAAATCCTAAAACCCACGTGTTTAAATCTTTCCTAAGTTTGCAGCCCGGCGGGTTCAATATTTTCCTAAGTCCCAGGGCTTGATTTTTCTAATGTTTTCAGCCTTTGTATTTTCCTGGGCCCAACCTCTCTGACACCATCTAAATCTAACGGTGAGCGTATGTTCTTATAAGATTTTTCAGAGGCTTGTGAACTTGTGCCAGCCGTTGATTCTACTTTGTGACGTATTCTTTCATTACAGTGGGTCCACTGCCGTGTAAGCATAGTTGGCATTCTTTAATTGGTCTGTGTGACTGTGAGTTGGATGTTTTGTCAGGCAAGCCCAGTATCTTAGTGTGAAGATTCAAAATCTATGACCTGCGTATGATCTCAAGGAATATTTTGAGCCCTTGAGATTATATGTCGACCGTCCAATCTTCCAGTATGTTAAAGATAGACAGTGGGTCCAATGTGCCACATGGTGCTAACTTTCTTATTCTTGATTGGTCAAGGCATTAATGATTCAGAGAGTTGTTAGTGGGACCTAGTTGCCGATGTGTTTTGAGGGCCCTGACATCCACAGAGGATCTAAGGTTGGTGTAAATTCTCATGGGTTTCATCAGAGCCATGAGATCATGCACCAGCCATTGATTTTACTTTTTCTTAGGTGCTGATGAGGGTGGGTCTTGTATGTTAGAGGGAGTTGGTGTGTGTATTTTTCATTGGTGTTGACTATTGGCGTGGATACAGACTTTTTAGGGTTTCATGACTGTTGTGGAGATTAACGTGAGCCACCCGATCTGCTAGGAAATAAAAGGATCTATGGTCATGTTTGAAACCGGAGCTTGTATCCGTTGTTTTCCAAATTCAAATTGTTTCTGCAGGGTTTGGAGATAGTGCACCGAATGAAGCCATATTATAGGACCATTTTTTATCATTCCAGCTTGGTTGTGGGTGAGATTTTATGAGGAAGGTCCTGGTGGTTGTTCTAGCATGAATTTTTATCCTTGGAGCTGGTATAGGGTCAGATCTGCTACAGAAGTTGATAATTATTTTTTATCTTACTAGCCTTGAACTTGGAGCCTATCTTGTTTAGCTTTCATTCTTTTTCTTGAGTTAGGTAGTTTTGAAATTGTTGCTTTGAATGATCATTAGTGCTTGTTGCAATCCTTGAGATAAAAGGATTTTTCATGATCATTCAAAGGCATTGGGAGTTAGGTGTTCAAAAAACTTTTGCTTGGTGAGCCCTATTCTCAGTCAAGGGTTTGTAATAGTTTTTGATTCGGTGTTTGTTGATGAAAGAAGAAAGTTGCAGGTCTAAGCTGTAGTTTGCATGCAGGGTGTCTTGTGATTCATTGTATACGCAGAAGGAATTCATCATACTTAATATAAATATCTGATTCTTATCTCTCCTTTGTGTCAAGTCAAGTAAGCTTTGAGTTTTCTAGCTCATTACATAGTGTTTTTATGTATGTATCTTTATTCTTGAGTTCTGATCTAGGATTGGATTAAATGATGCTCTAAATGGGATATGAGTTTTCCCTTGTCTATGTAAGGATGTTTTGTAAGTAGTAAAGATTAGGATAAATGTATTTATGGCTAGAATTCTCAGATATTCTCAAATTTGTGTGTCTTTGTTTTTAAGAAATCTAGCCCAATGGATGAGGCACTGGCCTAAATGAGTATTTCTCTTGTTAACATACATTGATTGAAGTTATTACATTCCAAATCTTAAAATCAATAACCTTTCTAAGCATTAGGTCTTTGGTTGTGTGGTTGTGTTACTCAATAGTAATGGAGAGTCAATGAATGTGAGGTTAGCATTTAGTACTTTCTTACTATCAATCTGTTATTCAAACCCAGTGTTTGGTGTGTAAAGTATAGTTTTCACTAGGTTAGGTGCACCCACCTTGGTTTTGTAGAGCTAGAAGTGAAGAGGGTAGTCTTGTCCCTATAGTTGGTCTAGTTACCCTAAGATCCTTATACATTTTGGAACTAACCAATCCTAAAATCAACCTAAGGGTGTATTGGCAGCCTAAGAGCATAAGTGTTCATTTTGAACACCAACAAGATGGTGACTCCACTGGGGAGTGTTACACAAGTCTATAGTAACCAATAGGTCATCATTGGAGGAAATAGGGTTATTCTTGTCCCTTGTCTTGTCAATCTCATTTGGATATTTGTTAAGTGAGGAAGTTGTACTATAAGATTCCCAATATACTTGGGTGGTGACTCAAATAATCTCTGCAATAGTGCTAGTCAGTAGACTTTTTATAACATGAGTTATAGAGGTACTAGTTCTCAGAGAAAGGAGCATCCTGAAGATAGAATGGAAGAAGGTATTCCAAGCACCTCTAGGCCTAGTCAAACAAGGGAAGGAAAGAAGAAAATAAATGTTTCTCATACTTGGAAAAGTAAAAAGGATACAAGACAAGAAACTCAAACCAAGCTTGGTCAAGAAGAAAATATTTTAGAATATGAAGAGGCTGTTGATTTGGGATTGAACTAGTATCAGGATGAATTTCAAGTGGGAGATGATGAGTCTGAGACTACTCTCCCGAAATTAGAAGAAATCTTTGAAGAGCTCTATGAGTTGGAAAAAAGAGTCCAAGAACAAGTTTCTATCAGACAACAAAGAGAAAAGGACAAAGAAGATAGAGTAAGACAAGCCACGATAAGGGCTAATTAGCTAAAGAGGCAATTGTTAGATTTGGAGGCAATTAATTTTTTCCTAGAGCCTGAAAGAGAAGAGGAATAGCCTATTGTGTAGAAAACACATGAGATAACTAGGCCTAGAGATAAAACCAAACAGAAAGCTGTTGGAGTTCAAATTAATGAACAAGTTCATGTGGAAAACCCATTAGAGCAAGGGTTGAGATTAGATGCAGACCTTGAGAAGGCTAGAAAGGAAAAAGAAATATTAGATAAAGAATTAGAGAAGGTAGAATTGGAGGCCACTACTATAGAAATAAGGAAGAAGATTGATTTTCTCAAGCATACCTTAGGACCTTCAAATGTTGCTGCTTCCTTTTTGGGGCAAGGTGGAAATCATGGTAACCTTGCAACTTAGACAAATGGCATTCCGAGTGCTACTAAAATTCATGCTGGTTCAAACATAAGGACATCTACATCTCAAAGAATGGACCCACCTCAAGGAGTTCCTATTCATGAAAGGTACAAGAAACTTATCTTTTTTGGTATTCCTGGTTATCCTAATTTAATTCCTAATGAAATTAGAAAGAAGCTCCCAAAGTTTACTAGGAACAATGTCATCACATGTGAGGAACATGTAAAATTTTTTATGGATGTAATATATGATTATAATGTTGAGCTTGATGATGTTGTAATGAAGTTATTTGTACAATCTCTGACCGAGGATGCTAGGGACTGGTTTAGAGGATTGACCCATGCTAATATAGGATCTTGGAATGAATTTAAGAATTGTTTCAAGGAGAATTATTGAGATAAAACAAATGAGGGTTTTATTTTGAATCAATTCAATAACATAAAGAAAAATCAGAATGAAGAGGTCCTTGAATTTAATAAAAGATTCCAAAAGGCTATGCATAGGCTCCTACAAGTTATCAGACTAGATGATAGAGTGTGTCTTGTGACATACTTAAATGCTTTTGATGCAAAGATGGGGTACATTTTAAGGGATAAGAACCCTAGAAATCTTTGGGAGGCTTACAAGTTGGCTATCAACATAGAAAGTAATAGAAGAATATCAAGAAAATTAGGGAGAAGAGATGATTATAGGCCTCAAGTGCAAAGTAAGAAAGAGATGGGAAGGTCTGCAAATTTTAAGCCAAAGGAGGAGGATAATCTAAAGTAGATTCTAAGTGCTTTAGAGGATCTAAAGCCTGATGAAAAGAGAAACAATAGGGTTGCAACAAATGATCGGCCTATTTCAAGTAATTTTAGTAGGCAACCAAGAATGCATAATTACCCATACAATACTCAGTGGAAGGATGGCAAGCCCATTTTTCCAGTTAAAAGGGATAGGCCTGATGATAGGATTCCTGATCCTTTGCAAAGAAATTTAGTTAATATGAATGATGATATCCCATGGTGTACTACTTCTTAGTCTCCTCATAGTCCAGAGTATTGTGTTATTGCTCTGAATTTATTTGAGAACCAAGAAAAAGATAAGCAATATGATCAGAGTGGTTGTGCAATGACTTCTTCACATGGATGGGATGAGGTTGAATCTACTGATGAAGAGGAAGAAGAATTTGATGATGTTGGATTTGGTGCTTTGAAGTGTGAGGAACATGTTTCCTTAAGGCAACCTTTTGATGAGGAAATTGATCAAATCACTGCAGACATGGTCACTCAAGCCAGGAGAAATTACAATTTAAGAAATAGGACAATTGGAAGCATAGATGGTAATCTAGGTAGCATGTTGATCAAGAAATCAAAAAAGAGTACACAACAGCATGAGGAAAAGGAGAAAGATGCTGGTGTTGTTAGTAAGGTTAAAGTAAAAAAGATGGGACCTGTTGCAATACCTCAAGATAAAGCAAAGACACCAAAGATAGTTGTTCCTATACCTCAGAAGGATGATGAGTTTATACACAAAGGTAAATCTTACTTGATCATCAAAGTTGAAGATAAAGATGTCACTGAGATTAAGGAAGACATGGGCAACCATACATATGTTCCCATTGATATGACTAAATTGCTTTCACAAATAACTATCAAGGTTCCATCATTAGAAATGATGAGGATAGAAGAGCATAAGGTGAAAGCTTTGGATTGGGTAAATGGTGCCTCTTCTATAAAGGTCCAAGAAATGAACAGAGGTGACAAGCATGTGGCTTCTTTAGATGACACACCTAACGGTAAAAATAAAGAAATTGTCTCTAAGATCCCTCAGATATTTTTGAATGCAAATGTTGTAAATGCTACATCAGGGATAGTTGATCCTTTTTTCTTGTCTCTTATAATAAGTGGCAAATTACTAAAAAATTGCATGATTGATTTTGGAGCATCAAACACTGTCATGCCTATAGAGATAATGAAGTCATTAGGGCTAAAGGTTGATACACCTCATGGGAGATGCCAAGCTATGGACTCAAGAGAAGTGCCAATTATTGGTACCGTTAAGGCTTTGCCTTATAAATTAGCAGCATTTCCTGAAAACAACTAACTATGAGTGTTCTTGTAGTTGATATTCCTCCTCAGTATGGAATGCTATTATCTAGAAAATGGAGTGCTTCTATGGGAGGAAGTATTCAATGTGACTTGTCTTTTGCTACTTTTAGCATTGAAGGAGAAAGTGTGAAAGTTTCAAGGGAAGCTAGAACTCCACATATGATTGAGGAGGATGAAGATGACAATATGAATTGTTTTGTTGACACTGATATTGGCTCTTTCCAAGTTCAGGAGAGAGAGGTGCAAGAAAAGGTCAAGCTTGTCCTTTTGGCTAATGATGAAAATAACATGGTAGAAGGTAATGTCTTATGGACCCTATATTTTGATGGAGAAAGTTCAAAGGAAGGTGCCAGAGTAGGAGTGCTATTGATATCCCCAAGTGGTAAGACCTTCAACTTTTATTTCACTCTCTTGTTCCTTTGCACAAATAATGTTGCTGAATATGAGGCCCTACTGATTGGTTTGAGACAAGCATCAAAAATTGGAATAAAACATCTTAGGGTGATTGGTGACTCTGAGTTAATAATTTCTCAGATTAGATCAAGGTATGCATCAAAGAATCAAAGGTTGAAACAATATAGAAATGTTTTTTGGGATGAAATTGAAGGTTTCAGTGCCTTTGGTATTGATTAGGTGGATAGAAGACAAAATAGGATGGCTGACTTATTGGAAAACATAACACTAAGGCCAGAGGATATTAATTTTGTGGAGATATCCAAAATTGAGTTCAAGTCTAGGCCTTCTATCCTAGACAATGTTGAGAATTGGTAGGTATTTTCTGATGATCAGGATATACGAA
Source organism: Chamaecyparis obtusa (assembly GCA_027943335.1). Lineage (NCBI taxonomy): Eukaryota > Viridiplantae > Streptophyta > Pinopsida > Cupressales > Cupressaceae > Chamaecyparis > Chamaecyparis obtusa. Next base: position 459,594 of record BSBK01002426.1, read on the forward strand.
GGTTTTTGTAGTGTGATTCTCATTTTGATGGTCAGGAGATGGATTTCAGCACTTATGTTGACATCAGAGATGGAAAAGAAAATGTTCTTGGGAAGGAAGTTTTGAAATTAAGGTCAAATACGATCCCAAGGGGATTGGTTGCTCTTGAAAGGGCATTTGCTGATAAAGAAAGGAATTTTTTTCCTAAATTTGTTGATAAGACAAATAATTTGGAGGAAGTAAATTTAGGAACAAGTCAAGTACCCAAAATTTTTTACATAGGTAAATGTTTATCCCAAAGAACTAGGAATAATCTGATTGATCTTCTCAAAAAATTTAGACATGTCTTTGCATGGTCTTATGATGATTTGGAAGCCTATAGAGAGGATCTATTCCAGCATGAAATACCATTGAAGGAAGGTAATAAACCTTTTAGGCAAAAATTAAGGCCTTTGAATCCTACCTTGGCACCAAAAATGCAAGATGAACTCAAAAGGATGATGGATGCTGGCATCATCAAGCCTGTCAGAGATTCTACTTGGGTGTCAAATTTGGTTCTAGTCAGAAAAAAGAATGGTGACAGTAGATTATGTGTTGATTTCAGGAATTTGAATATCAATTCTTTGAAGGACAATTATGGCTTGCCTAATATGGAGAATATGCTGCAAAAGGTTACTGGATCAAAGTTAATGTCCATGATGGATGGTTTCTCTAGATATAATCAGGTCATGGTCAAGGAATCAGAACAATTTAAGACTGCATTCACTACCCCTTGGGGAACATATGTTTATGTTAGAATGCCTTTTGGTCTGACAAATGTAGGAGCTACTTTTTAGAGAGCTATGGATGTCACCTTTTCAGACTTCATAAACAAATTTCTAGTGGTATATTAGGATGACCTCACAGCATATTCAGATAAGGAAAGCCAACATTGTGAACATCTTGAGAAGATTTTTATTAGGGCTATGGAGTATGGGATTTCCTTGAATCCAAAGAAGTGTTCCTTTGGTGTTATGGAAGGAAAGCTCTTAGGACATATTGTGTCCAAGGATGGAGTGAGAATTGATCCTGAAAGGGTTATGACTATAGACAAGCTTTCACCACCTAGAAATGTTAAAGGAATACAATCCTTCTTTGGGTAGGTAAACTTTCTAAGGAGATTTGTTACAAATTTTGTAGAAATCAGTATCCCTATCTCTAGAATGTTCAAAAAAGAAGCAAAGATTGAATAGACTAAAGAAGCAGATGAATCTTTTAGAAGTATCAAATAGGCCATCAAGGATGCTCCAATTTTGAGGACACCTAATTACGGTAAGCCCATGTAGATATTTTTTTTGCTTCTTGTCATATAGTTGCAGTAGTTTTATTGTAGAAGAATTCAAATGGATATGAACAACCCATATCATTCTTTAGCAAATCCCTACAAGTAGCCAAATTAAAATATGATATTACTGAGAAATAGGCTTATGCCTTAGTTAAAGTAGTCAAGGCTTTTAGATGTTACCTTCTGGGACCTAAGGTGGTAGCTTATGTTCCTAGTGCTACAGTTAAGGATATATTGGTGCAATAAGAAGTTTCAAGGAAAAGATGTAGATGGATCAATAGGATCCAAGAATTTAATGTTGATATCCAGATTACAAAGTTGGTAAGAGGCTTAGGTCTTGCAAAATTAATGGCACAAAGAAATTTAATTGCAAATCATGTGAATATGTTAGAAGAAGAACAAAGACCATATATTTGTGATATGGATTATTGTGACTGGTACAAAGATGTTATTGGGTACTTGCAAAAATTGATCCTCCCCCTGAAATGGATGAAAATAAAAGGAGAACTATCAAGTTGCAATCTCCAAGGTATGCCATTATACATGGTAAGTTGTGGTGGAGAAGAAATGAAGGAGTATTGCTAAAGTGCATAGACCATGAGAGATCTGAAGCTCTGTTAAAGGAAATGCACCAAGGTGTTTGTGGAGGACACTATATGGAAAAGACCATAGCTCACAAGATCCTTAGGTCTAGATTTTGGTGGCCTACAATCTTTAAGGATACACATCAGTTTGTAAGATGTGATGCATGTCAGAGATTTCATAGAAAGTTGAAGTTTAATGGAAATTTTCCACTCTGGCCTATTGTAGTTCAAGCTCCTTTCTAGAAGTGGGGTATTGACTTTACTGGGGAGATTCCAAATAAATCTAGTGGTGGAAATTCTTACATACTAGTGGCAACAAACTATTTTACCAAGTGGGTTGAAGCTATCCCTACTAGAAAGGCTACTAGCAAAGTGGTAGTAGACTTTGTGATGTAGAACATCTTTACCAGGTTTGGTTGCCTAGATGTAATTATGGTTGATAATGCAATGTGTTTTAGATCACAAGAATTTAGTGATTTTTGTCAACAATATGGGATACACATTTCATTTTCTTCCCCATATCATCCATAAGGAAATGGCCAGGCTGAGTCCACTAACAAAAGTCTGATTAAGATTCACAAGAGAGTGTTGGACAAGAATAAGAAAGCTTGGGACTCAAAGTTATGGTGGGCACTATGGGCTGACAGGGTAACTATTAAGAAAGCCATAGGTTGTGCTCCATTTGATTTTGTATATGGAATAAGTGCTAGATTGCCTCAAAATAATCTATTGCATATGTATAAGTTCATCCAGGTATATGATGAAGATTGGAATGATGAGATGAGAGTAAGAATGGATGAGCTGATCCAGTTGGAAGAGGTAAGGAGAAGTGCACATGAAAGAAATGAAACATTGTAGAAACAATATAAGAATTTGTTTGATAAAAGGGCTACTCAAAGGAGTTTTGAAATTGATGACCTTGTATTGATGTGGAATGCAAGATTGGAAGATAAGGGGAAGCATGGAAAGTTTGATCCAATTTGGTTGGGTCCTTATCTTATTGAAAGAAAATTGGGGACAAATTCTTATGTCCTGAAGGATTTAACTAGTGGTACTTTGGAATTGTGTGTTCATCGACAATTCCTAAAGTTTTACTTCTCCTGAAGTATCCTTTCCATGAGTAGTAGTTTAGGTTTTCCCCTGTATAGTCATGTTGTTTTTCATTTTTAGGTTGAAGTTTTGAGTTGGTCTGCTCTTCCAGGAGATTAGTTTCTCATTGTATTTGTAGGAGATACATTTCCCCAAGCATGAGCCACTATTAGCACAAGTAAAAATTTCCATGGTTTCGTCCTATTTTTTTGCCTCTCTAGTCTTTTTTTCTCCCATTTCCTGGCTAAACCCTAGGCAAAATTTCATAAATCTAGCCATTTGTTTGAAAAACCCTAGTGCACCCTATTTTAAATCTATTTTCATGTTACTTTTTGGGCCACTTAAAAATCCTAAAACCCACGTGTTTAAATCTTTCCTAAGTTTGGAGCCCGGTAGGTTTAATATTTTCCTAAGTCCCAGTGCTTGATTTTTCTAATGTTTTTGGCCTTTTTATTTTCCCGAGCCCAGCCTCTTTGACACCATCTAAATCTAATAGTGGGCATATGTTCTAATAAAATTTTTTAGAGGCTTGTGAACTTGTGCCAACCACTGATTCTACTTTGTGACGTATCCTTTCATTGCAGCGGGTCCACTGCCATGTAAGCATAGTTGGCATCCTTTAATTAGTCTGCGTGACCATGAGTTGGACATTCTGTCAGGCGGGCCTAGTATCTCAGTGTGAAGATTCAAAATCTATGACTGACACATGATCTCAAGGAATCTTTTGAGCCCTTGAGATTATATGTCGACCATCCGATATTCCAGTATGTTAAAGACAAATAGTGGGTCTGATGTGCCACATGGTGCTGACTTGCTTTTTCCTGATTGGTTGAGACATTGATGATTCAGAGAGTTTTCAGTGGGACCTGGTTGCTGATGTGTTTTGAGGGCCCTAACATCTACAGAGGATCTACGGTTGGCATAAGTTCTCATGGGTTTCATCAGAGCCATGAGATCTTGCGCCAACTATTGATTTTACTTTTTCTCAGGTGCTGACAAGGGTGGGTCATGTATGTCAGAGGGAGGTGACATGCATGTTTTTCATTGGTGTTGACTGCTTGTGTGGATATGGACTTTTCAAGGTTTCATGACTGTTGTGGAGATTAACGTGAGCTGCTCGATCTACTGGGAAAGAAAAGGATCTATGGTCACATTTTAAACTAGAGCTTGTATCTATTGTTTTTCAAATTCAAATTGTTTCTATAGGTTTTGGAGACAGTGCGCCGAATGAAGCCATATTATAGGACCATTTTTTATCGTTCCAGCTTGGTTTTGGGTGTGATTTTATGAGGAAGGTCTTGGTGGTTGTTCCAGCATGAATTGTTGTCCTTGGAGTTGGTACAGGGTTAGATCTGTTGCAGAATTTGATGATTATTTTTTATCTTACTAGCCTTGCGCTTGGATCTGATCTTGTCTGGCTTTCATTCTTTTTGTTGATTTGGGTAGTTTTGAAATTGTTGCTTTGAATGATCATCAGTGCTTGTTGCAATCCTTGAGATAAAATTATTTTTCATGATCATTCAAAGGCATTGGGAGTTAGGTGTTCAAAATTTTTTTTCTTGGTGAGCCCTATTCTCAATCAAGGGTTTGTAATAGTTTTTGATTCAGTGTTTGTTGATGAAAGAAGAAAGTTGCAGGTCTAAGCTATATTTTGCAAGTAGGGTGTCTTGTGATTCATTGTATATATAGAAGGAATTCATCATACTTAATATAAATATCTGATTCTTATCTCTCCTTTGTGTCAATTCAAGTAAGCTTTGAGTTTTCTAGCTCATTACATAGTGCTTTTATGTATGTATCTTCATTCTTGAGTTCTGATCTAGGATTGGATTAAACGATGCTCTAAATGTGATATGAGTTTGCCCTTGTCTATGTAAGGTTTTTTTGTAAGTAGTAAAGATTAGGATAAATGTATTTATGGCTATGAATTCTCAGATATTCTCAAATCTATTTGTCTTTGTGTCTAAGAAATCTACCCCAATGGATGAGGCACTGGCCTAAATGAGTATTTCTCTTGTTAACATACATTGATTGAAGTTATTACATTCCAAATATTAAAATCAATAACCTTTCTAAGCTTTAGGTCTTTGGTTGTGTGGTTGTGTTACCCAATAGTAATGGAGAGTCAATGAATGTGAGGTTAGCATTTAGTACTTTCTTACTATCAATATGTTATTCAAACCTAGTCTTTGGTGTGTAAAGTATAGTTTTCACTAGGTTAGGTGCACCTGCCTTGGTTTTGTAGAGCTAGAAGTGAAGAGGGTAGTCTTGTCCCTATAGTTGGTCTAGTTACCCTAAGATCCTTATACATTTTGGAACTAACCAATCCTAAAATCAACCTGAGGGTATATTGGCAGCCTAATAGCATAAGCGTCCATTTTGAACACCAACAGATTGAACCCTAGGTCAACACTTCATTACTTCAGGCACTATTTTGTACCTTCATTATCTATGTTCATCCACTTATGTATGTTTGCATTCATTCATATTCTTCTAAAAGTTGGCTATTAGCGACCATATAGGACCATTCTTGATGTTTTTCGGTCATTTGATGAAAAGATGTAAATAGGGACATCCGTGATAAAATAGGGATATCTGAATCCTTATGAGCTCAAATTCAAAATAGTAAGTGTATTAGTTTATTACTGATGTCCCTATTTTATCAAATAGCATCAATATAACAAACAAAGCATCGACCAATCAAATAGGGACAAGATGTGCTCAAAGAGTGAGCTCATAAAATAATATATTTAGTCTTAACAAAATATTATAAAACAACATATATTGTGTGGAGTATTTTATCTCTCTTTATTTGTTTTGGTGTTGATATTCACTATGTGGTACTCCCCGTTTATGATCATTTCATGAGGAAATATCTTGATGGCTCACGGGTTGCAATCTAGGGCATCATACATTGTTCATGAACTCACTATTTAATACTATCATTATTTACATCTTTTCATTTGGAATGCTTGATGACCCATGAGCTTTGAGAGATAGGGCATCATTTCTATTACCTTCAAGGCATTGTGTCAAGTGTTTGATCTTTCTTTATTTGTTTTGTTGTTGATATTCACTATATGGTACTCCCTGTTTATGATCATTTCATGAGGAAATGTCTTGATGGCTTGCAGGCTGCAAGCTAGGGCATCATGCATTGTTTATGAGCTCACTATTTGAGCACCTCATGTCCCTATTTGATTGGCTGGTGATCAAACAATAAGCTCATAAACAATGCATGATGCCCTAGCTTGCAGTTATCTCTTCTATAATGATGGAGGAGTGAAAGGTAATGATCAATGAGGTTGCTGCTATTAGATCATACATTAATACACTTACTGTTTTGAATTTGAGCTTGGGCATCATGCAATGTTATTGCTCTCATTGCATCCTTGCTGCTATTGTGTGCCATATGTTATTTTATACACTATTTATTTCATTGAGACCATGAGCTTGGTATTTGTAATGTATTTTCTGTTATTAGATCAATGTCACCATGTTGTTGAGGTTGTAGATGCATTGAATCACCACTACCATTCTATTTTGATAGTAGCAATATAACAAATAGAGCATTGTCCAATCAAATAGGAACATCAGTAAGATATTTAATGCATTATTACTTCATCATGATGATAAAAATTTCATTGGGTCAAAGCACATCGAATGTGGATAGCTTCATTACTTCATTAGATCTGTACCTTTCTTAATTTCACTAGCATCATGCAGCTTTCTTACTTATCCTTTAAAATGCAGATTCAAATATACTCCATGCCATAACATTAATGTATAGATGATGTATATTTGTGTACCTCTTTGTTTTGATCATGTAGATTTTTCACTACATGCAATGGGGCCTGCTTGGGGCTGCCAACCATGTTGTGATGTTATGATCTTTACTTGAAATCCATGATGTACTCCTCCCTTAATATGCATATTTGATGATTTTCTCCTTTGATTTGATGATGATGTATGCCCCTTCCATTGCTTATTCATGCTTTCTCATGATTTCCTTGTGTTGATGGGCATGGTGTGTGACTGTTGTGGTTGCATAATTTGGAAATGATGTCACAATGACACCAAATGAAGCATCAACATCTGGTGTTGATGTTGCACTATTTGAATGATGTAGTCACAATAGTGACTCACCAGGTGTTCATGCAGACATAAATGTAGCCATTTACTTTCTACAACATTCTTCTAAGTACACATGTCTTGTAGCATGGTTTTTCTTTCAGAAGTGTATGGCTTGACTATGCACATGCATAATTGTAGATGAGGATCACTAATAGGATTTCATTCATTGCTTAGATATTTTTTTATCTAACCCCCATCTCTCTTTTCTTTGTAGGTTCTAGATCATATAGGGGCACACTAGATTCATACCTAGGTAAAAAATTCATCACTTTAGGAAATGTCTGGCACCCTTATTATTTATGTTCATCCTCTTATGTATGCATGTACTCTTGCATTGTCTTCTGAAAGTTATTTTCCTTGTATAGTATATACAAGTTATTTTTCATATATATACATGTAATCTTTAGATGTGAAAATTTATTTTCCTTTACATGTATCTTTACATGAAATGAACACAAATTAAACAAGATCATCTAATAATGCAAACTAGGGTACTGTAGTCACTCATTTAGTAATTAGTTCCCCAAACCATTACTAAGGATTGAACATAAGTCTAAGTCCTGAAACCTATTGTTCTATGTGTCCTTATTGCCTTCATAATTTTGGTTCAACCCCTTTAGGATACCGAAGCATAGAGGCCAAGAAAAGTACCCAAGAGCACTTGAAAGAAAGATGAATGAAACCACTGTGCTTATGTGGGTAAACCCATATAAGTGTTCTTCCTTTGCATCACAACTCCTACTTGAGGATTCATAATTATGAATTTATGTTCAAGACTTATTATTACCTTGGTCCTTTTGAATCTTAGGATGACATCTCAATTGGAAAAGGAAAACCAAAACCTTTCATAGACCAACAAAAACCAAGCCCTGTGGGTGTCTTCTATTGTACAGTTATACTCATAAAATATATTTATAGCTATGAAATTCCATGCCTTGAAATTTTATAACATAGTTCCTCTTCATCAAAATAGAATGGAAGTGGTGATTCAATGCATCTACCCACATTCTATGTACTTTGATCCAAAGAAATTTTTATCATCATGATGAAGTAATGCATTAAATTTCTTACTGTTGTCCCTATTTGATTGTTTGGTGCTTTATTTTTTATATTGCTGCTATCAAAATAGAATGGCAGTGGTGATTCATTGCATCTATAGCCTCAACAACATGGTAACATTGATCCAATAATAGAAAATACATTACAAGTGCCAAGCTCATGGTCTCAATGAAATAAATAGTGTATAAAATAATATATCGTGCACAACAGTAGAAAGCATGCAATGACACCAATAAAATTGCATGATGCCCAAGCTCAAATTCAAAATAGTAAGTGTATTAATGTGTGATCTAATAGAAACAACCTCATTGATCATTACCTTTCATTCCTCCATCATTATAGAAGAGATAACTACCTACAACTCAATATAACAAACAAAGCACCAACCAATAAAATAGGGACATGAGGTGCTCAAACAATGAGCTCATAAATAATGCATGATGCCCTAGCTTGCAGCCCATGAGCCATCAAGACATTTCCTCATGAAATGATGATAAACATGGAGTACCACATAGTGAATATAAAAAATAAAACAAATAAAGAGAGATCAAACACTTCACACAATGCCTTTAAGGTAATAGCAATGATGCCCTAGCTCTCAAAGCTCACGGGTCATCGAGCATTACAAATGCAAAGATATAAATAATGCCAGTATTAACATAGAAGTGATAATGCATTAAATGTCTTACTGATGTTCCTATTTGATTGGCCGGTGCTTTGTTTGTTATATTGCTGCTATCAAAATAGAATGGCAGTGGTGATTCAATGCATCTATAGCCTCAACAACATGGTAGAATTGATCCAATAATAGAAAATACATTACAAATGCCAAGCTCATGATCTCAATGAAATAAATAGTGTATAAAATAATATATGGTGCACAACAGAAGCAAGCATGCAATGACAACAATAACATTGCATAATGTTGAGCTCAAATTCAAAACAATAAGTGTATTAATATATGATCTAATAACAACAACTTCATTGATCATTACCTTTCACTCCATCACTATAGAAGTGATAACTACCTACAACTATATTTCATAATTCCTACTTTGAAGTCATAGGTTAGTTTAAAATGGAGAAAGTATAAAAACTCACCAATTTAATCCCAAAACATCATATAAATGGAATTAATCACATCTCACAAATGTATAGATTAATAAAATAATATATTTAGTCTTAATAAAATCTTATAAAAAAACATATATTGTTTGAAGTGTTTGATCTCTCTTTATTTGTTTTTTTGTTGATATTCACTATGTGGTACTCCCCATTTATGATAATTTCATGAGGAAATGTCTTGATGGCTCACGGGCTACAAGCTAGGGCATCATGCATTGTTTATGAGGTCATTGTTTAAGCACCTCATGTCCCTATTTCATCGCTTGGTCCTCAAATAGTGAGCTCATAAATAATGCATGATGCCCTAGCTTGTAGCCCATGAGCCATCAAGATATTTCCTCATGAAATGATCATAAATAGGGAGTACCACATAGTGAATATCAACAACAAAACAAATAAATAGAGATCAAACACTTAACACAATTCATTGAAGGTAATAGCAATGATTCCTTAGCTCTCAAAGCTCGTGGGTCATCAAGCATTCCAAAGAAAAGATGTAAACAATACCAGTATTAAACAGTGAGCTCGTGAATAATGTATGATGCCCTAGCTTGCAGCCCGCAAGCCATCAAGACATTTCATCACAAAATGATCATAAATAGGGAGTATCACATAGTGAATATCAACAACAAAACAAATAAAGAGAGAACAAATAGTTCACACAATATATGTTGTTTTATAAGATTTTATTAAGACTAAATATATTGTTTTATTAAGATTTTATTAAGACAGTATTTTGAGTTAGTTTTATGTTGTTTAATAAGATATTTATTAAGACTAAATATATGATGTAAACTCAATATAAAAAATAGAGCATCGAGCAATCAAATAGGGACATGAGGCTCTCAAACAGTGAGCTCATAAACAATGCATGATGCCCTAGCTCTCAAAGCTCGTAGGTCATCGAGTATTCCAAATGCAAAGATGTAAAAAATGTGAGTATTAACATTGATATTGTGTCATTAAATCAACATATTCCATCAAAATGAAACTGAGTTAATGAGAAGACAAAGCTCAAATGCCTACCTCAAGTCCTGGTTGCAATATGAAGATTAAATGCTAAGGAGCTATGTTATAAAATTTCAAGGCATGAAATTTTATAACTGTACAAATTTAAAATTTCAAGGAATGAAATTTGACCTCTGATTTGATCTTGATAATGTCCCCTCCATTTCTTATGCTTGATCATGATTTCCTTGTGTTGATGGGCGTGGTGGGTTACTATTGTGGATGCATCATTTGGAAATGATGCCATAGCCACACCAGATAGAACAACATCTGATGTTATTGTTCCACTATTTGGATGAATCAGTCACAATAGTGATTCACCAGGTGTTTATAGAGACATAAATGCAGCCACAATAGTAATTCACCAAGTGTTCATAGAGACATAAATGTAGGGCTTCATTTGGATTCCAGTGCCTATATACTGCACATGTTCGTAAGTGCATTTTCTTGAGTTCACATGTTTCTGTAGCATAGTTCCTTTTAGAAGTGTATGGCTTAACTATGCACATGCATAATTGTAGATGAGGATCAATAATAGGGTGTCAGGCATTGCTTAGATACTTTGGATCTAACCCCATCCTTTCCTTCCTTGTAGTTTCTGGATCATACATGAGCATACTGGATTGAACCCTAGGTCAACACTTCATTACTTCAAGCAATATCTGGTACCTTCATTATTTATGTTCATCCAGCTATGTATGTTTGCATTCATTCATATTCTTCTGAAAATTGGTTATACTCATATTCTTCTTGTGTCTGAGTCTTCTAACTATGATCAATTTAATGCTATAAATCTTGACATAGAATTCGATATCAACCTATCATATATCCATTCCAAATGATATAACTCCATTTGAATAAACATACATGCCGACCATTTGACAAAATGTCGATATGAAATCTAGAGCAATACATTAATTTTATAGTGAATTCATGATTTATAATGCCCCTTTATTTATAGTGAATTAATTTTATAGTGAATTCATGATTTATAATTCAGTTGTAGCAACTCAATGTGCTTGAACTCAAGAATACCCCTTACTTGGTTTCCTACAGAGCCTTTGGCAAAATTTGTTAGAAAATTAAAAGTTTGGTCAAAGTAAGTGTATAAATGAAGGATGAAACACATAGGAGACATCTCCAATTTGTTTTGCAAATATACACATTAAGGATCATGTTAGATAATACAAGGGAATTTGAACAAAATAGGGAGATAATCACTATATTGTTGTCTAACTTTCAAAGAGAAGGTGATGATAAATGTTATTTTCCATGTAAGAGTTGTAATGGTTTAAAGACAAGAAGAATCAAAATCAAAACAGAAAAGAGACATTGTAGGGAGAATGGTCATATTGAAGGGGGGTTTGATTCTAAAAGAGTGTATTTAATCTCTATATGGTTAAACAACCTCACTAGTTAAGACTGTTCTCATTTGTAGTGGGCATGATGAGAATCAAATCACTTGAAAGACATCAGTATTTAGACATGCACAAATTAGTGACGTGATTAATAAAATTACCTCTCTTTATAATTTTCTAGGGTATTTTTTTATATTAATACATTTAATCTAAATACTATCTTATGAGAGTTGCTTTTGCTAATTTTCTATTTCCTTGCACATTAATGATGTTAAATTACAGGTTATTCTCTTTGTTCCCTGCAATGGAGTGAGCTAATTCTAAAAGTATAAATAGATCATTTTAATAATGAATAAATTCCTTCACAAGATGTAATAAAAACACTGGCAAGGCATGAGAACTATTTGACGAAATGCCACAATAGTGGTGTCTCATGCAATGCTGAGATATTCAAAATATTGTTAGATAAATAGATAATTTTAACAATTTATAATGTCCTTCACAAGATATAATGAAAACTATGGAGTGAACTATGTTTGTCTGATTATATAACTATTATCTTATGTTAGGTATCCCACATAGTCTCATGGATTGTCAGGTACAAGTCAGTACAACCCATAGAGATTAATGTCTTTAACCATTTATAAAATATCTCTCTCATTGCCACCTATCTCTCTCATTGCATGAAGTGCAGGTATCGGAAAATAGGTATTTGTCAGAATTGTCTTCCTCGAGCGAGGAAAATGTAGGAATGGAAGAAGAAAGTGAGACATTTAGTATGTCTAAATCAATGAGATCAACTCGAGGTCAAAAGATCAAAAAGAAATTCAATAAACACATGAAATTTTTCCTTGCTCAAGGGGGGTCGTGTTCTTATGATGATGAGAGAAAAGGAAACTCCGAGGTGTCCTTTAGGTACAAACATCTACAGAAACAATGGGAACCTGATGAACTTCCTTCAATAAACACTGATTTTTGTGTTAAAGAGAGGATATATCGCATAGCACTATCTTCATTACATGGTTTGGGCCTATTTTCCATGGATAGCATAAAGGTCTCTTATAACAAAGTTGTCGAATTGATGGAGTATGTCAGACCTTGTTATTATTACAGTAGTTGGATGTAGATTGTTAAATATAAAAAAAGTATGTGTAGGTATGCACTCGTGACAAATTACATACAATAAAAATTCAATGAAAAAAGTAAAACAATAGCTATATAAATTGACGGAAGGCCAAAATCATTAGAGAATATTGTAGGTTTTATAAATAGTACATGGCCTGCGTCAACTAAGAAGCAACCCAATTGCATATTTGAGGTGCACGAGGTAAATCACATATTTGTATGTGCGATCAAATCAATATGTGGAGGCGAGGAGCTGTTTATCGATTACAATTTGAATCACATAGATATAAAAAACCCCATCACTATCATGGATGAGGTGGTATGCATTTTGATAATTTTCTATTATTCAACGTAAGTTAGAATAAGAACACATGTGTTTTAACATGTCTGAATGTTTTTTTTTGAAATACAGAGCTATAGTATGGATCAACAGCCACATGATATGCACAATGGTAATTAGTTCTCATGGGACTTCTTCTTCCTAACAGGTAAAACTCATTGTTGTTGTACAAATACACATATAAGAAAACTTTTTATGCATATTTTTTGTTATGTTAATGCATATTTTTTGTTGTTCTACTATTTTGGATGGCTTTTAAGTAAAGTGCTAATAATATTATTCTCACAAATGAGTTCTGATCAGAAAAAGGGAAAGGACCAAGTAGTCCATGACGAGCCACAAGATGAGAAGGATCTATTCAATGTTGATCTTTTATCAGAGGTTAATCATGTTCTTGCACTGCAAAGGGTCCTTGATGCAATATCAAAAAAGATAGCTCAAATGGTAGATATTCAACCTCACACTCTTGAAATATAGAGGACATAGGATGTGTTGATTCATTGTGTTTGAAATTATACAGTAAGTATTAATGTAGTTTTTAATTATAACAAAAGTTCAATAATGATTTTTATAGTATACTATTTTATTTATGTCATTAACTAAAATATATATGTGTTATCTTTATAGAGGATGCTAAATACATTATAGGGCAACACCTTAGATGCAAATACTTTGGGTGGTACATCACATATTTTATCCTCCATCTTGTCCATGGTTATCCATATTTTTTTATGCTCTAGCAATATTTTTTTTCAACACCTGCTATTGATCCTATGTTGAGTACGCTACCTACTGTGAGGATCAGATCCATACAGGTACTACCACCTTCAATGTCCATAACACATAGCATGACCACAGATGTGATGGAAACACTTATTGTTAAGTAGACTCCTCTTTTTCTCTTTCATTTATCATGTGTTTATTTCACTTGAACTATATATTCTTTCTTAGGGGGAAGTTTGTAATATTGGATTCATTTTATGTAGGAGGTGATGATGCAATTCTTGGATGTACTTGTGTTAAATGTATGGGAACAATACATAATTGTGATCAATTTCTCGTGAGCAATGAAGATGGACTTCCCTTAAGAGCAGCCCAGCTTCCAAGTACTTTAAAGATTGATCCTTTCTTTTACTATACAATATAATAATCATAATGTAATGCACTAACCCCTTGTATAGTCCCTTGCAATAACTAATTATAATAATCTTGTTATTATCTTGTAGGGAATAATCTATTTTATGAAAAACTTAATGATGAATGTTTGCGCATTTTCGGGCTGACCATATGCACATGGTATCATATTTTGATTTCATTGCAAGATCAGAATTCATTTCATCCCTTTCTTCAAGTATATTAAAAGGTAGCTTCACTTCATTTATGAATCTAACAATTTTTTTTCTTAAAAGGTGGTCATGACAAGATAAAGGGTTAAAGAATAAACTCATTGACTCTATGACAACACTTTTTGGACCTGAAGTCTTTCATAGACTTAAAATCCTTGACAAAGTTGGCCATATTTTGAAGTATATTAGGGATAATTGTAGGAGCCAAATATAATGCAACCCTTATTATGAGTGGCCTCCCTATATTCCTATTAATGAGTGGGAGAATCTTAAAAATGATGCACTTGAGAGAAGCGTAAGACATAGTGGACAAGTACTATCACCCAAGGAAAGAAGGTACGTGATAATATTAATAATGAAATTATGTACTATTTACTCTTTATACTTATGTGATCTAACATATTTTAAACATCACATAGGTTTCCTAAGACAACAAAGGCAACATAAGCAAGAAAACAAACGCATGGGCAACACAAGCTTGGCTCGGGTGGATATTCAAATCTTGTTGCATGAGTTATAAGTATTAGTTGTTAGAATAACTAAGAGGGGTAGTGAATTAGTTAGATCATTTATCCTATAGTCCCAATCACAATTATACAACTCTTCAAACAATTCCAAATAACTCTATAGCTCGATAACACAAAATACTACACTGTCTATGTCTTTACCGATTACCAGTAAATAGCTTACTATGATTACTGACCAAATAAAATATGCAATATGTAAAGTATGATAACAAAAAATTCACCATAGAAACACGTAACACAATGATTTAATGTGGAAATCCTGTTAAGGGAAAAACCACTTGGGACCGGTAAGCCAAAATAAATTTCACTCTTCTGAAGTGAGCTTGGTGAAGAGCCAACCCTATTAAAGGTTACAAAACACAATGTAAGGTGTGACCATGTTGGAGGATTTAAGACTAATAGTTATCATCCAATTGAAATTCACTATGGGGTTGATAGGATAACAATGTACATTCTATGAATGACATAGGGCATAACTCAAGATGCTTAAGTCCACTCGATTAAGAGATTTTTCTGTTACAATGGTTGAAATAAAATAGTAGGTGATTTGATTATAATACAACTTGATTTTGTAGATGTTCAAATCTATTCAAAGCCTATACAAATCCTTTGATCAATATTTCAATTCAGTTCTTCAACATTCAATAACTTGTTGTCACTTGGTAAAAGCTCTCTGACACTCGGTTAACTCTGTAGTTCAGTTCTCCTTGAACCAGTCTGATCAGGCATGCATGAAGTTGTGTTCACATGAAATCTCTACAGTCTTTTTTATTCTGACATAGTTTCAACAATGAAACCAATGTCTCTTAAATAGATAAGTAAACCATTTTCTTTTCATCCATTAGATTTTTCCTCTTAATCTCCTTCATTGATTTTGTCACTTAAACCTTCCTCAGTAGATGTGTCAATAACACATTTCAATTCCATCCTTTAGATCTTCTTCAAATTTTGTTAGCCATGGATATCATAACAAACTTTATCTTCAACCTTGAAATCATAAACATTCCAGCTCATCAATTTCTATCAGCTAAACTAAACATTTATTTATTTCATCCATACTCAGTTAAAAAATAAATGCGTTAGTGAAAATAAGCTCAGTTGATACTATCGCTTGGTATACACTACACTCGCTCGATGTATACTAAAGTGCTTCATTTGCCGACCACACTGCTTTGTACAATTTTGCTCTCTTCTTCATCATAGATAAATGCAACATAATCAAGTCAATAACATAAGTTCATAGACTCATCAATAAGTTACCCAAATTATTCCTTATCCTCATCTATCATATCTATCTTCCTCATGTAGATATCTCAGTTCTTCATCTCTTTCTCCCTTCTACAAATGTTTAGATGTTTGTAACTTACAAGATAAGTACTATCAAAACTAGTTGACATCAATGAAAACATATTACTAATTTAATCATCTTACATATCAATTCAATAACTCAGTGATCTCTAATCACTAATCTTCAAGTCATTCAGATATTCAATTAGTTCTAGTTCATCAATCTCTCCCTTTGGCATTGATGGCAACACATGCAATATGAAATATGTCATACACATACCAAACATAGGTTCCACAACTCTATAAGTAAATGTTGTAGCTTGGTAAGCTCTCCCTAGCATGATTTTTAATATGTTTAATCACTACCTTACATAACATCATTACATGTGTAGACTGTCCTCTACATATTTGATCTTTTCAGCTCTCCCTGAATTTCTTAGTTTATCTCTCCCTTAGATAGATGTGTCATGATCTATGTCCATACTGATCTTTCATTTTGACAAAAATCTTTGTCTGGTATTCCATTGATCAACTTCTCTCCCTGTTTCATATTGAGATCTCTCTCCCTTTGACAAAAATATCAAAGAGCAATATAAAACATACAGCTCTATAGTATCCAAGTAACTCACTGTTGTTCGGTACAAACATTTGTATCTCAGCATACTGATATGCCAATTCTCCAAACTTTCCTTCAAAACTTTAGACAAAATCCAAAGTGTGAGCTGTGTTGCATCAACATGAATGATCTTTAGATAAGATTAGGCTGATGCAAACTGCAGATCACATTAGTGACTAGTAGACAGGGAATAGACCCCAAGTCTAGTCCTCAAGTATTAAAAAGTGTCCTTCGGTAACTGCTTGGTAAAGATATCAACAAGTTTCTCCTTTGATGTAACATATTCTAGTTTTACTTGCTTCTCCTGTACTTGTTCTCTTAAGTAGTTATACTTAATTGATATATGCTTTGTTTTTGAATGCATCACTGGATTCTTAGAAATATTTATTGCACTAGTGTTGTCACAATATATAATCACCGGCTCAATGATTACCTCATTCATACCTTCCAACACTTGTTTGATATAAGAAATGTTTGAATAGTTTGTAGCAGCAGCAACATACTCTACTTTGGTAGATAGATTGAGAAATACAAGGATGTTTCTTACTTGTCCAGGTTACAAGTCTTTCACCAAAGAAAAATTCTCCTCCGGTTGTGCTTTTTTTGTCATCTATATTTCCAGCCCAATCAACATTGGTATAAACTCTTAGTTCAAATTTTCCTTCCTTTGGATACCATAATCCATAGTCCTCTATTTTCTTCAAGTATCTCAGGATTCTTTTTGTAGAAACCATGTGTGAATCTTTAGGATTGGCCAAAAATCTAGCCACAATCCCAACTACATGTGCAATATCAGGGTGACTATGTACCACATACATTAGTTTACCAATCATAGATTGGTATAGTGCTTGATTTACCTCTATGAATTCATCATCTTTAGTCAATTTACAGCCTGTGATCATCTGTGTTCCAACTGGTTTAGCATCTTCCATGTCAAAAGTTCTCAATACTTCCTTAATATACTTTAATTATGTGATGAATATTGCATCATTCTGCTAAATAACTTGCAATCCTATAAAGAACTTAATCTCTCCAAACATTGACATTTCAAATTCCCTTCTTGTCTCATCAGCAAAAGATTTACATACATGATCTTGTCCTCCAAAAATTATATCATCCACATATATTTTAGCAAGCAAAATAGTATCATCAGATCCTCCTTTCATATATAAATTATTGTTCTCACTAGTTCTTACAAAACCATTACTTAACAAATAAGCATGCAGCCTTTCATACCAGGCTCTCGGTGATTGCTTCAAACCATATAAAGCTTTTTGTAATCTACATACCATGTCTTTCTTGTCTGGATCAACAAATTCTTTTGGTTGTTCTATGTAGACCTCCTCTTCTAGTATTCCATTCAAAAATTCTAACTTAACATCCATTTGGTATGCCTTGAAATTCTTATGTGTAGCATATGCCAGTAACATGCAAACTCCTTCTAGTCTAGCAATAGGTGCAAAACTTTCACCATAATCAATTCCTTCCTCCTATGCATAACATTTGCAAACTACACTGGCCTTGTTCCTAGTAACTTTTCCATTTTCATTCAGCTTGTTTCTAAAAATCCATTTAGTACCGATAACATTTTTATCTTTTGGTCTAGGTACTAAAGTCCATGTCTTTTTTTTCTCTATTTTTTCAATCTCCTCATTCATTGCATTGACCCATTCATCATTTTCAAGTGCAACCTTAACATTCTTTAGTTCAAACTTACAAACTAAGCATGTGTTCTATCTCAACTTACTTCTATTCTGCATGCTAGATTACTTGTCTCCAATGATTTGGTTCTCAGGATGATGTCTCCTGACAAATATAGTGAGCACTTGATCTCTTTTGTGTTCCTCAGTCTATTCGGATTCATCTCTTTCCTTGGTAGCCTCTTCCTAATCCTCAGTTTCCCTTTGTTGTTCCTAATCCTTGGTTTCCTAGTGCCTTCTTCATCATTTTTATCAGCAAATTCATCAACTCTAACATTAGAACTTTCAATCATTTTATTAGTAACTTTATTCAGACACTTATAAGCTTTACTTTTAGTAGAATATCCAAGAAATATCGCTTCATCAACTTTAGAGTCAAACTTTCCATTTCTATCATCTTTCAGAATAAAACATTTGCTACCAAAAATATTCAAGTAACTTACGCTCGGTGTGTGTCCAAACCATAACTCATAGGGTGTTTTGTTTGTGTCTTTCTTTAGTTGTACTCTGTTTAGTACATATATAGCTATGATGATTGCTACTCTCTAGTACATCTGTGCAACATTCTTTTCTATCATCAATGTCCCTGCACAATCAACTATAGACCTGTTTCTCCTTTCTGCAATCCCATTTTATTGTGGTGTTCTCAATGCAGCTACTTGTCTCTTAATGCCATGCTCATTACAACAGTTAGTGAATTCATCATAAATAAACTCATGAACTCTATTGGATCTTAGACATTTTAGTTCCTTTCCAGTTTCCTTTTCAGCTTTAGCTTTGTACCATTTAAACATCTTAAATGCTTTAGATTTATCCTTTAAGAACATAACAATCATCAATCTAGTGTAATCATCAACAAATAGAATAAAATATCTATCTCCATAATAGCTTTGAGTTCTCATGGGACCACATAGGTCGGTGTGAACTAACTCCGATATTCTTTTTATTGAATAGTCTTTACTTTTGAAACTATATTTTGTCATCTTACCTTTCTAACATTGATGACACATAACATGATCCGGTTTAGTTAGGCTAGGTAGACCTCTAACTTTTCTCTTTTTATTGATCTTGATCATATTGTCAAATTTTACATGACATAAACTTTTATGCCACAACCATGCATCTTCATTTTTAACTAGCAAACAAGAAGTCTCAATATTTTAGGATAAAATAAGTTCCCTTTAGATTTTCCTCCTGTCCCGACAAGCTTTCCATTTTCATTGTAGATCTTCACCTTCTTTCTTTCAAATGCCACTCGATGACCTAAGTTCATTAAGTTGTGCCACACTTAGAAGATTATAGTTTAGTCCTTTTACCCAATACGTATTATCACATCTAATTTTATCATTTATCAATAAAGATCCTTTTTCTTTAACCATGCAAGGTGTATCATTGCCAATTCTTATTGATCCTCCATTATAATGCTCCAGATGATCAAAATTATCTTCATCACTAGTCATATGATGTGTACAACCACTATTAATGATCCATGTATCATTTTTACTAACCTTAGAAATGAATGTTGTTTCTACATACCTTTCTTCTTCCTCCGAGTCATCTTTCATTGCAACAAATACTACCTCAATGTCATCATTTGTGTTGGTTTCAGTGTCCTCTTCTTAAACTAAGTAGCATTCCTTTTTTCCCTTATCTTTTTTATCTCGGTTACTTCTGTTATAGTGTTGGTACCCTCTATTTTTTCTTCTTGCATAGCTTCCATCACCAGATCGGTCTTGGTCTTTGTCTTCCTCTTTCCTGTTGGGACATCTAGCAGCAATATGGCCAACTTCTTTATAGTTAAAACATGCTAAAGGTAATTTAACCTTATATATACCTTTACCTTTAGGCAATATTTGGGCCATAAGAGCTTCAAGCTCATCAAAATCATCATCAGTATTAGTATCCCTGTTATCATGTCTACTACTAGATTTACCGATCTTCAGAGAAGACTTAAAAGCAAACTCAATAGAAGGTACAATACTATTATCAAAGTTGTTTAGCTCAAAATTTGTTAGCTTACCAATCAGATTATCAAGAGTAAGAGTGTTACTAGATATAGACCTCATTTTATGTATTGCAGATATTCTAATTGCATAAGTAGGCAATAAGGTTCTCAGAATTTTTATTACCACTATATCTTCATCAATGACACCATCAGATCCTTGGATAGAATTAAATGTACCTCCTTGATTTGATTTGTATATTGTACAATGTTCTCTCCTTTCATTTTCATATCATCAAATGTCCCTCTTAAACTTTCAGCTCTTGCTCTTTTCACATTTTCATCTCCACCATAAACTTGAGTAAGTTTATCCCACATCTACTTTGAAGTAAGGCAATCCTTGACATCTTCAAATTCAGCATCAGATAGAGCAACAAAATTCTTCATCATAGTAACATTATGGTCATGTCTATCTCTTAATTTATTAAGAGTCAAAGGTCCTATAGACAGTGCTAAGTAGCCATTATCCAATAGGGTGAGGGAAGAATTCCCAATTCCAGATATATGAAGTCTCATTTAGCTTTGCCATATTGTAAAGTTGTCCTTGTTCAGCTTTGGCTCTTCCCTCTTATATATTTTGTGATCTTTCTATTGAAGTCCTTAAAACTTTGTTCCAAGAAACTTTTTCTTTGATACCAATTGTTAGAATAACTGAGAGGGGGGGTGAATCAGTTAGATCAGTTATCCTACAATCCCAATCACAATTATACAAATCTTCAAACAATTCCAAATAATTCTATAGCTCGGTAACATAAAATACTACACTATCTATGTCTTTACCAATTACCAGTCAATAGCTTACTGTGATTACCGACCAAATCAAATATGCAATATGTAAAGTATGATAACAAAACATTCACCATAGAAATACATAACAAAATGATTTAACGTGGAAACCCTATTAACAGAAAAACCACCTTGGACTGGTAACCCAAAATAATTTTCACTCTTCTGAAGTGAGCTCAGTGAAGAGCCAACCCTTTTAAAGGTTATAAAACACAATGTAAGGTGTGACCTTGTTAGAGGATTTAAGACTAACAGTTATCATCCAACTAGCATTCACTATGGGGTTAATAGGATAACAATGTGCATTCTATGAATGACATAGGGCATAACATAAGATGGTTAAGTCCACTCGGTTAAGAGATTTTGTTTTTACAATGGTTAAACTGAAATAGTAGGTGATCTGATTACAATACAACTTGATTTTTTAGATGTTCATATCTATTCTAAGCCCATACAAATCCTCTAATCAATATTTCAATTCTATTCTTCAACATTCAATAACTTACTGTCACTCAGTAAAAGTTCTTTGATGCTCGGTTAACTCTGTAGTTTGGTTCTCCTTCAACTAGTTTGATCAGGCATGCATGAAGTTGTGTTCATGCGAAATATTTGTAGTCTTTTTTCTTTTTGCATAGTTTGAACAATGAAACCAATGTCTTTTAAATAGACAAGTAAACCATTTTCTTTTCATCCATCAGATTTTTTTGCTTAATCTCCTTCGTTGATTTTTCCACTTAAACCTTCCTTGAAAGATGTGTCAATAACACATTTCAATTCCATCCTTTAGATCTTCTTCAAAAAATTTAGGTGTGGATCTCATAACAAAATTTATCTTCAACCTCAAAATCATAAACATTCCAGCTCATCAATTTCTGTCGGTTGATCTAAACATTTAGTTCTTTCATCCATACTCGGTTAACAAAGAAATGCATTGGTGAAAACAAGCTTGGTTGATACTATCGTTTAGTATACACTACACTAGCATGGTGTATACTGAAGTGCTTCATATACTGACCACACTACTTTGTACAGTTTTGCTCTCTTCTTTATCATAGATAAATGCAACATAATCAAGTCAATAACATAAGGTCATAGACTCATCAATAAGTTACCCAAAGTATTCCTTCTCCTCATCTGTCATCTCCATCTTCCTCATGTAGATATCTCAGTTCTTCATCTGTTTCTCCCTTGTATAGATGTTTAGATGTTTGTAACTTACAAGATAAGTACTGTCAAAACTCGTTGACATCAATGACAACATATTACTGATTTAATCATCTTACATATCAATTCAGTAACTCAGTGATTTCTAATCATTGATCTTCAAGTCATTTAGATATTCAATCAGTTGTAGTTCATCATTAGTAAATGAAAAATCATATGAAAATATTTATAAATTACAATCAATTTAGTTTTGATGAAATTCACTACAATACAAATTCATGGTACAAATAAAAAATGCAGGCCTTGGAGTTCAAAAAACTGATTACAGATGAGGAAAAGGAAATAGGCTACAAATAAGGCTATAAAGTCATGGCGGAGTGATACCGAGCAATGAGTGCACAAGCTTCTTCTACTAGATCTATTGATCAAGTAAATAAGCCAATTGATTTTTATTTCAGGTTGAATACTTTACCAATTACTGGATTTGATGTTAAGCTCCAACATAAAGTGAATATATTTGTTTTAAGGAAACAATGATTATATATTTTTTTAAAGCTTTAAAGTGAATATATTTATATGTATTGAACTGAATGATTAACATTTCTCAGTATTTGTCTTTTATTTATATGTATATATTGTCAATAAATGCACTAATTATTTACATTGGAATGCAGCTTGCTAATATTGATACTACACCAGCCAAGCACAATGGAGGCGTCGATTTGAATGTGAATTGTAGTACTCAAGGTATACATTTTCTATTCAAATTTTGATTAATGAATATTTAATACAAGTAAACATGTTGAATTGAATTTGGCATAGTAATAAAAATTTAATTATAATGTGTTGGGATTAATAAAACATTTTGTATTGCAGTTGCAGGGGATGTAGAGGTTGTTCCCGATGAGCGTGTTGAGCTTCAAGCTATCAGGAAAGATGATGTGGTTGGAAAAGGTAAAGAGTGTCACGTTTATGTTTTTTAAAGTATTGAAATGCTTGTAACAATAATGAATATATTTTTAAATTAACCTCAATTATGATAATATGTTTTTAATTGAAGCCTTTTATTTTTTATTGCAAAGGACCTGCCTTTGCAAAGGACAGTGAGATCATGTGCACAAAAAATAAGAAATGATGATGTGGACATGGATATGCCTCTGCAAGAATATAGGGAAGCAGAATAAAAGAAAAAGCCAAAAAAAAATGATTCTCATTTATGCAACTTATTTGATAATGACTGATGTTTATTTCTTGATGTTTATTTACACGTGTTTGAGCTTAGTTCCATGTTTTCTTTCATTCTTGCATTTGAAATGTTAATGGGTTGCATACAAAGGTATGCCATAATTCTATAGGGTTTTCTCCCTCCAAGCATATTGTTTCTATCATTATTTCTTCTACTCTTTTCAAAAAATCTATTTATCGCTACTAGAAACATTGAGTTTCCTTTTATACACTGTTGTAATTTTGGAGGGGTTTTCACTAAATTTTAGTGAATTTCATATTTTGGGAGAAATTAGTATTAGAATGTTCAATGGGTTCTTTTCTAAAACACACTACTTGAACAACAACAAAACTTGTAATACAAATGCTGATTGCAACTACCAAGTTAGAAGCTTCACAAAAAACCTTAAATCATCATCTTGTCTAGAATGGTTAATCAATTTTTTAAGGTGGACTAGTTGTGATGATGAGATGTGCCATTCTGATTCTTGAAACTTGATTTGTAACCATAAGTGATGGAGTTGAGGGGAGATGAAGGAATACCAAATAGTGAATTTGGAAATTATCATCAGAGAAATTGTAGTGGACATCTGATCAATAGTTAAGATAGTAATGACTGCGAGAGAATGAATAGTGGTTACAGTTGTAGTGGGAAAGAAAGTGGAGGCTGTCCATGAAGAAACTTGTCGAAAGAGATGGTCTATACGAAATAAAGGAGCATGAATGCTACCTATAATTGGACCTTAGTCAAAGGCTACCTATAAGATGAGCACTACAAAGATGCATAATTGAATTTACATCCAAATCATCTGTGTATCCCTTGCACCTTCTTTCATTGCAAGTGCTAGTGTACTTTTTAATAATAACAAAAGTTCAATAATTATTTTAGATGTTAACTATGACAATGTCTTGGTTTCAGGAAATGCATAAGGAGACACCTAGTTCAATATGCAATCTCAACTCATATACATAGGATATTAGGTGGAGCTGAAAGACACAACAGGTTTGGATTTTTTATAGAGATCTTTAATTGCATATTTTAAGTTATAGACCATTGTGAACATTGTAATTTTGACCTATTAAAAAAATATAAATGTGCTAGGTCTTCTCAGCTCCACCTTCTATTCGTACATATTCTGCTTGTGTTGCACATGCATTCTTGATTTAGAGTGGGAAAATTTTATTTTTGATGCGAGGGAGAGAAGCCAAACACATAAAGAACATGCAAATAAACACAACAACTACAAAACATAAATGTAGGTATCACAATAGCTGAGAAACATAAATGTAGGCATCATGGTCACAATTGTTTGGAGACACAACATAATTGAATGCTATACCCAGAGGATGCAACACAACCACTACTCCTATAGTTCTAAGTTGACACCACAGGATCCAAAAACCATATATAGATTCCTTATCTTTGGTTTTTGGATCCCACAGTGTCCGCTTAGAATTGGAGGAGTAGTTGTTGTATTTCATCGTTTGGGTATAGCATTCAATTATGTTGTGTCTCCAAACAATTGTGACCATGATGCCTACATTTATGTTTCTCATTTGTTGTGTCTCAAGACCCCTTATGACCCTTATAATCCCTAAAAATACATTTTAGAGGTCTTAAAATGTCATAAAGGGTCATAAGAGGATCCTAGGAGGGGCCAGTTGAGCTTCCACCTTCACGTGGTTGGCCCTGTTAAGTAGAGAATGATAAACTATTCTCAAAACAAAGAGAAGCTCAATAATTTAAGATCTCAATCCACGTACGATAAATATATATTTCTTTTTGAATAATAGTGAGAGACATCACAATTAAAATGGAAACCACATAATAAATTCTTAGAATAACTAAGAAGGGGGTGAATCAGTTATCCATAGTCCCAATACAAAATGTATAACCAAAAACAAATATCTTAAACTTCTGCAACTCGGTAACATAAGATAGTATTATGTCTATGCTTTTACTGATTACCAATTAGTAACAAGTAGAGATTATTGACCAAATCCAATATGCAATATGTAAAGTATGACAACAAACAATCATCACAGTAGACACATAACAAAAGAGATTTAACATGGAAACCCTGCTAAGGGAAAAACCACCTGGGACCGGCAACCCAAAAATTGTTCACTCTTCTAAAGTGAGGTCAGTGAAGACCCAACCATGTTAAAGGTTACAAACACACTGTTAGGTGTGACCTTGTCAGAGGATTTTAGACCGATAGTTATCGCTCAACCAACATTCACTATGGGGTTGATAGGATAACAAATGTACACTCTATGAATGACATTACAAGACTTTCAGGTCTACTCTGTTAAGAGATTTATCTAATTACAATGGTTAAACTGTAACAGCAATTTGTTTTGAATATAACACAACTACAATTTTAGATTATTAGATCTACTTTAAACTCATTCAAATCCTCTGATCATTATATCAATTCTGTATCAATCACTATTCTATAACTTACTATCACTCGGTAATAGATTTCTGACGCTCGGTTATCTCTGCAGGTCGGTTCTTTCTTAACCAATTTGATCAGGCATGCATGAAAACTTGTTCACATGATATCTCTACAATCTCCTTCTTCTGACAAGTGTTTCATTATGAAACTCTAGTCTCTTAAATAGACAAGTAAACTATTTTAATTCCATCGATTAGATTTTTCTGCTTAATCACCTTCGTTGATTTTGCCACTTTAACCTTCCTTTGCTAATGTGTCAATAACACATTTTATTTCAATGCATTTGATCTTATTTGAATTTTGTTAGCCGTTGATCTTCGTAACAAACATTATCTCTTGCCTTGAACTTATACACTTTCTAGCTCATCAACTCATATTGGCTAAACTGGTCATTTAGTTCTTTTCTCCTGCTCAGTTAACAAAGAAATGTGTCGGTAAACACAAGCTCAATTTATACTATGCTTGGTATACACTACACTCCGTCGGTGTATACTAGAATGCTTCCTTAACTAACCACACTGCTTTGAACATTTTAGCTCTATCCTTCACCATAGATGAATGCAACATAATCAAGTCAATAACATAAGGTCATAGAATCATCAATAAGTTAATCAATGTATTCCTTATCCTTATCTATCATATCCATCTTGCTTAATGTAGATATATATGTTCTTCATCTCTTTTCTTCTCCTTTCTACAAATGTTTGAGTATAGTAACTTGCAAGATAAGTACTGTCAAAAACTAGTTGACATCAATGAAAACATATTACTGATTTAATCATCTTACATATCTAATTAGCAACTCAGTGATCTTAAATCATAAATCTTTAAATTATACAGTTCATTCAAATCAATTATAGTTCATCAATCTCTCCCTTTGGCATTGATGGCAACACAAGCAATATGAAATATGCCAAACACATACCAAACACGTATTCTAAAACTCTGTAAACAAATGCTCTACCTATGCTTAATATGTTTAATCACTATGTTATATAGCATTTGCAAAAACTATGTTCTTAATCAACAAATATTCAATACTCTTCTCAAATGTCTCTCTCCTTGTGACTCTCTTTCACTATTTCGATATTTCTCTCCCTTCTTTCATATTGAAATCTATCTCCCTTTGACAATAATGCCAAAGAGTAATAGAAACATACAGCTCTTCAGTAGCTAAATGACTCACTGTTGTTCAGTGTACTTATTGTATCTTTGTATACTATTGTGCAAATCTATTTCAATTCTTCAACTTTCACAACTTTAGACAAAAATCCATAGTGTGAACTTTTCTGCATCAACATGTATGATCTTGTGATAAGATTAGGCTGATGTAACCTCCAGATCACCTTAGTGACTAGTAGATAGGGGATGGACCCCAAGTCTAGTGCTCAAGTATTCATATGTATCCTTCGGTAGAGGCTTTGTAAATATATCAGCAAGTTGTTCTTTTGATGTAACAAATTCTAGCTTAACTTGCTTCTTCTGCACTTGTTCCCTTAAGTAGTGATACTTAATAGATATATGCTTTGTTTTAGAGTGCATCACTATATTCTTTGAAATATTAATGGCACTAGTGTTGTCACAATATATAATCATCGACTCAGTGATTATCTCATTCATACCTTCCAACACTTGCTTGATATATGCAATATTTGAACAATTAGTAGCAGCAACAACATACTTTACTTCAGCTATAGACTGAGAAATGCAAGCCCGTTTCTTACTTATCCATGTAACAAGTCTTTCACCAAAGAAGAATGCTCCTCCGGTGGTACTTTTTCTATCATCAACATTTCCAGCCCAATTAGCATTGTTGTATACCTTAAGTTCAAATTTTCCTATCTTAGGATACTATAGCCCATAATCTTTAGTTTTTTTCAGGTATCTTAAGATTCTCTTTGTAGCAACCATGTGTGATTCTCTAGGGTTTGTAGAAAATGTAGCAACTATTCCAATAGCATGTGTTACATCAGGCCTATTGTGAACTACATACATTAACTTACCAATCATAGATCGGTACAGTGTCTAATTTACCTCAGTAGTTCCATCTTCTTTAGTCAATTTACATCTAGTAGCCATCAGTGTACCCATAGATTTAGCATCTTCCATGCCAAATGTCTTCAATACTTCCTTTACATATTTAGATTGTGTGATGAATATACCATCATTTTGTTGAATCACTTGTAAGCCTATAAAGAACTTAATCTCTCCAAACATAGACATTTAAAATTCACTTCTCATTTCATCAGCAAATGACTTAGAGATTTGATCTTGTTCTCCAAACATTATGTCATCCTTTAATATCTCAGCAATCAGGATAGTATCATCAGAATTACCTTTCATGTACAAATTTCTATTCTCACTTGTTCTAACAAATCCAATATGCAGTAAATAGTTATGCAGCCTCTCATACTAGGATCTCAGTGCTTGCTTTAAACCATATGAAGCCTTGTGTAATCTACATACCATGTCTCTATTATCTAGATCAACAAACCTTTGGGTTGTTCTATGTAGACTTCTTCTTCAAGTATCCCATTCAAAAAAGTTGACTTTACATGCATTTGGTAAACTTTGAACTTCTTGTGTGCAGCATATGCAAGTAACACTCTGACTCCTAACCTAGCAACAGGTCAAATTTTTCACCATAATCTATTCCTTCCTCTTGTGCATATCCCTTGCATACTAACCTAGCCTTGTTTCTTGTTACCTCTCCATTCTTATTAAGCTTGTTTCTGAATATCCACTTAGTATCGATAACATTCTTGTCTGGGTACTAGACTCCAGGTTTTGTTCTTCTTTATCTATTATATTTATTCTTTCATTGCATTGACCCATTCATCATTTTCTAATGCAACTATTACATTCTTCAGTTCATATTCACAAACTTGACATGTACCTTGTCTTTCTTTGCTCCTTGTCATCATGCCTGCTTGTCTGTCTCCAATGATTTGTGTCTCAAGATGATGTTTTCTGACAAATCTTTCCAGTACTTGATCTCTTCACTATTGTTCATCTTGTGTAGGTTCATTTTCTTGTTTGGTAGGTCCTTCTTGCTCATCAATTGCTCTTTCCTGTCCATCAGTATTATTTTCCTGTTGACCAGTTATCACTGTCTGCTATGTTAGTAGAACCTCTGGTTGTTCAATGTAAGTGAATCTACCATAGTCTTCAGGTTCCTTTGTGCTTTCCTCTACATTCTTATCATCAAACTCATCAACTTGAACATTAACACTCTCAATCATTTTATTAATTACTTTGTTAAGACACTTATATGCTTTAATTTTAGTAGAATATCCCATAAATATCCCTTTATCACCTTTTGAGTCAAAATTTTCATTTCTTTCATCTTTCAGAATAAAGCATTTACTTCCAAAAATTTTGAAATAACTTACAGTGGGTTTGTGTCCAAACCATAACTCATAGGGTGTTTTATTAGTGTCCTTCAGTTGTACTCAGTTCATAACATAAATAGCTATGCTAATTGCTTCTCTCTAGTATGTTTGAGAAACATTATTTTGTAACATCAGTGTTTGTGCACAATCAACAATTGACCCATTCCTCCTTTTAGCTATTCCATTTTGTTGAGGTGTCCTCAGTGCAGAGACTTGTCTTTTAATACTATGCTTATTACAAAAGTTAGTAAATTCATCAGAGATAAATTCACCACCTCTATCAGATCTTAAACATTTCAACTCTTTACCAGTCTCTTTCTCAGCTTTTGCTTTATACCATTTGAACATCTTAAATGCCTCTAAATTTTCCTTCAAGAACATCACTATCATTAATATAGTGTAATTATGAACAAAAATAATGAAATATCTATCTCCATAGTAACTTTGAGCTCTCATAGGACCACATAGGTTGGTATGCAGTAACTCAAGTAATTTCTTTGTTGAATAATATTTTCTTTTGAAACTAGATTTAGTCATTTTACCCTTCTGACATTCATGACACATAACATGATTAGGCTTAGATAAGTTAGGCAGATCTCTAACCTTTTTCTTTTTACTAATTTTAACCATGTTATCAAAATTCACATGACATAACCTTTTATGCCACAGCCATGCATCTTCATCTTTCATCATTAAACAAGAAGATTGATCATTATCAAGATAAAATAGATTACCTCTCGATTGTGTTCCACTTCTGACAAGTCTTCCTCCATCATCATATATCTTCACTTTCTTGCTCTCAAAAGAAACTTAGTGACCTGAAATGTTTAGTTGTGCCACACTTAGAAAATTATAGTTTAGTCCTTTTACCCACTAAGCATTTTCACATTTTATTCTATCATTTATCATCAGGGATCCTTTTCCTTTAACCATACAAGGTGCATCATTACCCATTCTCATAGATCCTCCATTGTATTCTTCAAGATGATCAAATTTTTCTTCATTAGTAGTCATGTGATGTGTACAGCCACTATCTATCATCCATGTATCATTTTTATTAACCTTAGAGATAAGTGTTGTCTCTACATACCTTTCATCTTCTTCTGATTCATCCTTCATTGCAACAAATACTACCTCCACATCTTCATCAGTGTCGGTATCAGTGACATCTTCTTCTATAATGTAGCACACCTTCTTGCCTTTATCTTTATTGTCTCAGTTGTAGTGTCAGTAATTTTTGTTTCCTCTTCTTCCATAGCTTCCTTCACTAGACCATTCCTTGTTTCTATCATCATCTTTCCTATGTGGACATCTAGTAACAATATGACCAATCTCTTTATAGTTAAAACATGCTAAAGGTAATTTACCTCTATATCTTCCTTTACCTTTACATAACCTTTTGGCAATAAGAGCTTCAAGTTCATCAAGCTCATCATCAGTATTGCTATCACTATCATCATTCTTATTTCTGCTACTAGACTTACCAATCTTCAAAGAAGACATAAAAGAGGATTCAACAGACGGTACAAAACTATTATCAAAGTTGTTCAATTCAAAGGTTGTTATCTTACCGATCAGATTATCAAGAGTAAGGTTGTTACTAGATGTAGCCCTTGTTTCATAAATTGCAGATATTTTGATTGCATGAGCCAGCAATAAGGTTTTGAGAAATTTGGTTACCATTGTTTCTTCTTTAATAACACCATCAAATGCTCTAATAGCATGTACTACTTCTTTTAGTTTGTTTGTGTACTACACAATATTTTCACTTTCCTTCATGTTCATGTCATCAAATCTTCCCCTTAAGCTTTCAACTCTGGCTCTTTTGACATTCACATCACCACTATAAATTAGAGAAAGCTTATCCCACATATGCTTTGCAGTAGAACATTCCTTGATGTCTTCAAATTCGGCATCAATACAGGCGATAGCAATCTCCATCATAGTAACATTATGTTCATGCCTATCTCTTAGTTGATCAAAGGTGAGGGGACCAGTGGGCGGTGGAAGGTAGCCATTCTCCATTAATGTAAGGGTAGAATTTCCAATTCCAAATACATGAAGCTTCATTCTTCTTTGCCATATTGTGAAGTTGTCCTTGTTAAGCTTTGGCACTTCCCTGTTATAGATTTTGAAACCTTTGTGCTGAAGTCCTTAAAACTCTGTTCCAAGCAACCAATTAGCTCTGATACCAATTCTTAGAATAAATGAGAGGGGGGTGAATCTGTTATCTATAGTCCTAATACAAAATGTATAACCAAAACCAAATATCTTAAACTTCTACAACTCGGTAACATAAGATAGTATTTTATTTGTGCTTTTACCAATTACCAATTAATAACAAGTAGAGATTACCAACCAAATCCAATATGCAATATGTAAAGTATGACAACAAAAAATCATCATAATTAACACATAACACAAGAGATTTAATGTGGAAACCCTGCTAAGGGAAAAACCACCTGGGACTGACAACCCAAAAATTGTTCAATCTTCTGAAGTGAGGTCAGTGAAGACCCAACCCTGTTAAAGATTACAAACACATTGTCAGGTGAGACCTTGTTAGAGGATTTTAGACCAACAATTATCACTCAACCAACATTCACTATGGGGTTGATAGGATAACAAATGTACACTCTATGAATGACATTACAAGACTTTCAAGTCTACTCTGTTAAGAGATTTATTTGATTACAATGGTTAAACTGTAACAACAATTTGATCTGAATATAACACAACTACAATTGCATATTATTAGATCTACTTTAAAATCATTCAAATCCTCTGATCATTATATCAATTCTATATTAATCACTATTCTGTAACTTACTGTCGCTCGGTAATAGCTTTCTAATGCTCGGTTATCTTTGTAGTTCAGTTCTTTCTTAACCAGTTTGATCAGGCATGCATGAAAACTTGTTCACGTGATATCTCTACAGTCTCCTTTCAGCATGTGTTTCATTGTGAAACTCTAGTCTCTTAAATAGACAAGTAAACTATTTTAATTCCATGCATCATATTTTTCCGCTTAATCACCTTCGTTGCTTTTTCTGCTTTAACCTTCCTCGGCTGATGTGTCAATAACACATTTTATTTCAATCCATTCGATCTTCTTTGAATTCTGTTAGCCGTCGATCTTTGTAACAAACATTATCTCTTGCCTTGAACTTATACACTTTCCAGCTCATCAACTCATATTGGCTAAATTGATCATTTAGTTCTTTTCTCCTGCTCAGTTAACAAAGAAATTTGTCAGTAAACACAAGCTCAATTTATACTATGCTTGGTATACACTACACTCCGTTGGTGTATACTGGAATGCTTCCTTAATTGACCACACTATTTTGAACATTTTGGCTCTATCCTTCACCATAGATGAATGCAACATAATCAAGTCAATAACATAAGGTCATAGACTCGTCAATAAGTTACTCAATGTATTCCTTATCCTTATCTATCATATCCATCTTCCTCAATGTAGATATATCTATTCTTCATCTCTTTTCTTCTCCTTTCTACATATGTTTAAGTATAGTAACTTACAAGATAAGTACTGTCAAAAACTAGTTGACATCAATGACAACATATTACTGATTTAATCATCTTACATATCTAATCAGCAACTCAGTGATCTTAAATCATAGATCTTCAAATTATACAGTTCATTCAAATCAGTTACAGTTCATCATAACTGATGGAAAAACTAAAAGTGATAGCTATCTATCAGAAACATCAATCACTTCAAGAAGAAATAATCACTTCAGCTCACCTCAAGAAGTCTTGACCCAAGATCAAGTCATATCGATCCATCTCAATGGCTACCAAATCAACATATTTGTGCCAAGAACCTAGTTTCAAAGAAATACCATAGAACACACTTCGAACTTGCTATGAAGAGGCATCCAATATCTCATAAGTTGCATCAAACAACCCACTTTCTTTAATCCAAGTCTCTCAGCTCGATTCACCAAGAAGAAGACTTCTCCTAAGTCATCAAGGGTACCATTGTGATCTACGAATCTCCAATGTGCAAGTTTTGCAAGTTTCTCTCTCGACATCACATATAAATCATTCAAAACCAAGGAAAAAATGGTAGATGATCCTAGTGATCCATCACAACCTAATCTCAACAACAATGCAAAGATTACCTCAATTCTATCTTCAAGCCAATCAATGCATAGTCTCCTCAAACTCCAAGTCAAATCACTCCTACACTCCATAGGAATAAATCACATCCAATTTGGACCAAAGAAGTCAAGAAGTCACTTGAGTCAAATCTGAATGCAATTAGGTCCGCATATATCCCACAAACAAATTAGGAAGAATGCATCTCTAATCACTGCACTAGCTTCTTGTGCTGGAGTAGTCACTATGCCAAATCTTGATTTAGTCAGATCCATTCCAAATCCAAGTCTCTAGACTTGACTCAATAATCCATGAGCCACTACCAAATCTATTGAAAATTCATCTCTAAATGACATAAGTAGATCATAAGTAGGAATAAAAGACCTCAACTCGCCAAACCACCTTGCAAGTCGATTGAGATTCGAAAGTAATGCAACTAGCTCAAACTTGATTTGAAAAAACACTGTTCTAAATTGATATAACTTGATCAACAAATATATATATATATATATATTTTTTAAAAAAATATACTTTTGTCGCAACTATGACTGTCAAACAAAAGTGACAGCTATCTATCAAAAACATCTGATAGCCAACCGTCACATGTAGAGCACCGCCATCGACAAAAACCTAAAGTGACAGATATCTATTAGACATTTATGATAGATAGACGTCACATGTACAACATCACCATCACCAAAAAACTATAAATGATGGTATTAACCATCGCATGCATAGCATCATTGTTGGCAAAAAACTACAAACGATGGCTACCCGTTGTAAACTTCAAATGGGTATCTGTCACATGCACATCATTGTTGTGAGAAAAAAACTACAAATGATAGATATTCATGGTAAACTTCTGATGGGTATCCATTGCATGTATAGCATCTCCATCAGCAAATAAACTATGAATGATGGTTGTCCATCGGAAGATTCTGACACGTAGTCATCATTTGTAGTTTTTTGCGATGGATTAACATCGAAATTGCGATCGCAACAAATAGGCTTGACGATATGTTAACCTTTTTAGCACCCTCTTTTTGTGATGCATGTAGTCATTGTAATTACGATACCAATCATAGCCGTCATTTTTTTTGACTGCAAAACTGCGACAGTGGGTGGCATCTTTTGATCGATGGTTTACTTTCAAAATTCTGACGATCTGCTATCGAAAAAAGGTCTCAAATGTACTAGTTGTTGGCAAGTTGACTATACTATTGTATATGACTAGATATAGTGTTTTCATTATGGCAACAAAGTCATATAGTGGTTTGGAGTCAGTGCACATCATTAGAAGATCAGAATTTGGCTAAGTACAAAAGATTGGATAGTTAATAAAGCACCAATAGATGAGAGCATCAGCGCACATGCGTATGACCGAGTTATGGTATGCATCCTTGAAGATAAGATGGTAAGAGTATATTCATGCTAAGTCTAAGAGTGGATGATCAGATGAGACCATATGACGAAGATACAGATAGTTGAAGAGGTACAACAAGTGAATCCAGAATAGAACAGAGTATGCAGCCGACTGGTAGTGTTTTGTTTATCGATTATAATATTGTTTTATAAAGGCTATGCACCTATTATAATTAAGTTGTAGACATGTAATTATGTTTTTTTATAAACATTCTTGAGCCAATTCACTTGGAAGCATTGTATGTAATCATTTATAGGCCGACCTAGTTAATTGTTTTGGTAGCGCATATAAATATGAGATGCGCCCTTTGTAAGAGCATGCAAGTTAATATAGAGTTGAGATAAGTAGAGCAGAAGTGTGCAAAGAGTAGTTAAGATGTATTAGAGCTTTGCAAGAGGTCAAAGCATCAATGCATCAAAGAACTGATTTGACAAGCAGTGTCATAGCACCAATTCATCCAGCAGATATTGTGTGTATTTGAGATCAGAAGGTTGTATCTTTCACCACTTGAGTAGTGAGCTCTAGGATGGTGTTTCCCCACCCCTAACAGGGTTATTGTACAAGAATCCTAACATGGTCTAACCATTGACAAGGTCACTATACTAAAAGTAATGTAAAGACAACTCCTAACAAGGTTGAAGATCTTCTAACAAGGATCACAAGACACTAGTGCGGTTCTTAGTGGGTGTCAATTCCCATTGGGGTTTTTACCTATTTAGGTTTCCCCATAACCATATTGGTGTTATGTTATTGTTCATTTCAGTACTTAAGCATTCAAGTTAAGTTTCAAGAGTAAAGTAAAAATATCAAATATAGTGAACATTGATTCGCCCCCCTCTCAGTGTTCCCATTCCTAACAATTGATATCAGAGATCTGGTTCTTAGAAAAGAATTTTAACCACTTGAGGAGATCATGGATAAGATAGAAATGAAATAGCTAAAAAAGAATCTTGAGCTGCTCTTGAATACCTTGAGAGATCTAAAAAAGAAATTGAAGAACTAAAATAAAAATTCAATGATGCTCAAGTAGTCATCAAAAGACTAAAGAAGGACTTAAAAGATTGTTCCAGAAGTGATTTGGGAAAAATGAATAAAAAGCTAAATGATGA
This sequence comes from Chamaecyparis obtusa, assembly GCA_027943335.1. Lineage (NCBI taxonomy): Eukaryota > Viridiplantae > Streptophyta > Pinopsida > Cupressales > Cupressaceae > Chamaecyparis > Chamaecyparis obtusa. Next base: position 495,882 of record BSBK01002426.1, read on the forward strand.
GAACACATCTCTAAAAGATTAGATTGAAGAATTGAATGACAAGCTAACTAACAATCAGGAAGTCTATGATGAACACATCAAAGAAAACCTTCAACTGAATGAAGAATTGAGGCAAGCAAACATGGAAATCTTGGAGCTAAGAAACAACAAAGAGAGCTTGGAGTTTTAATTGAAAGAGGCAAAGAATCACATTGACAAATTACACACCAGTTTTGATTTGATAGAGTCACAGTTATATGCAAGAAAGCTTAAAGGAGATACCAGCTATATTAGATTCAATGAAGCTCATAATCAGATTGATAACATGCGAGAAAGGATGAAAGCACCAAAAGACTCTACGGATGCTAAGAAGACTGAAAATCAGACTAAAGATAATGTTGAACCATCTAAAGATGAGTGCAAGCCAGTAGACCGAACTTGTTATGCATGTAACAAGCATGGACATATAGAAAGGAACTATAAAGAGGTAAGACCTTTCAATGGCTACTGTTATTTGAGTAAAAGAACAATAAGTTGTCACCCTTTTACAAAGGAAAATACTAACAAAATCAAAGTTGTTCAACTTCAATAGTATAAAAATGACATTTATGTTTGGAATTTGAAGATGATGTAAATTAATTATGTTAGTCCATTTTCCTGTCAATGCAAAATCTTTTGAAAATGGCCCATTTCCTTGCAAGTTTTCTTGAAGTGTCCTAACCTATGTTCTTCATTGTGTCACCTTGCTCTAGTCCAAATCACACGTGCTGAATCGCAAAATCCAAAAAGTTATTCAAGTTTTAAGGTCTGTAGGAAACAATTTTTAAAATCTGCCTAAGTGTCGAAAACCCACAATGTTTTTGAAAATCCATGATGTTTTCGGTATGTGTGAAAACCTTCATTGTTTTTGACCTGATGCCTTCCTGCTTTTGTGCACTTGTCTTCTGGCATTGAAAACTTTGTGTTTTCAATCTTTTGCTGTGTCAAAAACTCTGTTTTTAACCTCGGTCTTAACTGCGCAAATGCGATTGGTTGGTGGGCCCAATTCTTCTTAGTTGCCCGGTGTGGTTAAAGTTCTAACAAGATCAATGGGCTGTCACTTGTTTGCATAGAAAATTTGCATGATGTTTATTTCTTATGAAGTTGTGACCGATTGCCACCTATCTACGTGGGTCCCAGTTCTTCGTGATGTTCAGCTGACTGGCGGTTAAGTTTTTCATTCCACAATCTGGCGACTCGCGGTTATCTCTTGGTCACTAATTCTTGGTGGTTAGGCCCTTAAAATCTAGTGACTTGGCTGGTGGTTTACTTTGCCTTAGTCGCACGATCACGTAATGGTGGGCCCGGGTCTTCAAAGCTTTTAAAAGGTAGGGTTTCTTTGGTGGTGGTTATGTGGCAGCCTATAGTTGGCTGTCGCATGATTGCATGTTAGAGATTTTTGACATGCAATCACGTGACCGGTTGACACCTGTCCCTTTGGTGTTGGAGTGTTATGGTCCTACTGTCAGACTTGGAGGATGTGGTGGCAGTCTTTTTTCCTTGTCGCATGTTCGCAGGGGCCACTTTTTGGCTATGCGATCATGCGACTAACTGCCAAACTTAGCAGTGGCAGTTATATGGAGTTGTGAAGTGGTAAAGGGTTGCAGGTGCGGCTTGTGACATGTTCACATAGCCCTTCTTTGGGATATGCAATCATGCGACAACTATTGTGACGTCACTGATGTGGAGTTAAGGTGTGTCAATGATGTCGTGCTGCTGACATGCTCGGTTTTCATTCACTGAGGGATTTATGAGGTGGCAATTAACTTGTCAAGGGGTCCCGCAATAGATTTAAAATTATATTGGGCCCCCCAATCTGCCAGGAAGAGATATAATCGACGGCCATGTTTCAAAATTTTGTCGATTAGCCGTTGCATTTGATTTCAAACTTGCAAAGAGTTTTTGTGGCAGGAAGTACCAGGATTGAATGCTTTCATGGCCAGATTTGATTGGTTTGGTGGCACTTCTTGTTGCAGTGTGGTCCAGGGGCTCTATGCTTGATTGTAGAGGTTGTTTTGTACTTGATGGAGTGTGGTTTTATGCTCAAGGTGTGTTTGCAGGTGGTTTATTAGACTGATTTTCATGACAATTCCTAGTTTTCTATCCTGGCTTGTAGATTTTCATAATTGCAGATCTGTTTGAGATTTTCTCTCTCTAGATTGCTTGGTTTCCTGCCCCTGCATTAATTTTTTATGTGTTCCAGTTGGTTAGGTGGGTGAAACTTTGACCCCAGTCATCCGTAGCTTGTTGCAACCTATTTTGGGTTTCCAAGATGACTGGTGGTATATATTGCAAGTTTTTGATAGAACAAGGGGTTATGAATTTTGTCAGTTCCAGTGGTTCCAATTTCTGGTTGCATGAGCGGTTTCTTCATGTAAACATTTTCATCCTGGTTGTATCAACATTAGGGAAAACCCTCATGTATCTTTTGCATATTGTCTATGGTGTTTTCTGAATCAACTTATAATACAGGGATTTGAATCCACATACTTAATATAGTTTCTCATTCTTGGATCTCTCCTTTAGTTGTTCTTAATGAATTCTGAGTTTTCTGACTCATTGCATTTGGTTGCTTATGTATATGTTTCATCTCTCAGCCTTGATTTAGAATCAGGTTAAAAGTCTTTGAGTGAAGCATAGATTCATTTAGTTCAATTAGTAAGGATACTTGTAAGTAGTGTAAGAGATGTTTAACTATGTTTATGGCTTGGATTCTTAGATGAATCTAGTAGTTGTCCTTGTGTTCCATGTTCACTTCAGGTATGATGCCCAATGGATAAGGCACTGATCTTAAGCTAGTATCCCTATGTTGATGCAAAGTGTTGCATGGTTATTTGCATCCTACAAGAAACCTAATTATATTTAATATCTCCAATCCTGCAATCCCTCATAGTCTTGAGGTCACAAGGCCATTTTATACCCAATAGCAATAGAGATTCAATGAATGCCTGGTTAGCATTTAGTAGTCTCTTTCTATCATCTGCTTTGTTTAATCTAGTCCAAAGTCTTAAAATGTCATAAGTTACTGGATTAGGTACACCCGCCATGGTTTTGCAGAGCCAGAAGTGAAGAGGGTAGTCTTGTCCCTATAGTTGGTCCAGTTGCCTTGCAGAGCTTTCACACTTAGATTTAACCAGTCCTAACATCTGTCTCAAGGCATATTGGCAGCCCTAAGTGGCGTAAGCATTTTCAAACACCAACAAATTAAATGTGATAAAATAGATGAATTTTATGATTAATATTTTTAATAATTTTTTTGAATAATAATTGATATGTTTTTTTAATTTTCAGAGATGATTTTTTAGTTGCTAAAAAATGTTGAAAATTAGGGGTCTAGTTCCCACCAAAAAATTATATGTAAATAAACATGTTTTCATCTAATTTCAAAATATGTCATAGATGACATATATAGCTAGTGCATGAAGAAATAAAAAATGGTTTGTGACTTGTATTTTCTCTTTTATAACAATTCAAATTCCAACTCACCGAACTTGACAGTTTTCATCTCGCAACATTTTTTTCATAACAAATCTATCCCAATCAAAAAAATAAATATATATTCTTGAAGAGGACTCTCTCCTCTAGTGCACCATATGTTTTTCAAATTTATTTAATATGATTTACTATTATTTTCTTTCTTCGAATCAACATCTCTTTGACTGTTAAAATACCTACTTCCAATATTTTTTAATTACAATAAACTATGTCTAATTAAAACACTATAAATCCTATATGAGGATATTCTTGCCTCTGATCTCTACAAAAGGGTATTTTTTTATTTTTTTAAAAATATCATTAAAATGATTAGGATTTATTGAAACACCACTTTTCTGAAATAATTTTATTTTTATGGTAATTGGACCGAAAGTGGTATAAAACATGCATTTAATAGATATTTCCAATTGGAAAAGTTAAAGAATTTATCTAACTTAGCTAGAATGAATCTAGCTAGACCACATGTTTGACCAAAATTAATTTTTAGTTAGAAATACTAAAATTCATCTGTGCTGATAAGTTAGCCTAAAGGGTGACACTTGATTGTGCTTTTACCCATTCATGCAATAAATTTGGTCATAGAGCTATTTATTGTAAAACAAGTCAAAAGAACAAGACTCAGCATAATCAAAGAAATCAAAATCAACCAAATACAAGAAGTTCCTAGAGTATTACATTGTAGATATGTAACTATAATAGTCACTCAGATAGACAGTGTAAAATGGTAACTCATGTCAATGAGCTGAGGAATTTAAGGCCTCCATTTATTTGTCACTCTTGTAACAAGGTTGAACACATCTCAAATTTTTGTAGATCAAGAAGGCAAAGTCAGGAAAGCCCTACAAAACTAGAAGATTCAATATTGGATACTAAAGGAGAAGTCAAGTTTGTGAAAGCTTCAAAAGATGCGAGCATGATTTAGTTAGAGGGAAAGAAGGATAAGGTTGATGAGTATGTATTGGTTGTATCCATAGTGGATGCACCCTCTGTATTTGGATGAATGGCCCTCAGGGTCATAGGGGGAGCTAATTTAGCTCTAGACCCCTGTGCAGTCGGTATATGCACCCTCAGAGTATGCATTGTTGGATTTAACCTTTTGGAGACTTGTAGAACCTATGTGCAAGAGTGCACTATCTGATTGATTGTAGAATGAAAGTTGGAGATTTTCAGTGAAAGTTTGGTTTACGCGACAAGCATTAATGGTGGAATTTTTCACTTTAAAGTACTCAGAGTCTTGTAGATCACTCATTGCATTCAAGTTTGAGAGATTAGATAGCAAAGAAGCCCTAACAGTTGATTGTGAAGGATTGAAGCATGACTCACTAGCAAAGAAGTGTATTTGATCGATTGTAGAAGCCCTAATCCGTTGTGACGATTCAAAAGTTCTTGGAAACCTAATTGAAGTGATAAAAAAGTAAGTTATGTCTACTTCTATTGTGTTTGATGTTGTGGAGAAGAAGAGATACATTTTTAAGAGACCCCCCTTCAAATATACCCTAGATGATTTAGAAGGAGCATTCTTTCGAACCCCTATAGGTGTTATGCATGTTGAAGACATCCGTGCATACATTTACTATAAGAAGGAACCAGTAGGTCTTGACAAAATTAGAGCGCACATTGAGACTATGATGAAACCAGATAAAACCTTCCTTGATGAGTTTGCATAGTTGGAAAACCAACCCATAGTTGAATATGCTACAACATATGAGTTTTATGAGTATGAATGGACAAAGATATTACTTAGCAGAATCCATGATGACCTATTCTGGATAGATGAAGTTCCAGTAAGAATCATAGGAGACCTAATTCATGAAATGACAAGCCTTTCAAGGACAGACGTCATTCTACCAGCGGGTAAGGATGTAAGAAAACTTGTTGAGGAAACATGCAAGTCAAGAAGTGATAGGTGCAGAATGACAATAGAGCCTATAGAGGAGAAAGACATCAAATTGATGTCCATGATATTGGGATATAAGTTTCAACACACCAATAGGGTGAATAGTGTGTCAATGGCCACTATTCTTGTAGCAATAAGACTTGTGAGAGAAAATGGTGAATTCAATTTGTGTGAGATCTTGTGCATACAACAGATAGACAATATTAAAGCCATTAAGAATGATAAGACCAAAATATTTAGGTTTGGGTCTTTGATCATACACTTGTACTTCCACATGCTTCGAAAGGTGTCAGATATATTTTTGGACAAGATTTTACCCACAATGCCATAGATATCCCTCAAGGCATCATTTGATAGCACTCTAAGAAGTTACATGGAGTTGGAATTGAAGACATTCATAATTAGAATGCAGATGAGATACAGAATACCAGAGAGTATTTTTGAGAAATACAAGGACAGTATTTTCTTTATGGTAAAAACTGATGTAACTTGTATGGAGGAAGATGAGCCAAGAACAAAGTGGATCCATCCACTTGGATATCAGGTTGATGAACAAAGCTTAGAAGCATATGCACAAGTATTTCTATCAGCACTTAAGGACCCTAATGAACCAAGATGGGGGACTTATGAAGAAAAGACAAGAGAAGTTGATGCAGTTTTGAACAACGCAACAACTAAGAGGAAAGTAGCTAAGGTTACTTCTAAGATCCTCATAATTCATGGAGTAACACATGAAGATCTTGACAAAGCAAGACAAGAAAAGATTGCTTTGGGAATTGAAATCACATCTGCACCATAAGCCAAAACTGATGATCTTAAGTTAAAGAAGGTCAAGATTGAGAAAAATGAAGATCCTAAGGATAAATAAGACAAATCTGATGTTGTCCCTCCTACGCCAATAGAAACAATTGATCTTACAACTCCTCATGAGTATAAGGCAATGCCTAAGAGGAAGAAGGAAATCAGCACTAGTCACTCATCATCAAGAGCAACCAGAAGTAAGAAGAACACTCAAGAACCTCCACAAGTAGGTTTCAAACCTAGTCTTAGTGTGTTGAGTACAATGATTGTTGATGAAGGCATGATAGATCAAGTAGGAAAATTCTATGAGAAATATAGTGAAATAGACAAATTATAAATTTATGGAATGATTATCAAACATATGCTAAAGTTCAAAAGGATAGTCCAAGAACTAAAATGTGTGGAATATCTTAGAATTCTTCAAGAGACAGGCTATTGAAGAGGATCTAAGGATAAGAGAAAAGAATCTAGATGAAAGCCTCCTAGTATGCTCTCTAGAAGAGAAAACCTTTCTGTTAGATTTGGTGAAGCCGCACCTCTGGACTAAGAGAAGAACACTGCATATCATGGATAAGAATTATGAGTTGGTTGCAAAGGAAATAGAGAAAGCCTTTGAGAAAGTTTTTCTAAATAGGCACATGTACCCACCTACTACACCCACAACTCAAGTTCCCACAAAGCTATTCAAGGAGTTAGAGACCACAAATGTACCATTTACAGGTCCTCAGGATTCAATGCCTATAGTTGAAACACCTATAGAGGCAGAAAAGTCTACGCCCAATGACAGAGACACAAAATAATAACAATCTCATTATTGATAATGTAGATATTTCTATGGTGTCTATAGAAAATGACTTGGACAAGTTTGAAGAGCCCTTTGTAAGCACACAAGAGGTTGAAACTCTATGTGGTGACAATTCACCCAAGTTACAACAAGAAGAAGAGGAGATAAGAAAAGAGACACAAAAAAAAGAAGAAAAAGAGACACAAAAAGAGAAGAGAAAGAGATAGAAAAAGAGGAAGAAAAGGTAGAAGAAAAGAAAGGAGAAGAAGAGGTAAAAGGAAGTGAACCAACAGATAAGCCATCTGTTGAAATGATAATTAGAGTAAAGAAAGAAGTGGTGGATAGCACTCGTATCACTCCATTACCTTCTGTATCATTGTTGTCAAGTTTGAGACTAGAAACCACTAGTTTGGATTCTTGGGGAGAGGAAGACTTGATCAAGATCAGTGTCTTAGCCATGGAGAAAGAAAAAAAAAAAAGGTAATGAGGAACCCCTTGTTTGTTGAATCAGTCAACATTTTGAACAAGTTGTTACCTTCAGACAAGAAAGTGTCTAAGGTCAATATAGTTGATGATGTTAGCAACATCCTTACAGCCTTCAAGTCTAATATTTCTAGCTTGGAAGAATCTACATCCCTAGTTGTAGAAGAGAAATATAGGAAGAAGAGGCTAAGTGAATTGGTTAGAAATTTTTCACTTGACCTAAGTTCACTAAAGATTGGTCAAGCAACTTTAAAGGAGTTTTCTACAAAAGGAAGGAAGATCATTGCAAAATGCATGGACCAGGATAAGCTGGTTGATGATCACTTTAAGAAGATCCAAGAGGCATAAGCATTGATTAAAAAAGTAAGGAAATTAGTAGAAGACCCCTCCACTGATGTGAACATCTTCAACAATATATACCAGGGGAAAATAGATAAGATAGAAAAGGCAGAAAAGGAGATAACTAAGATAAGGGCAAGGCAGACACAACGCAAGAATGCTCTTGCACCCTCTCTAGATATTCTAAATCAGAACATCAAGGAGATCGATGCAATCATGGTGACATATGATCAAGATCCTAGCAAAGACTTGGACAAGATGGAGAAGCTACAATATGCATTATGCACCCATCTATAGATTGTCAATGCACTGATTGCATTTTGGAAGCAAGAGATCCAAAAATTTTAGATAGCATATTCGGATGTCCTAACACTGTAAGTACTTGTAGAGATATATTGTTTGAAGCACCTTTGTCATTAATGTAAAGGGGGAGTATTGTTTATAGAATATGAAGTCATATATTTAAAGAAGATGTATAGTAAAGAGTATAAGGGAGATAAGTTAGAGTATGTTAAAAGAGTTTTTGTATAAGGGTACAATTAGTAACTTTTCCATATTGTTAGAATAACTAAGAGGGGGGTGAATCAATTAATCATTGTCCCAATTCCAAAATGTATAATCCAAAAACAAACACTTCAATTTCTATTGCTCGATAACTTAAAATACTTTTACTATTTGTGCTTTTACCGATTACCAGTCTAAAACTTATAACAGTTACCAATCAAATCAAATATGCAACATGTAAATATGACATTAAAAAAAACATCACAATCAACACAACACAAGAGATTTAACATGGAAACCCTATGAAGGGAAAAACCAACTGGGACTAGCAACCCAAAATATTCACTCTTTTGAAGTGAGGTCGGTGAAGACACAACCCTGTTAAAGGTTAAAAACACACTATTAGGTGTGACCTTGCTAGAGGATTTAAGACAAACCATTATCGTCCAAACAGTAGTCACTATGGGGTTGACAGGATAACAATGTTCATTCTATGAATGATACATAATAAGACTTTCTTAGTCCACTCGGTTAAGAGATTTGACTATGTACAATGGTTAAATATGTAACAGTAGGTGATCTGACTTAATACAACTTCAATTGCAAATTAAAGATCAATGTTCAGCTCATACAAATCTTTATGATCAATAAATCAATTTTGTTTCAAACATTGTTCAACTTATTTTCCATCGATAATCACTCTATGTTGCTTGGTAATGCTCTACAGTAGGTTTCTCCTTAACCAGTATGATCAAAATGTATGAAAACTTGTTCACGTGATGATTCTACAATTTTCTTCTCTTCTGGCATCACCACTTTGTAGTGAAATCTCCAGTCTCTTATATAGACATGTAAACCATTTTCTTCTACTCCACTAGATTTTTCCGCTTAATCATTGTCATTGATTTTGCCTCTTAAAAATACCTTGGCACTTGTGTCAATAACACGTTTGATTCTCATCCTTTAGATCTTTCTTGAATTTTGTTAGCTGTTGATGTGTGTAACAAACTTTATATGCTATCTCGTAATCATACACTTGCCAGCTCATCAATCTTATCAGCTAAACTAGTCATTTAGTTCATTATGTTCTTCTCGGTTAACAAAGAAATGTGGTAGTGAACACAAGCTTGGTTAACACTGTGCTCTGTATACACTACACTCCGTCGGTGTATACTAAATTACTTCATCAACCAAAAACACTGCTTTGTGTCTTTCAGCTCTTTTCCTCATCATAGATGAATGAAACATAATCAAGTCAATAACATGAAATGATAGACTCATCAACAAGTTACTCAATGTATTCCTTATCCTCATTTGTCATATCCATCTTCCTCATGTAGATATTTATGTTCTTCATCTCTTTCACTCCTTCACTACAGATGTTTCGGTATAGTAACTTACAAGATAAGTATTGTCAAACTAGTTGACATCAATGACAACATAATACTGATTTAATCATATTACATATCTAATCAATCTGCTTAGTGATCTCAAATCATAGTTTCTTCAATTAGGTTCTAAATTAGTTGTACCTAATCAATGGTGCAGGAGCACACTTAGGCTAACCTCCATGATAGATGTTTTGGCTTGTACTTGACTCTAGCCAAGTCAAAAAGAGTAGTGTGTTTTTTTTTTAATACCTTAGAAGTTTATAGCAATGTGGGCTAAGTGAGTTAGTCATTAGGACTAAAGTCACAAAAATAGCCATTGTTAGTAGTCTTTAATTCTTAGTGTTAGTAGTTTAGGATAGAGTCTTCAATGTGTCTTAGGCACATAAATGATGTTAATAGATGTCATAAGGTCATTAAATGAGTTGATTCCTTGGAATCTAGAGAGGATAGAGGTCCTAAGAAATAGGATCAAGGCATAGGGAAAGATGCCAAAATGTTGTTAAGAAGTTGTCATGACAACATTTGCAATTATTAGAAATGTTGCATGCAACTCGGTTATCCTTGGATTCCCATGATAATAGGAGGTTGGAGATCAGCCAATGGGCCCTAGAATGATGGAAATGGCATCTTATGTTTAGTAAGGCTTGAATCTTGAGGATAGCCATAAAAAAATTGTAATAGTTTGAGTTTGATAATAGAGCTCTGCAACACTATTTCCAGGAATATCCCGAGCTTTTGTGGTGACAGTCATATCTTATGGATTGAAAGTGCTAAAATAGTGATTTTTTATTGTTATTTAGACTATTCTAAGTCTTTTTATTTTGATAAGAAATTTTTTTAGAGTAGATATATTGCGTCGGTTAAATTGTTTTTGATTTAGAGTTCCTACTAGTCCTGTTCTGACCAGTCGGTGCATTCATGGCTACCCCATGAAATCTAGCCATGGGAAACACCTAAGGATAGATGGAAATGTTAGGGGAATCATTAGTGTATATATGTTTAGGATTAGGAGTCTTGAAATTTTGGAGAGCTATTTTTACTAGTAGGCCCTAGGCGAGCAGACAGAGCTTGATTAGAGGTCTAGGAATGAAAGTTTGAAGGTTTCTTGCAGGGTAGAGGGGTAATGTACGACATAGGTATAGTTTCAAGTAGGATTTGATCATATCATAACATATTATGAGGATTGAGTTTATATCAGTCCATTTGACCAAGTTTTAGAAGAGATTCATACTAGGATACAGCTAGTCCTAGAAAATAGGTCTTTTAGCCCTACTAAGCCTAGATTGTAGGAAGGCATTGTATGGATAAACTAGGAAGAAAAAAAATTAAAGAATCCTTTGTAAAATCCAAAAGGGTGTCCAAATCCTTGATTGGTTTTGAGATTGTTTTGGAAAGTATGCTCAAGAATTGGCAAAAAGCCTCTGCAAAAGGCTACAAGGAATTAGGCCTAAATAGGCCATTTCAAGGTGAAACCTTGAACCAGGTGGAAAAGGGCTTGAAGAACCAATAAAATGGATTCAAATGAAAACATTATGAACATTTTCATGATGATGAACACCCCTGCAATGAAGAATGAAATTTGTGAAGAGTTGGCACTTAGAGCTTTCTAAGTGAAGGAGAGGATTTGAACTAACTAAAGGGTGTTAGTTTTTGAAGGTGAACCACAAGGGATAGAACTCTTAGAGAAGAGTTATTATTGGACTTAGTTAATCATCTAAGCCAATCAAGACCTAGAGGAGACTAGGTTCCTAGAAGATACTAGCTAGGTCTCTTGGTTGCAGTGCAAGCAAGCCTTGGAATACTCACATCATATTGGTATCGAAGCTTGAATTGATCAGGAATGTGGTAGATTTTGCAGCCTACTAAGTCAGTGGGAGAAAATACACCAATTGGATGATTAGAAGACAAAACCATGGTGACTAATGCTGAGTTAGCCAAGAAGGTTGAGGAACAAGAAGAAGATAACAAGTTGCTAAGGGAGAGACTAGCTCAAATGGAGTAGCTCTTGGGTGAAGTCCAAGACAAAGCTGATAAGGTCAAAGAAAAAATTTACCAAAAGGAAGAAGCTAAAGCAAGGGAGAAGTAATTAGAGATGGAGGAGGAAGCACCAACACCTGACCCCATTCTTCCTGAAGAGCCATTCTTAAAGGCACTAAAAGCATTGTGTGGCAAAGCTTTGGAAGGTGTGCCACTATTTTGTGGACAAATGGATCCAGATTTAGTTGTGGATTGGATAGATAGCATTGAGAACCATTTTGAATGCGATGGTATCTCTGAGGCACAAAAAGGTTTGGTGGCCAAGTCTAGACTAAAAGGTTCAGCTCTTACTTGGTGGAAGTTTGTGCAAACCGAGAGGGAAAAGGATGGAAAAGGTCTTATAGTTACATGGAAGGGCATGGTAACCAAAGTGAAGTAGACCTATCTTCTTGATGACTATGAAGTTCAGCTTAATAGGAGTAGACACAATATTAGACAAAAATATTTACATGTGCAAGAATACACCGAGGAGTTTCAAAAGCTATGTTTGAGGTCTAAGGTAGTTGAAGAGGAAAGCATCAAGCTTGCAAGGTACTTGAATGGCCTCAAATGGTCTATTCAAGAAGAAATGAGTCTAGTGAACTTCAAAACCCTTTTCCAATGCTATCAAATGGCCTTGAAGATAGAAGAGAAAAGAAAAAGGAAACAAGAAACCTCCAAAGGTAAAGGTAAAGGCAAGGATAGTAGAGGGCAAAGAGGTGGCTATGGTGAGAGAAGTTCTGAATCTAGGACTCAAGGAGACATAAAATTCAGTGAGTAGCAAGAAGGAAGCTCAAGTAGAGGTGGTAGAGGAATAATTTCTAACTCTATCTCTAGAGGAAGGAATGGTGGATAAGGAGGAAGAGGCAACTACTTTTCCAATATGAAGTGGTACCATTGCAATCAAATGGGGCACCCTACCTATAGATGTCCAGAGAAAGGTAGTTCTTCACAAAGAGGTGACAAGAGAGCTAACCTATTTCAAGATGAGTCTAATGTAGTAGAGAAGCATGCTGAAGTACCATTGAATTATGAGGAAGGAGAGAATCTTATGATGAGGAGAACTTTGATAAAGGAGTCAGTAAAGGAAGAACCAATCCAAATGAGGTCTTTGTTTAGGATAAAGTGAAAAATGATGGGGAAAGTATGTAGGGTCATCATTGACTCAGGATCTACCAACAATATTGTGTCAAAGGAAGCAGTCAACAAGATAAATTTGACAAGGATACCCCACACCAATCCTTACAAGGTCACTTTTCTCGATAAAGACCAACATGTGTTGGTTAATGAACAAGCATGGGTGGATTTATCCATTGGAAGGTAAAAAGACAAAGTTTTTGTGATGTGTTACCTATGGATGCATGCCATTTTCTCCTAGGTAGACCATGGAAATTTGACCACCAAGCTATACATGATGGAGGAAACAATTCTTATTCTTTCAAGAAGGACAATGTGACCTTCAAAATATAGTCACTATTGGAAGATGCTAAAGTGAAGATAGTAGGTCCAAATGTACTTATGGTGGGTGAAAAAGAGTTCCTACAAGCCATGGAAGAGAGTGAAGGAGTTAGCTATGCATTGGTGCTAAGACCAAGAGAGGGAGATGAAGGCAAGGTGACTAAGAAAACAAAGTTACCAAAGGAGATTCAAAGCATGTTGTAGACTTACCAAGGTATAGTGAGTGATGGAAAACCATCAGCATTTCCCCCTAAAAGATCCATAAGTCATAGGATAGATCTTATCCTAGGAGCTACCCTTCCCAATAAGGCAGCTTACAAGATGGCCCCTCAAAAAAATGAGGAAATTGCTAGGCAAATACAAGAACTCCTAAACCAAGGTTTTTATAGGAAGCGCATTAGTCCATGTGCCATACCCATTGTACTTGCACATAAGAAAGGAGAAACTTGGAGGCTTTGTATTGATTCAAGGGCTATCAATAGGATAACCATAAGGTATAGGTTCCCTATCCCTAGGATTAAGGACCTAATGGATTGTCTAGGTGAAGCTAAGTACTATAGCAAGATAGACTTGAAGAGTGGCTATCACCAAATAAAAACACATGAAGGAGATGAGTGAAAAATATCCTTCAAGACTAGTTAAGGTTTGGATGAATGGCTTGTCATGCTATTTGGATTATCCAACGCCCCCTCCACATTCATGAGGCTCATGAATGAAGTTATCAAAGACTACATTAGAAAGTTTGTGGTAGTATATCTAGATGATATATTGATTTTTATGAAGACAAGGAGTGAGCACCTAGAACATCTTGAGATTGTGTTCAAGAAGCTACATGAGGAGAAGTTGATGATCAACTTGGAGAAGTGCGAGTTCATCAAAATAGAGCTAGTGTACCTTGGATTTGTCCTATCACATGGCAATCTAAAAATGGACAAAATCAAAGTGGAAGCTATCATGAACTGGCCTACTCCAAGGATAGAAATAGAGGTAAGAAGTTTTCATGGCCTTGCACAATATTATAGGAAATTCATAAGGCATTTTAGTGTAATTTGTGCTCCTATGTTGGATACTATTAAGGGAGGCATGAAGACCAAATTTTGTATGGAATGAGCATGCTAACAAGATCTTTGATTTGTTGAAGGAAAAGATATCTACGCAACCTATTTTGGTGTTACCAATCTTTGAGAAGCTTTTCACCATTGACTGTAATGCTTGCAATGTGGCAATTGGGGTTGTTCTAAGCCAAGAGGGTAGACTGGTGACTTTCCATTTAGAAAATTTAAGTGAAGCCAAGAAGAAGTACTCTTCTTATGACCTTGAAATGTATGCATTGGTCCAAGCTCTAAGGAAATGGAGGCACTACTTTCTTCCAAAGGAATTCATTGTGTATTCAGACAATCAAGCACTTAGTTTCTTGAATTTACAAAAAAAGTTGAGTAACAATAACATGAAGTGGGTTGAGTACCTATAACCTTATACCTTCAATATCAAGCACAAGAAAGGTGTCTTCAACAAAGTGGTAGATGCATTGTCTAGAACAGTTCTCACAATTCAAGAAATTTAGTTGAAGAGCATGGGGATGGATCACTTCAATGATCTATATGCAGATGATGAAGATTTTGCAGACATTTATAAGGTATGTTCTGAATACAAGAATATACATTTATGTAAATCTCTTAACTGAGTGCACACTTCAATAGTGTTGTTAAAATCCTATAACTAGGTAGATCTAGCTAATCTAACATGTCATTCCTAATAGGGTGAAATCACCAGAAGTGATCAAAACTTGTAGCCCTAATAGGAAAACCTTTTGGGTTGGCAAAAAACCTTTCCATAATACCAACTAAATGTGCAATATTAGGTCTACTATGTACAACATACTATAGTTTACCAATCATGAATTGGTAAAGTGTCTTATTTACTTCCTTTGTGTCATCTTCCTTTGACAATTTACAACTAGTAGCCATTGGTGTTCCAACCAATTTTGATTCCTCCATATTGAATGTTTTTAGGATCTCCTTGGTATACTTTGATTGTGTTATCTAATCCTATCCTTTACTTGTTGAATTTGTAGTCCAATAAAGAATTTTATCTTTGCAATACTAGACATCTCAAATTCCTTCCTCGTCTGCTTAGAAAATGATTTAGACATTATCTCATTTCCTACAAATATAATGTCATCATCAAATATCTCAGCAATCAGAATCTTATTAGTACTATCACATTTCAAATCAAAAAATTTGATATCACTTTTCCTTTAAAATCCAATCTTGAGTAAATAAGAGTGCAGTCTTTCATACCATGCTTGGGGTCCTGGTTTCAATCCATAGAGCTCCTTGTGTAGTTTTTATACCATATTCTTGTTAGAATTTTGAACAAATCCTTTAGGTTGTTCAATGTAAACCTCTTCTTTAAGAATTCCATTTAAAAAGTAGACTTAAAATCCATCTGATAAACTTTGAATCCTATATAGGAAGCATATGCAAGTAATATTCTTACATCCTCTAATATAGCAAAAGGGGCAAATGTCTCACCATAGTCAATAACTTCTTCTTTGTATACCCTTTGTAGACTAATATTTCTTTGTTTCTAATCACATCTCCGTTATCATTGAGTTTATTTTTGAAAATATACTTTGTTACAACCACATTCTTATCATTAGGTCTCGGTACCAATGACCAAGTGTCAATCTTTTCAATCTAATCAATTTCTTATTCATGTTGCATTAATCCAGTCTTCATTTCCTAGTGCATCCTTAACTAATCTTTTCTTAAAATTAGAAATAAAATATGTGTTATCTTTCAACTTACTTCTTTTCATGACTCATGTGTTCTTATCTCCAATAATTTTTCTTGATGAATGGTTTCTTCTCACATATTTTTCTAATAAAGGCTCAATAAAATGTTCATCGGTGTTTTTATCTCTTAGTAGAGGCTCAATTTTCTCCTCAATTCCTTCTTCTTGTAGCTCGATTGTATCAACCAAATTACCATCCTATATATAAACAAATCTTTGGTAGTCTTTAGGTTCCTTTTTTCTATCTTCTTCATTCCTTTCTACAAATTCATCAATCCTCGCATTTTCACTTTCAACATTTTTGTTAGTAGCCTTGATCAAACATTTATATGCTTTTCTGTTTGATGAATATCCTAGGAATATACCTTCATCTCCTTTAGAGTCAAACTTTCTATTTCTAGCATCTTTTAGTGTGTATTACCTACTTTCAAAAAATGTAAAGTAACTTACATTCAATGTATGCCCAAACTAAAGTTCATAAGGTGTCTTATTTGTGCATTTCTTGAATTTTACTCAGTTGAGTTTGTAGACAACGGTACCTATGGCTTCTCTCCATAATGTTTGTGAAACCTTTTTTCCAATCCATAATGTTCTAGCACAATCAAGTATAGATCTATTCCTTCTTTTATCTATACCATTTTGTTGTGGAGTCCTTGGTAGAGATACTTGTCTTTTGATTCCATTTTCAATGTAGAAGATAGTAAATTCCTCAGAGATAAATTCACCTCCACTATCTAATCTTAAAAATTTCATTTGTTTACATGTTTCCTTTTCAACTCTATCTTTATACCATTTAAACATTTTGAATTCATCACACTTCTCTTTTAGAAACATAACTGACATTA
Source organism: Chamaecyparis obtusa (assembly GCA_027943335.1). Classification (NCBI taxonomy): domain Eukaryota; kingdom Viridiplantae; phylum Streptophyta; class Pinopsida; order Cupressales; family Cupressaceae; genus Chamaecyparis; species Chamaecyparis obtusa. The sequence continues at coordinate 512,709 of BSBK01002426.1, forward strand.
TTCTTGAATATTCATCAACAAACAAAATGAAATATCAATCTCCATAGTACCTTTGTATCTTCATAGGACCACAAAGGTTAGTATGAACTCTTTGTGTGAGTTTGTGGACCTACAACACAACACTTCAGTAAGACATTATATCATTTGTTAGAAGAATTAACTATGCAAATTGAGGAAATCAACAAATGAAATCATCCTATTGCTCTCTGGTTAGTGAAAGTGTGAAATAGGGGTTAGTAGCTCTTAGATTTAACCCTTAAACAGTGACAATGTGACACTAAAATGAGAGATTAAAAGTAATAACAAGGAATGAACAAAAAAACAAGAAATTGCATCAAAATTAGCCATTAAAAAATGAATTATTTACTATAGACCCAAATTGAGATGTTTTTTCCTAATTAACTAGAGCATAAAATGAAAGCATGAAAACAACTATCATTAGGAAGAGTTCAAATTATCAATAAGCTAGAGTCTAAAATATTAAGAAGCTAGAGATCCAAAGGTTAAGAAGCTAGAGCATTAGGAAGAAGAAATGAGCCTTTGGAAATTCTCTTTTATAGATTGTAGGAGGAATTGAATGGTTGAGATACATTTGTGAGGAGTGGTTGGGATGCATCTTGGCTTGATCCTTGATCCTTGTGATTTCCTCTTAATGATCGAAGTGTGTTTATTGTGTTTGTTGAATTAAGAGGTATGTATCTTTTTCTTTTAATTAATTGCTCTAGCCATGAATTTGGTGGGATTGAATTAATTAATTGGGCCTAGAGTTAATAAACTTGATTTAGCTTGATACCTTGATGGTAAGAGCTTGATTTTAGGATTGAATTGATTTTATTGAATTTTGAGAATTATGTTGATAATCACAAATAAAATTAACATAATTAAGCTATTATTCTGAGTTAGGGAAAATAGGGCCTTTGGTTTGATTAGCCTGATTTTAAGTGATTACATTTTCCCCTCTTTGAATTGCTTTATGAACAACACATGGATTCAAAGAAAAATTTGATTTAAAGCATGATTTAGGAGATGTAGAGAACAATGAGAACTACTCTAAACTCAAGTGATTTAGAGAGTAGTAAGGACCACTCTGAAGGATTTAGAGAGTAGTAGTAGTAAAGAGAACTGATTTGAATTTGAGAACTTCAAACTTGATCAGACGAAATCCTACTTGATTAGAAACTTATCAATCCTGAACTTGATTGGACAAAAATTGACCGTACTGATTCTAAGATTGATTGAATGAAAATTGATAAGAGATTCTGAAAAGAAATTTTAGTTAATTTTGGTTTGCAGTATGTGATCATGCTGACAAATAATCAATTTGATTTGAAGCAATGAAATTGATCAATGTTGTAAAGATTAACAACCTCAACTTGATTGAAGAAAATTGGCATGCCCTTGGTGTTGAAGAATTTGATTCAAAGCATTGGATTTTGGTATGATTATGCCCCCTCGGGACTAAAATCGAAACAAATTTGAATAAAATAATTGTTTTCAAGCATTTAGAAAGAAATGCGATGATTGAAATGATCCTGAATCAAGTGTAGATTGATTGGAAAGAGTTATCAAGTCATTTAGATCAATTTTAGTGTTAAAGAAACACTGTTTAACCAAGTTTGACCAAGAAAACTAGATAGTTGACCAAGTTTGACTGATGTTGAAGTAATATCCTGGCATAAAACTTGATACTTTAGTGAGAAAATCACATTTTATAGCTTTTGGAAAGTTTTCTATGCATTAATTATGCTTTTTTCAGCCCTCATTATGGGAAATATTCAGATTATGGGAGGTAGATATGAAGAAATTAATACAAAAATAGTGCAAGCAATCACTAAGGTTATGATAGAGAATGTTGGAGAATCATTAGTTGTAGTAGAATCTAAAGATCAAGCACAAGAAGTAGAACAAGAGGAGATTCCCTCTCCACTAGCCATCAATATTGAGGACAAAGCCATAAATGTTGAAGGAACAAAGATCACCTTGGATAGTGATGATAACTTATTCAAGAATCTTGAAAACATTGTTGACAATTCAGCTTTTGAAGAGCAGGATAGTATCAAAGGAGAAGAGAAGACAAAAACCACAATTATAGAACCTAAAGTGGTAGAGAAACACATACCTGTTCCCACTCAAGAAGAAATCAGTCTTACACCTGAGACTGGCAAGAAAACTCAAATTGATTCTATGATTGAGAATTTGGGAAAGGAAGTAGATGATTATGATCAGATGGAATTGATCACATCTTTGAACAAGATCATCAAGAAGAACAAGAAAGTAAAGAGTCTTGAAGGATGCCTAAAGGAGCTTACTGAGAAGTTACAAGGCATTATTGCTACACAAATTGGAGAAGAGGACCCTCTAGAAAGAGCAAAGAAAGTGATGAATACTTTTGATGATGATTTTACAAATCTATCTGATATAGCAAAGATGAAAGCTCAAGTAGCTTATGAGGTCAAAAAACTTTTGGACATTAATCAGAATATTAGGAATGATATCAATAACCTTGATATCTGTATAAAAGACTTGAGAAAGAATTTAGAAAGAGGAAAATCCTTGTACATTCAATGTACAAAATTAGAGAACTTGGTAGTAGAGGAAGTTCAAAAGATGAAGATGACGGAAGCAGAAATTTAGAATGAGACAAACCTTCTTTCAAGCCCCAATGTAAAGATATTTGATATTGAGCAGAAATTCCACAAGATTTATGATGAAATAAGAGTTTTGCAAGATGACAAGGATGGGAAGTTGAAGAGATTCACTCTTTTAAGAGAGCACATTTTATAAACTTGAGCACTATTGAAGGGAAACTGGAAGAATGTCTTTCAGCCAAGACATCTTTTTAGAAGTTTAGTTATAAGAATCTCCAAGCATGTGAGATTACATCTTATGGATTGTGTGCACTACTCAGTGTGGAAGATTCAATTAAGAAATCATGGGAGAAAGAGTTAGAGGCCATGGAGATTAAATTTGCATATTGTGTTGCAAGCCTACTGCCTTTGCAATATTAAATCAAGGTATTGTATGTGGTTGAATGTGGACCTCAAATCCAACTACACACGCAACATAGTCATTACTCACACAATTGAATTACGAAAGAGAGTATTGATTACTCAATTTGAAATCCATGGTGAAGTCACCTGTTGCCTCCTATGTAGATGGGGTGTTTGATTACTCTCAGAATGAGAGCCAACAAACATAAGACTAGTACTACAATGGAGGATTTAAAAGCTATGAAGATAAGCAAATTGAAATCAAACTAGAATGAGTGAAATTTAGTCTAAAATGCTTTGAAAGAAATATGATATTAATCTAAATAGCTTTGAAAGAAATGTGAAGTGCATATTTATTCTAAAGAACTTGAAATAAGATTAGATTAAGCTAAGAGAAAGTAAGTAATCTAATTATAATGAAAATGCAATATTAAACCAAATGAAAATTATACTAAAATGCAATAAAAGCTTGGAATTAATGAAATTGAGACACAAAAATACTATAGTTAAATTAATCTAAAAAAATTGCCCTCCTTTGAATGAAGAAATGAGGTTCATTAAATAGAAAAGCCTAAGAAGAGAATGAAGGGGTTCTTGATCTGAAACTCCTGACCCTTCATTTCCAATTGAGACAAAAAAGCATTGAATTACTTAATTAAAAGAATGGAATTTTCCACATAGGGGACTTTTTGAATGTCTTGAATTATTAATTAAAAAATGAGTGTCCATTCAAATAACAAGTAATTATTAATTCCTTTTTATGGGTAATTAGCTAAAAAGGGTAGATTTTAATTTAATTCCAAGTACTTAGGACTTTAGGATTAAACTAATTTATCATAGGGGTAATTTAGCTAATAAAAGTTGAAGACATTAGGAATTAATTTTATTTGATTAATGCTATTAGGGTTTTTGCAATTGACATCAAGTTAAATTAAGTTAGGTAGGAGAGAGAAAATTGCCTAGGAAACTAGGACTTTGGAGATGTAAAATTGACGAAAATGCACCAAAATTAATTGAATTTATTAGGTGCCAATTTTAGGGTATTACATTTTCCCCTCTTTGAATTGATGTGCGAACAACCCATTGATTCAAAGAATAGGCTGAAGTGATAGATGATGAGAAATTCAGAAGTCTGGGTTAGGTTGCCAAGACACCGAATAGATCAAAGCATGATTTTTTGAAGTCTAAGTTAGATTGCAAAGACAACAGTCTTCAGTGAAGATGAGAATTGGGGTTAGGTTTCCCTAATGCCTAGAATGAGATTCAGATGCAAACTTAGGACTATCTCCAGAATCAGGGTTAGATTGCCCCAATACAAAGCTTAGCCCTCCGAGACCCAGGTTAGATTGCCTAGGTAATGGTCTAAGAGAGATTTTGAGATCCATCTTCAAAATGAAGCTTGAATCCCAGGAATTGGGGTTAGATCGCCCCAATACCTAAAAGATTTCAGGAACCATCTCTGGAATGAAGCTTGATTCCTGAGGATCCGAGTTAGGTTGCTCAGATACCTAAAAGATAGATGATAAGATGACCAGATGCGAGACACCGAGATGCCCCTAGCAATGAGAACTAATGATTTAGATCAAACTGATTCAAGAATTGATTTGACAAGGTTCAAATGATGAAATCATCCTGCCCCCTTGAGAGTGAAATCAGAAGATGACATAAGAGGGATAATTAACAACAAGAAGTTGCAGAGCAAAAGCAATTAGACTAGATTTGAGAAACTGCAGAAGCAAATCAAAGCAAAGTAGAGGTCTTGTTGACCAAGTTTGACCATGGTTGACCATGGTTGACTAGAGTTGACTTTGATGAAAAGAGTAAAGATCTTGAGAACATGATGCAAAGATGAGGGTCTGGCAGGAAGATGATGCTAGAAGGCTGACTGCACAAGCATCCGATCCCAAAGGGTCCTTAGAATTTTAAAACATGATTTCAAGCTATCTAGAGATGTCAAATTTTGATTTCGATCTCAAAAAATTGTGCAATCATGGTGAAACTAGGATGGAAGATGAGAACCTTTGATGAACAGAAAGCAATCAAGAGAGTAACAAGATATCATCTCAAATGCAAGCTTAACATGAACATGCAAGCCTATGCTAAAATGCAAGCCTAGAATAAAAATGCAAACCCTAGGACTTGGTTGTTGGACTCACCGTATTTATCATCATCAAGTTTTTTTAAGCACAGGATGATCACAAGATGCCATACAATCCTCACTAACATTGCAATCATGAGAATATGAATATGACATTAGTCTTAGATTTGTCGGAATGAGGTGTAAGCATTAAGGCACAAGAAGCTAGAATGACTTGAACACCTATTCCTTTTGATTTAGCAAGTTAACATAAGCATCAAAGAAAAATTTCTAGAATGACCTGAATGTTGCTTGCAAAAAAACACACCAGACACATGAGAGTTCCTTCTTTTGCCAAAGAATGCTCGCAGTGACCCTTATGTTCACTTAGCAAGACGAGCGTTAGCAATTTTACTTGTAGCAGAAAGAAGTCACTCAAAACAGACAAGGAGAAGCACCAACCTCACCAAAGCATCCATATAAAAGGACTCGAGGTATGCATGGCCATCCAATATGAGATGAAGGCTCTTACAGATGGACATGCCTCTTAGATAGATTCTTTGGATCATTGGAACTAAACCAGCAAACAGAAAGCAAAGGAAAGATCATGCCCCTAGTCTTCCTGTTTCTCAGTCAAGAAAGACATCTTAGATTCACTTGAGGGGAAATGATAAAGAAAAAAAAAAAACAAGCAAAGGAAAATCTCAGCACACTTCGAAGGAACACACAAAGAGTTTTAGTTTCAATTTATGTTTGTGATCAAGCGGATTGAAATCGAATTGGAAGCGTACAACATTTGAAGTCTGGATGGGATAGCAATAGTAGGTAGACACAATAAGAACCACTGGTGACTATCACAATAAGAACCATTAGTGACCAATACAAGGAAGATTCTCAAAAGAGAGAATAAAAACATTAGCGAAACATCAGCAGGTAGACATAGTGAGAACCACTAGTGACTGATGTAAGGAAGAGATCCCAAAAGAGAGAGGTCGAATGAGAGCTAAGTATTAGTAGGTAAGCATAGTGGGAACCACTGGCAACTAATACATGAGAGATCCTCAAGGAGAGAGACCTCAAAAGTAGCTAGGCATCAGTAGGCAGATGCAACGGGAATCACTAGTGACTGATGCACAAACAAAAATTTCAAAAGTGATAGAACAATGCCCCCTAGACTAGGAAGGTGCCCCCAAGTGTGAACCAGTTCCAAACCATGAAGAGTCGAGGAAAATCTCAAAGACAACTAAAGGCAAGTGCATGAGCTAGGAATCTAAAGTAGGGAATGAACTAAAAAAGCAAGAAATGAACTAAAGCAGGAAAATGAGAAAGCAAACTAAAGAAGGAAACTAAGAGCCAAGTGATGCTGAGATGAGATGTAACCTTAGGAAACAAGAGGCCCCTATTTACTAGGTTTTCACCATCTTGGCAAAGATTCTATTTTTTCTACCATGACGCTTGTTTACCAGGTTTTCATCAATGGCACATTTTTTTATTTTTCAATTTTTTTGTACTTTTCTATTTTTATTTTTTTTATTATTATCAAGGCACTTGTTTACTAGGTTTTCACCAAGATAACAGATACATCAAAGCACTTTTTTACGAGGTTTTCACTAAGATCATTTTTTTAGGACATTTGCAATTTTTAGGATTTTTGCAATATATCATTTTTTTGGATTTTTTCAGGACCAATAAATATGTACATGAGCAATGTCTCAACTGTAGAACTTCTTCAGATGAAGAACATTGATAGGCTCTTTTAGTTTCTCTCCTTTAGTGGTGGAGAGTTGATAAGCACCAGACCCAAATGCTGCAGTAATGACATACAGACCAAGCCAATTTGGTTCAAATTTGCCTTTCTGGACTCGTTGCTGCTGATTTTTAGGGTTCTCCCTCAGGATGAGATCACCCACTTGGAATTTTATTTGTCTGACTTTCTTATTGTAAGCTTTAGACATCCTCTTTTGATATTCTCTTAGATGGTCAAATGCCATCTTCCAACATTCATCAAGTAACTCAAGCTCTTGAAGCTGGGATATTCTGTTATCTTCATCAGTGATGAGGCCCTTCAGAGAGATTTGCAATGTCAAAATCTCAACCTCAATAGGTAATACTACCTCTACTTCCATAAACCAAGGTGAAAGGAGTGGCCCCCGTTGGTGTTTAGATACTTGTTTTGTAGGCCCAAAAAGTTGGATTAATTTGGAGATGCCAATCTCTACCAGATTTATGAACTGTTCAGTGCAAGATTTTTAGGATAGTCTTATTAGAAGCTTTTGCTTGTCCATTACCCTGAGGATAATAGATAGATGACCAATGCTAAATAATTTTGAATTTAGTGCATAAGTTTGTCAGGTCCTTATTTTTGAATTTTCCCCCATTGTCAGTGATAATAGATGAGGGTATGCCATATCTACAAATGATATAGTTCAGTATGAACATAGAAATGGTCTTGTTGTCAGCTATAGCGAGAGGCACTACCTCAACCCACTTGGTAACGTAATTAGTAGCTGTGATGATGAACTTGTGTCCTCTTAAAGAGGAAGGATGTATCTGACTGACCAATTCGAAGGCCCATTCCTGAAATGGCCAGAAACTAATGAGAGGACTAAGTTCATGAGCATGAGCATGAATTAGGTTCCCATGAAATTGGCATTTCTTGCAAGTCTTAGCATAGTGAACAACTTCTTTTTCCATGTCTGGCTAGTAATAACCAGCTCTAATAAGTTTCTAGGCTAACGTCAGACCACTAGAATGAGACCCATAGATACCTTCGTGTACCTTAGCTAGCGCATGTTTGGACTCATCAGGTTCCAAGCACCAAAGGAGGGTACCATCTGGACCCCATCTATACAAGTCATTTGCTATGAGGACATACCATGAAGAAGTATGAATGAGGTGATGTTTTTCATTCCGGGTATAGGTGTCTAGACAGATCTGGTCACAAAGGTAGGAAAAGATATGGTGGTAGCGGGTTGAGTCATGTCCAATGATTGAATAGATCATCCTAGATTCAAGAATATCATAGGTAGGGTAGTGTAATGCCTCCACTAGGAACTCATGTGTGAAGTCATTTTCTAGCATTTGTAACATTGAAGCAAGAGTGGTCATTGCATCAGCTACTTTATTGTCTACCCTTGGAATCTATTAGAAAGAAATGTGTGCAAAGTATTGTTTGAGATCATCCACCATCCTGTTATAAGGTATTAGCTTGTCATCTTTTGTTTGGTAGACATCGTTGACTTGATTGATGATTAACTACGAGTCTCCAAAGACCATGAGCTGATCCACATGCCATTCAAGGGCTATCTTCATTCCATTAATGAGAGATTCATATTCAGCTATGTTGTTTGTACAGGGAAACAACATTTTATATGCTTTTGGCAATGAGTATCTTTGAGGTGTAACAAATAGAATGCATGCACTAGATCCTTTCTGAGTGAATGATCCATCAAAAAACATGCTCCAAGATTGGTGTGTGAGGAGCATGATGGATTCATCTGGGAATTCAATACTCAAAGGTTGATGATCTTTCAAAGGAGCTTCCACCAGCTAATCAGCAATTTATTGTCCCTTAATAGCTTTTATTTCCACATACTCAATGTCTAATTCACTCAGTATCATTACCCATTTTGCTAATCTACATGTGAGGGCAACCTTGCTTAGTAGGTGCTTTAGTGGATCAATTTTTGCAATAAGCCTCATGGTATGAGCTAGCATATAATGTTGTAACATATGAGAAGTAAATACCATTGCTAAACAAGCCTTGTCAATGACATAGTAATTTATTTCATAGGCAACCAATGTTCTACTGATATAGTAAATGGCTCTCTCTTTATTATTTTGATCTTCTTAAGCTAGGAGAGCACCCAAGGATGTGTTTGTTGCTAAGATGTACAGTATAAGTGGCTTCCCATGAATAGGAGGCATCAGTATAGGTGGATTAGCAAGATACTATTTTATTTGAGTAAGTCCCTTGTCACATTCTTCATTCCATTCATAGGTCACATTCTTATGCAAAGTTTTAGTAAATGGTTGTGACTTTTCCTCCAACTATGAAATGAAGCACTAGATAGATTGTAGCCTTCCTTGTAGTCCTCTCATTTGACTAATATTATTGGGTGGAGGCATTTTCATAATAGCTTGCACCTTTTCAGGATCAACTTCTATGCCTTTAGCTGAAATGATATAACCCAAGAGTTTCCCAGAAGTAACACCAAAAGCACATTTCTTTGGATTAAGCTTGAGACTAAATTATTCCATGCGGTCAAGGATGGGACCCAAGTCTATGAGGTGAGTTCTTCACTGCATGCTTTTGGCTAAAGTATCATCCACATAATCCTCCATCATTTTATGCATCATATCATGGAAGATAGTAGTAACAGCTCTTTGGTATGTTGCTCCAGCATTCTTAAGCCCAAAAGGCATGACATTCTAGCAAAAGGTGCCCCAAGAACATGTAAAAGTGGTCTTTTCTTGATCTTTTGGTGCAATCTTTATTTGATTATAGCCAGAAAATCCATCCATCAAAGAGTACATCTCATATCCTATTGTCATGTCAACTATCATATCAATATTAGGCAGTGGGAAGTTGTCTTTCAAACATGCCTTATTCAGATCTCTGAAATCCGTACACACATAAATGGATTTATCATGTTTAGTGATTGGAACAATGTTTGAAATCCATTGTGCATAATCAATAGTTCTTATGAAGCCAGCCTTAAGAAGCTTTTCCAGTTTGGCTTTAACCAAAAGCGCTGCGTGTGGATGCAGTTTTTGCAGCTTTTGTTTAACAGGTTTGATACCTGGTGCAATGGAAAAATGATGCATGATTAGATTGGGGTCTAATCCAAGCATGTCAGAGTAGGTCCATGCAAAGTTTATTTTCTTGGTCTAAAATAATCTTGTGAACTCTTCTTTTTCTTCAACAAATAATGATTGTGCTAGGTGAATAACCTATGGAACAACCTCTGTACCCAAATTGACCGGTTGTATTAGCTCAACCAATACTAATGACCTCTCTTGAAAGTGGCTTAGAAGCATATCAAGTATCTCATCCTTGGGTGCCTCAGAGAGGTTTTATGTGGTTGAATGTGGACCTCAAATCCAACTACACACACAACATAGTCATTACTCACACAATTGAATTACGAAAGAGAGTATTGATTACTCAATTCAAAATCCATGATGAAGTGACCTGTTGCCTCCTATGTAGATGAGGTGTTTGATTACTCTCATAATGAGAGCCAACAACCATAAGACTAGTACTACAATGGAGGATTTAAAAGCTATGAAGATAAGAAAATTGAAATCAAACTAGAATGAGTGAAATTTAGTCTAAAATGCTTTGAAAGAAATATGATATTAATCTAAATAGCTTTGAAAGAAATACGAAGTGCATATTTATTCTAAAGAACTTGAAATAAGATTAGATTAAGCTAAGAGCAAGTAAGTAAACTAATTATAATGAAAATGCAATATTAAACTAAATGAAAATTATACTAAAATGCAATAAAAGCTTGGAATTAATGAAATTGAGACACAAAAATACTATAGTTCAATTACTCTAAAAAAATTGCCCTCCTTCGAATGAAGAAATGAGGTTCATTAAATAGAAAAGCCTAAGAAGATAATGAAGGGGTTCTTGATCTGAAACTCCTGACCCTTCATTTCCAATTGAGACAAAAAAGCATTGAATTACTTAATTAAAAGATTGGAATTTGCCACATAGGGGACTTTTCGAATATCTTGAATTATTAATTAAAAAATGAGTGTCCATTCAAATAAAAAGTAATTATTAATTCCTTTTTATGGGTAATTAGCTAAAGGGGGTAGATTTTAATTTAATTCCAAGTACTTAGGACTTTAGGATTAGACTAATTTAACACAGGGGTAATTTAGCTAATAAAAGTCGAAGACTTTAGGAATTAATTTTCTTTGATTAATGCAATTAGGGTTTTTGAAATTGACATCAATTCAAATTAAGTCAGGTAGGAGAGAGAAAATTTTGTAGGAAACTAGGACTTTGGAGATGCAAAATTGATGAAAATGCACCGAAATTAATTGATTTTATTAGGTGCCAATTTTAGGGTATTATAGGTATAACTTTTTGTGAACATAGTTTTGTAACCCTCCTTACCTTTTTTTGTCATTGTTGTCAAAGGGGGAGAGATATATAGAAGAAAATTGAGAAGGATACATACTCTTAGGGGGAGTACAGTATATCGAGAGGATTCATGAAATCATAAGGATAGTATATATACATATTTTGTATTATGAGCACAATTTTGAATTATTTTTTTTGGAGCCTAAGACTTAGCCAATTTTCTCATATGTTGCCACCAATGACAAAGGGGGAGATTGTTGGAAATTTGGCTGAGTTGGTTACATAGATGTTTTCATTATGGAAACATATGATCTACATGAAGATCACACAGGTTAGAGAGACAGTATGTCAGAGCGCAATGCAAAATTGTTTAAGTATGAGACAATGTGTTTTTGCTAGTGAACCTGAAGACAATTTTTATTGGTGATGTTGATTGGAGTAATTTCAGTGCTTGTGCACTTGAACATAGACTCTATGATGACTATTGTAGACTCACCTTAGAGTGTAAGTCAGTACGGCATGTACGAAAGAAGTTATGACAGTGTTAAGCCGACATGACAGAATATGAAAATAGAATTGATAAAGAGTTAAGGGATTATTTTGTTTATCAAAATAATGACCTAACAATATAAAGGGATGACATCCTAGATTTTAACCCTTGGATAAAGATATTTTGTAATATGATAGCCAACTGGAAATTTATTAATCTTAATAACTTGTATAAAGATATGTAAAGATGTAATTGAAAAGTGATGTAATTAACATGCAAATGTAATAGCGAAAGTGAAGAGAAGCGAAGAGATATTGATGCAAGTAGTATAAGTTTATGTACCTTGACCTATTTTTGTAATCAGTAAATATTTTATATTACTTGTTTGGGCAGTGGGCTCATCTGGTAATCACATTTTATGCCACCAACTCCTAACAGGGTTGAGGCTTCTAACAAGGCCTATAGTCCCTTAATCAGGATTGAGACACTATATGCATGTGATAGACTCCTAACAGGGTCAACATCCTTAACAAGATACTTTTGATTAGTGGATCTTTGTGGGTACCATCCCCACTGGGGTTTTCCCTTGGCCAGGGTTTCCTCAAGAACAAATAATGTGTTATGAGTTCTTTAGTTTTATTGCTATGCATGTTGTTTGGATTTCTATGTTATGCATGTGTTAAGATAATCTCTAATATCCATAATATGGAAAAAGTTAAAGTTTGTGGAATACTGATTCATGCCCCCCTCTCAGTATTCCTTATTTTTAACAATTGGTATCAAAGCTTAGTTACTCAGAAAAGAATCATTCAAGGAAAGCCTAGCAACTTGAGTAAGATCTCTATGGATATGGATCATCTACAAAAGAATCTTGAAGAAGCTCTTGAACATATTGATATTCTTACTGAAGAAAGAGATATTCTGAAAGGAAAATATGATGATGTAAAGAACCTCATTGAGAAATTGAAAAAGAAGTTGGAAGATCTTAAATGTAAAAGGGATTCTAAAATTCACATTGAAGATTGTGATGACAACTTAGAAAAAGAAAATGAGATCCTTAAACATGAACTAAAGATAGAAAATATGAAGCTGAGTCTGAAAGATGGGAATGGCAAGAGTGAAGAAAATTTGAAATCTAAGAATGAAAATCTTAAGCTTGAAAATGAAGGGCTAAAATCTAAACTTGGTAAAGTAACATTTGAACTTGAGAAAGTCAATTTGTAGTATGCTGAACTTGAGAAATACAATACGATTGTGAAAGGAGAATTGACTCAATCTAAGCAGCAACTTGAAAGACTATATTCAACTAATGAGAAGATTGATGAAAAAATATCTTATCAAAAACCATTCTATGATAAAAATGGTCTTGGATTCAACACTTTTAAAGAAAATGAAGAAAGCAAGGAACCAGATCTAAAAATATCTGAAAGCATAGATGAGAAGAAGTCTGATGAGATTAACAAATCTGAAGATACACCTAAGGAAGAAGAGCCACCTAAGAAACAGGAATCACCTAAAGGTATGCAAAGAGAATTCAAAGGTAGATGTTTTGCTTGTAATATTGTTTGTTATATGAAGAGAGATTGCACAGGTAAGCAATTTAAACCTCTTAATGGTTATTGTTATAATTGTCATGGTTTTGGACATAGAGCTATTGAATGCAGGAAACCTAAATTTGTTGAGAATAATAATAGTAGTAGAATTTTTATAAATACTATCCATGCAGATAAGAAACCTATTGAAAATATGAACAGAAGAAATGGAGTAGTATGCTATAGATGCAACAAGGTTGGACACATTGCTAGAAATTGTAGATCACAGATCAATAAGCCTAGACCAAGATATGGAAACAATGGAATAGTTTGTCAGATACATAACAAGATTGAACATACAACAAGGTTTTGCAGAATGAACAATATAGTTTTTCATATCAATCCTAACCCTAGAAGTCATGCAAGAAGAAATGAAGATGCAAGAAACAATCAGAAAGGATGTTGTATTAATTCAGATGAAGTGAAGTTTGTTAAAATCATAGATCAAGGAGACATATTTAGCACTAAAGGTGGTCATAAAGGTGAAATATTAAATGGTAAGAATGAATCTTTACCTGACCCATCTCAAAGTACTTAATTCATGTAAATTACAGTAAAATAGGAACTTAGATTAGTGTAGAAATTGATATATGATGAATTGAGTCTTGCACAGTTAATGCAAGGTATTATATGATGTTTAAATGCTATAGTTAAGAGCGCAAAGAAAAATATTATGTTTTGCAAGATCATAAGAAGTTTTAAGTTTTGCAGGTTAACTGAATCAGCTTTTTGGAAAGAAGTGGCAAAAGAATTGAATGTGATGTCAGATCTAAGTGAGATTGAAATGATAAAAGGTCACGAATGATTTTATTTGATCATAAAAGTGAATACAAGTGTTAAGGAGATCAAATTGCAGTGATTGGAAGTGTTTTGCAAGGATTTGGTGAAGAATTTTTGTGTCAAATCTACGCAAGCCCCAAATCATGAAATCGAGGTATTTTACTTGGAAGATCTTTAAATCAGTTAAGGAATGAGAGGAAATCATGGATATTTATTTGATTCACAATGTTAGAGATAAGAATAGACCTAAAATGAAAAGGGAACCAGTATAACCCTTGGAAGATGATCCTAGGTTAGCTTTATCATCTGTAGTAGATGAAGTTTTACATCTAGAGAATGTTAGAAGTTATCTGGGATGTCAACTAGAGACTATCAGTGATAGTGATTTCACTAAGGAATATCATAAGATCTATAATCAGGACATATCATTGAAAGTAGGGTTTGAGAATTTGAAAGATAATGAGATCATTAAGTATACTTCACAATATGAATTTGACAATGAAGAATGTACCAAGATAATCCTAAGCAGAATTCACAATGGAAAGTTTTGGTTAGGTGACAGAGTGATAGATATCATAGATGACTTAATTCATGAGGTAACTAGACTATCTAAAATTGGAGCCATTCCTTTGAATGAGAAAAACATGAGGAAAATAGTCATAGACAACACAAATTCATCCTACAATGGCAGAGGAATAATAATTAGCAAGACACAACAAGATGATGTCAGATACTTGTGTAAGATCCTAACAACTAAGTTTTGTGCTAACTCGAGAGAAGATGACATGGTAGATGGAATGATACATGTGGTTTATTTGATGTGTGTAGATAAAGTACAAGTTGACATGTGTGAGATTTTGAGAATTTAGCTGTTTGAGAATTTGGAAAAGATAAAGAAGACTAAGTATTCATAGTTTAGATTCTCATCTTTAATCACTTATTTTTTTTTTCATTTATTGAGAATATTTTCATACACCATTGGAAATTACTAGAATGATGACCAAACTAAAATAGAAAGGATTAACCAATTGTATAGGAGGCATGTTATTGATAAAGTAAATGAAAGTGCAGTGTTCATAATTAAAAATTTTCAAAATTTAATGTCTAGTAGATCAATGATCTCATAGTCTCTTGTGGAGAAGTATAAAAATGAGATATGTTTCATGGTTGATACTGACTTTACTTATATTGAAGCAGTAGAATCTAGAACAGAGTTCATAGACCCTCTTGGCTATGAGATATCTAAGATTGAGACAAAATAATATGTGAGTAGACTACTTAAGTGCAAGATGGATATTCACAGTAACAGGTTTGGAACCTTTAAGGAGAACTTCAACTCTACAAAGACCATCCTTGAAGAGAAATAGTCAAAGAAAAGAGTTGAGAGTAAAATGAAAAAAATTCTAAAAGATACAGGGATGATTGAACATGAGTTCTTGGTAGCCAAGAAAACAGTAGTAGCAGTTAGAGAAATTGGACAAAAAGAAGTTTTGTCTGTACCACCTTTATCATCAATTGCAGTATAGCAAGTGGAAACACAAGTTAAGGTGAAAGTGGAAGAAATAGAGAAGGATCAAGAAACAAGAAAATCCACTAGATCAACCTCCTCCACACCTAGAAAAAGAATAAAAGAGATTGCTACTAGAATGGGTAAGAGGTAGAAGACATTGGTGCCACCAGTTCAAAGGGAAATTGTAGAAATCAAAGATGATGAAGACACTCATGTTAAGAAGAAAACTTGGAAACCTAGAATTGAAAAGGTTAATGAATAGATTATTCAAGACAGGGACTTTACAAAGATGAAAAAATATTATGATCTCTATGACTATGCAGAAAGACTAAATCTAGAAAATGTAGTGGTGACGTATATGATTTTATTTGATAAGAAATTTGATACAATTCAAGGTAAGATACCTGATGACTTGTACAAGAAACTTGTAAATAGAAAGAAGAGAGCATTAGAGGAAGACATAACTATTAGAGAAAATATTGTAAGAAAACTTTGTGTTGTGAGAGATGAAGAACACTTCAATTAGATTATGAAGGATCTAAACACCCATCTAAGAACCAAGAAGAGAACTATTCAGATTATGGGAGGTAGATATGAAGAAATTACCATAGAAACAGAGCAAGCCATCACTAAGGTTATGACATATAATGCTGGAGAATCATCAGTTGTAGTAGAATCTAAAGATCAAGCAGAAGAAGCATAAAAAGAGGACATTCCCTCTCCACCAGCCATAAATATTAAGGGTGAAGCCATGAATGTTGAAGGAACAAAGATCACCTTGGATAGTGATGATAACTTATTCAAGAATCTTGAAAACATTGTTGACAATTCGGCTTTTGAAGAGCAGGATAGTATCAAAAGAGAAGAGAAGACAGAAACCACAATTATAGAACCTAAAGTGGCAAAGAAATAAGTACCTATTCCCACTCAAGAAGAAATCAGTCTTACACCTAAGACTGGCAATAAAACTCAGATTGGTTCTATGATTGAGAATTTGGGAAAGGAAGTAGATGATGATGATCAGATGGAATTGATCACATCTTTGAACAAGATCAGTGGAAAGAACAAGAAAGTAAAGAGTCTTGAAGGATGCCTGAAGGAGCTTACTAAGAAGTTACAAGGCATTATTACTACACAAATTGTAGAAGATGACCCTCTAGAAAGAGCAAAGAAAGTGATGAATACTTTTGATGATGAGTTTACAAATCTATCTGATATAGCAAAGATGAAAGCTCAAGTAGCTTATGAGGCCAAAACACTTTTGGACATTAGTCATAATATTAGCAATGATATCAATAACCTTGATATCTATATAAAAGACTTGAGAAAGAATTTAGAAAGAGGAAAATCCTTGTACATTTAGTGTAGAAAATCAGAGAACTTGGTAGCAGAGGAAGTTCAGAAAATGAAGATGAAGGAAGCAAAAAATTTAGAATGAGACAAACCTTCTTTGGAGCCCCAATGTGAAGATATTTTATATTGAGCAGAAAATCCACAAGATTTATGATGAAATAAGAGTTTTCCAAGATGACAAGGACAAGAAGTTGAAAAGATTCACTCTTTTAAGAGAGCCCATTTCTATAAACTTGACTACTATTGAAGGGCAATTGGAAGAATGTCTTTTAGCCAAGACATCTTTTTAGAAGTTTAATTATGAGAATCTCCAAGCATGTGAGATTGCATCTTATGGATTGTATGCACTACTCAGTGTGGTAGATTCAATTAAGAAATCATGGGAGAAAGAGTTAGAGGCCACGAAGATTAACTTTGCAGATTGTGTTGCAAGCCTATAGGCTTTGCAATATTTAATCAAGGTATAACTTTTTGTGAACACAGTTTTGTAACCCTCCTTACCTTTTTTTGTCATTGTTGTCAAAGGGGGAGAAATATATAGGAGGAAATTGATAAGGATACATACTCTTAGGGGGAGTACAATATATAGAGAGGATTCATGAAGTCATAAGGATAGTATATATACATATTTTGCATTATGGCCACAATTTTGAATAGTTTTTTTGGAGCCTAAGGCTTAGCCAAATTTCTCATATGTTGCCACCAATGACAAAGGGGGAGATTGTTGGAAATTTGGCTGAGTTGGTTACATAGATGTTGTCATTATGGAAACATATGATCTACATGAAGATCACATAGGTTAGAGAGCTAGTATGTAGAGCGCAATGCAAAATTGTCTAAGTATGAGATAGTGTGTTTTTGCTAGTGAACCCAAAGACAGTTTTGATTGGTGATGTTGATTGGAGTAAGTTCAGTGCTTGTGCACTTGAACATAGAATCTATGGTAACTATTGGAGACTCATCTCAGAGTGCAAGTTAGTATGGCATGTACAGAAGAAGTTATGATAGTTTTACTAAAGATAGTGTTAAGTTGACAGGATAGAATATGAAGACAGAATTGATAAAGAGTTAAGGGATTATTTTGTTTATCAAAATAATGAATTAAAAATATAAAGGGAGGACATCCTAGATGTTAACGCTTGGATAAAGATATTTTGTAATATGATAGCCGACTGGAAAGTTATTAATCTTAATAACTTGTATAAAGATATGTAAAGATGTAATTGAAAAGTGATGTAATGAACATGCGAATGTAATGAAAAAGTGAAGAGTAGCGAAGAGATATTGATGCAAGAAGTATAAGGTTATGTACCTTGACCTAATTTTGTAATCAATAAATATTTTATATGACTTGTTTGGGTAGTGGGCTCATCTAGTAATCACATTTTGTACCACCAACTCCTATTAGGGTTGAGGCTTCTAACAAGGCATATAGTCCCTTAATTAGGATTGAGACACTATATGCATGTAATAGAATCCTAAGAGGGTCAACATCCTTAACATGATACTTTTGATTAGTGGATCTTTGTGGGTACCATCCCCACCAGGGTTTTCCCTTGGCCAGGGTTTCCTTGAGAAAAAATAATGTGTTATGAGTTTTTTAGTTTTATTGCTATGCATGTTGTTTAGCTTTCTATGTTATGCATGTGTTAAGATAATCTATTATATCCATAATTGGGAAAAACTTAAAATTTGTGGAATATTAATTCACCCCCCCCTCTCAGTATTCCCTATTTCTAATAGTACTTAGCTAGGTTGATTGGTGGTCTTTTGATGCCTGATTGGGGTCAGCATGGCTTCATGTGCAGCTGGTCCAGGGTGATCAATTAGATGATTCAGACCCCTGGTCGGTATGCATGGGGAAATTGTATTCTTGGTCACATGTATCATAAGCTTCATGAGATCATTTACTAGCACATGAGGTCTATGACTATTGGTAGCATGGTTTTGCAGATCTAGGTGTGGGAGCATATCCCTGTGACACACCATGACACTGACTTGCCCTATATTTTCAAGTATTCTAGTCTTATTCAGAAGCCCCATCTAGGAAAGTTTGAGTATTGGCACCATTTATTAGATGATGTCATAGATTTTGTATGGCAAACCTATGTAGACTGAGGGTTGGCCATTAGATGTGAAGCTGATGCCATTTTTCTTTCAAAGAAGGTACTTGGTGGGGAGGATCCATTATATTATTGAGCGGTTCCTGATCACATGTGTATGAAAACAGTATGGCTGAGTATAGGGTATGTCTCATGAGACATCTATATATGCATGGACCAGGATTGAGGAGGGCCAGTGGGGATCAAGATTGGTATATGGGACAGTTGTACATGAGATCTCCCACATGGCACGTGTAGACTGGGATCTATAGGTAGATGTATGTGATGTCATGGTTACTAATAAGTACCATGCTCATTATCTTAGACATCCATACCCCAGATTTAATGCTCTTGAGGAGGCCATCCCACGTATTGAGGACTCATTAGGCTATGATCCTGATGATGATGGTTTTGGTCAGGGCTGACCTATTCAAGGTGGAGATAGGTGGAGAGGTCATGACAGGGGGCAAGATGGAGGCCATGGAGGTAGAGGAGATAGAGATGGAGGAGATGATAGGGGTGGAGGGGGAGGTGGAGAGAGCAGCACATGGTGGGCCTCAGGAGGAGACTCCAAGAAGTAGAGACAAAAGAGATTGTGGGTCACCCTGCTTAAAGGGACATGAGGCCTTTATTGCATAGAGATGAGCACGCATAGAGGCAACACACAATAGGAGGAGAGGATCAAGATCAGTAGCAATAGGAACCTAGAGATCCTCTTGTTGGTGATGATGGAGATAAATTATCGCAGTGTGAGCAGGAGCAAGCTTCTTTGAGACTAGAGATGGCCACCCTCAGAGCACAGTTAGCAGAGCGAGATGCGCAGTTGACTCAACTAAGATTAGAGAGAGATTCCTAGATAGTGCAGCTAAAAGAAGATACAGATGCACATCTAGCATAGCTAAGAGCACACAAGGATACATAGCTAGCACAGCTGAGGAATGAGCTGGATAGATATGTGCACACAACCACTCATCAGGGATAGAGGGCCACCTATTATTTCACTTTGTATTGTGTTGTGGTTCCTACTACTCAGAGAGATCCCCTATATTCAGTGATAGCACAACAATCTGAGGGTGCCATGCCTCCTCCTCCACCACTTAGAAGAGTAGATGCACCCCCTCCCAATCCTCCATGAGAGGATGAGGGGGCAGTGAGGCATAGACCTCTTGATTTTCATATTTGTATCACTGATGTATTTTATTGATGATATCATGTACTTGTACAATTTTTTATCGATACACTCTCAAGTCCTCTAAAATTTGTTTATTTGTTGATACATTGTCTCATTGCTTATCCATGCTCTGATATACTGATGCTGACACTTTGATTCTTTCTTATGGACATTCTTGATACTCTGTTATGGACATTTTTGATACTCTATTTTGATTATATATTGATTCTTCTACTGAGTCTGACATGGATGTCTTATCTAATTTTATGGTACTTTGTATGATGCCTTTTGATTTATGCACATGTGCGATATCTGACATTTGTTTTATGCTTTGGATATTGATGTGATTGTCATAGTTGGTGATGATTAGATTAAGTGATGATAAAATGATGTCATGATATATTTCACTAATATATACTCATGTTTTTGTCTTTTCAAAGCTTTTATGAATGTATGGATGAAAACTTTATTTTATGTATGGAAATGGATGTATGAGATGTATTGTGATGTGGTGTATGGACATCTCATTTTTATTTATGGATGATTATGGATGCATAATGCAAATGGTTTTATGATGTGAAATGGATTATGAATATATGTGATTTATACTCAACCATTTTATTTTAGTTTTTTATGATTTCATGATGTTCTTGGTCAAACATGGAAAATGATTAATGCTTCAGAATTTTCAGCTCACATCAAAATGTTTTAGATAGATTTTCAGCTTATATCAATGTTTTAGATAGTTGAATCCACAGTTTCATGCTTATGCAAGATTAAAATAATGCAATTTTAAAATGAATTTCAATGCAACTAAAGACATGATATGCATCTAAATGAATCTAATGAAAATTAATATGATATGCAACTACAATGAACCTTAATGCAATTAACCAATGAAATGCACCTAGACTAAGACACCTAGGATAGTCATTGTTTATTCAAAGCGGGTTGTTTTTCATCATAGAGAACTTGTTAGCGGGACCTCATTAGGATAGTACAACTTTCACTAATAGATTTAGCAATCCTAAAAATATTAATACATCATTTTTATTCGTCATGTTGAAAGTGTTACAAGTAGTAGTTGTTGTTGCACCAAAAGATTGACCTATCAATGCCCAATACAACCACTAGACTTATAGAAGACATAGGAGGTGGTTAAGCCATGTCACGAATCCTAAGGGGAGCACTGGCCATTATGCCAACAATCTCCCCCTTAGCATTACCCGATAGGATTCGAACTTGTGACCAAGATTCGATACCACTTATTACAAGTAGCAGTTGTCGTTGCACCAAAAGATTGACCTGTCAATGGAAAATACAACCACTAGACTTATAGAAGACATAGGAGGTGGTTAAGCCATGTCATGAATCCCGAGGAGAGAGCTAGCCATTATGCCAATAGAAAGATAACCTAAACACTAAATCCCATAGCTAGAATGTTCTATCATTTACTTCCTATTTGATATAAACTATTTCTTTTATGATGCATAATGTGTAAATGTATACCCGCAATGACCTTTCTTTTCGTATTCATATCCTAGGGTATAATCTGATTTAACATGCACTTTACTAGGAAGTGTATACACCTAAAAATGGTCACCTAGACTATTAGCCCCCATTTGCTAAATCATAAATTGCTTATTCTTGATCAAATCCTAGTTCTATCATTTATTCGATTATTTTCTATGGGCTAACCATCTTATCCTAAGTCTTTATTTATTAAAAGGAATATTTCCTCCCCTTTTAATAAATAAAAAGCCCCCACTTTTTCTCTTATCCTAAGTTGCACAAATAAAGCATTATTCTTATTTTATAAAAAGGGAAAAAGCACTTTTTGTCTCATATGGACACAAAAGTCAACTCCTATTTTCCTATTGGAGGATACTTGTGCACATGGATTGCTCCTCTTTTAAGCTCCACCGTTGATTAAATCTTTTGCCTCGTAATCTCCATGGCCCATTCCTTTTTCATTCCCTATAAAAGGAGAGCTCTCTTCCTCATTTGCACACACAATTTTTATGTTATTGTTATGCTACAGGTTTTCTAGGTCATCTTGGCGCTTTTGGAGATATTCTTGCATCTAGGGTTTGAAGATTTGGAGCATTGTTGGCATTCATCTTGGATCTTCATCAACACTCTATCTTCTTGTCTTCATTCTTGCATCATCATGGCTTTCTTGCTTCATAGTTAGATTTCATTTCTTGCATAGTAGCTTCATTTTCATGGCATTCTTAGCTTAGATTTCCTTTATGCTTTAGATTAATTCATCTAGTTTAACTAGGAGGCTTTGTAATACTTGCATCTCTCATTTCCATAGTTTAGCTTGCATTTCCATTCTTAATCTAGCTTGCATTGCATTTCATTCTTGATTCTTGAGGATATTGGCATTCTTGCCCTTGTCTTCATTGAATCTCCCATTGCATGGTTTACTAGCAAGGTTATTGGCTAAATAGCTCTAGCTGAGAGCATTCTTAAAACCCTTGCACTCCATGCCTAGGGAGCTATGGATCGATTTGTGAGGCCTCATTCTTGAGTTTCCTTGCATGTAATGATTCATAAAAGTGTGACACATTTATAGCACACATTTTTGGTGCCCATCGTGGGGCAGAGTAGATAGACTTTGTCCTTTAAATTCTGCATTTTTGTCATTTTCCGTCAATTTTTCGGCAAGTTTTCGGCTTAATTTTTAGTCTCTATTTTTCTGTCTCAGACTATAGTGCGATACTTTCCAGAAGTATCGCGTGATATACCTTTGTATGTGCGTGCGATACTTTGCCTATCAAAAGTATCGCTCGCCTATAGTAGGTAATATCGCCTGGTCTCAGGCGAAGTATCGCCTGGTGTTGGGCGAAATATCGCGCGGTTTGATAAGTATCGCCTGGTGTCGGGTGAAGTATCGCGCGATACTGTGTCTGAACCTGGCAGTGAGCTATTTTTAGGCTATTTTATCTATCTTGCAAGTTTCAGGTTCTTAGCTATCTTTTTGAAATTTTCTGAAATTTCTAGCGTTTTCAAATCCGTGCCACTTTGGAAAATGGGTGCCCATTTTTTTTGAAATTTTGCAAATGGTATCAAAAGTTTAAGTGTGATATATCGTTGGAAAGGTCTTTCCGAGCCCAATCCAACCATGATGGTTTCATTTTCAGATTCTATCATTTGATTAGTTATTTTTGCACATTATCTGAATTTTTTTTATGTACTAATCATTGTTAGATTTTGGATTTTGATTCTCCTAACTCTTGTTGGTCTAACAAGTTGTGGTTGTAGGTACTTCTTGCTTGAAATTTGTTAAAATCGCATGTCAAAGAGGGCTACTAATGGTTTTTGCAGGGCTGCCCTAAGCATAAAAACCAAATCAAGTGCTTGTTTAATTTCTTTCTTTATTAAGTGTGGCATATACTAGTTGTTTCATTAGGCACTTAATACTTTGTGAAAGGAATCTTGGGGTGGTAGGAGAAGTATGCTCTTCACCTTTAGGTGAATCAGAAAATCTTGACCCATCTTGAGGTTTTGGAAGCAAAGGGGTAATTGGATCTTGTTTGGTGTGTTTGGGAGAAGTTTTTGAGATAGGGGAGTATGCTCTTCACCCTTGTGGTGAATCAAAAATCTTGAACCTCAAGAATTAATCCACTCTTTGTTTAGCTTAGGATCCTTTAGCGGGCCTGCTCTTGAGCAATCAAGAGGAACGACCCAAGTGGGGACAACCTTGTCATCATTTTCCTTGGTGGCGAGTGATTCCAACTCACTATAATCTCAAGGCTATCGAGGACACAAAACCTTGGTAGACATAGTACTTATCTTCGCTTGATGTGAGTAACTTGTGGGATTGTGACCATGAGGAAAGCATTAAGAAAGAATGCTTAAGGTACTCTTGAGGCCGCGAGGTCCTAGTCCTTTATGAGGAGCAAGAGGGGTGCTATGAACGAAAATCCTTACTATGAACCATTAGATAGAGGCCACCCTATTTTAGCCGCTTAGCTTCATGGTGCAAGGATTGATCCAAGTGGACTTACCCGGATCACCCCAAGATACTCACCATATGTGCTCCTTTGGTTGTGTTTTTGACACCTCCATGACAATGCCAATATCTCTTGTGGGCAACCACTTGGTGTGAGGCAAGGGAGCATCAAGTTGTGGGCCACGTTGCTAAGTAATGAGCCTTGTCCTTCTAGGTAGTAATTTCTTGAATTGTCTTCGATTGTGCTATACCAGTGTAAACATTCTCAACATTCAAACAAACGGTAGCATTCATAAGGTTCTCTATTTTGATATCACAAGTGCTTGTCTTGGCAAGGTTGCTTTTTCCCTTGTTTCAAGTGTTCTATGACATGTTTGATCCCATACTGTTTGCAAACCTGTCTTTTATCTATTGCTACTGCTTGTCAAACTAAGAAATTGCACTGTTCAATCTACAAATTTGGTCAAAGCACTTCAAAACTAAGTTTTTCACATTCACTGGTCAAGAGTCATATGATATTGAAGTATCCTTGCATACCCTCAACCAGGAATCTTGAGTCATTTCTACTGTCCTGTCATTGCTACAATTCGGAGTTGCTAAACTTGCACTTTAACCTGCTGTAGAGTGTCCTTTTCTGTTCTTACCTGAAATTGGTTTGTTACTTACATGTTTAGATTTGTTCTAGACTGAAAAAAATGAGCTAAAACTATTGGATTTGAGCTTAACGAATGCTACTCTTGATCACTTGTCGCATCACGGTTACCTCTCTAGCTACTTGCTTATTGAGCTTCTTGCTCGCTGCTCGGCTTTAGTCAATTGATTACTGTAAGTGCTTGAGCACTTTTGACGAGTCATCTCTCTCTATTGTTCTACTTTGACAAGTGATCTTTATTAGCTTTTCTTATCTCAAATCTAAGAAACTTTGTCTCATTCTATTAGTCAACCAACATCTCTTTTCATGCCGGTTACAACTCGGTCTCAATTTGAGCAGGAGAGTCATCCTCCGTTCAATTATACACAGTTACCTTCTCCAACTAGACGTTCAAAAGCACCCATTAGCAACAACAGTTCTAGTTTTGACCAATCTGAGAATTCTAAGGCTACACCATGGTATAAAGGAGGTTTCCTCTTTTCCGCATTCAAGACCCCCAAAAACACAGATAGTGTCTCACTCACTTTGACTGAACAAGAAAAGTTTCAACTCTTGCAAGAACACTTTGAGTGTAAGGATAATCAAGCACGCTTAGACAAAGAACACAATCAACAAAGGATGGATGCTACTAGGCGCATGGCTTATAGAGGGACATTTCATGAGCAACCTGAGACTAGTAATCATGAGCATAGACCTCTTTTTAACAATGGCAACAACACGCCACCAAGATCTCCTCCAAGGCCAACTTTTGCTATGCCTTCTTCACCTCCTAGACCTCCTCCCTCTCAACATGAGGCAGAGGCTAATGATGAGATTTCTAGTGAGGATCTTATGAGATGTGAACAAGATGTGGATTTCCAACAAATGATGCATAAGCTTTTAGAGCGTAATGGCGATCAATATTTTCAATATATGACTTCTAGAGGATACAAGCTTCCTCCCGGCTATGATGTCAGACAAATTGTCCAACAAAGAGTACCAACTGAATTGGAAGTCCTTCAAGAAGAATTACGTCGGACAAATCAACACCTTACCCAAATGGCATTAGAAAGAGAGCCTCCAACGGTCTCTTTTGTACAATCAATTTGTGCTCTTCCTTTTGATAAAGATCTATACATGGTCCCGTTTCCTAAAGATATTGAGGTTCCTAAATATGACAAGTATGATGGAAATGGTGACCCTCATGACCATGTGCGTCATTTTTATGCTCTTAGTATGGACTTTCTTCATGAAGACACATATCTTCTACGATTATTCCCTCGAAGCTTAAGAGGCCAAGCTTTAGAATGGTTTGCAAAATTGACACCACCTCTTAAGACTTTTGATGAGTTGGCTCAGCGATTTACCCAACAGTACTCTTACAACATCCAACAACCTGTCACTGTGATAGATCTCGGTAATCTAAGACAACATCAAGGTGAGCCATTTGCAACTTACTTACAATGTTGGAGGTCATTGTATTCTCGATATCCTCATCCGCTACCCGAGAGAGAAAAGATTGAAATTTTTGTCAACACTCTGGTGCCTGAGCTATATTATGATCTCAGGAAACAACTATTCCCTTCTTTCAATGACATGGTTGAAAGTGCATATCGAATTGAGGATGTAGCTATAAGAAAAGGGGATATTGTTATTAATAAAGATGTTAAAGGCAATGGCAAAGACAAGAACAAACCTTGGAATAAGAACAAGTATGTTGTTAATGATGGGGTTGTTGACACTCCTAAAGTTAAAGAGCCCGCTTTCAATCTCTCCAATGCTATCTATGCAGCAAAACAACAAGAAGCTGCCAACACTCGCAGTGCTCCTAAACCTCCATATGCAGATAAGCCTAAGAAGTCATTTTGAAAGTGAGTCTATACCAAATTGGCAGAACCTTACGATGTGATCCTTAAGACTTTGGTTGACAATGGATATCTTACGCTTCCTGATAAACCTGGTAACTGGGATCCGATAAATAAGCCTGATTGGTGGAGAGAGGATCATTACTGCCATTATCATAGAAACAAGGGACATCCAACAGACAATTGTTTTAGGCTTAAGGATGATATTTAGGATCTTATTGAGAATGGCACAATCTCCACTGATGGCTTCACTAGAAATTCTGATCACATAGCTTTCAAAGATCCTCTACCTAAGCATGATAAGGGGGAAACCTCTCAAGCACATAAGAAGAATCATGATGCTAAGATCAATTACACGTATCCTTCTAATACACCTGTGATCAACATGGTAGAGCCCGTTGAGAGTGTTCTTATGGTAAGATCTCAAGATGATAATAAAGCCAATCATGGTAAGCCAAAATTGGTCTTGCAAACACGTGGTAGTTCATCTTCTCGAAGTGAGACACTGAATGCTGTTACTAGGGGGCAAGCCAAGATTGTCCTTAAAACTATGCAAGATCCCAAGCAAGCTTTGCCTTCCAAACAAGTGGCTCCTTCAGCCACCCCTAGCTATGATCTTGTCCAACATTTACAAAAGACACCAGCACAGATATCTATCCTTGAGTTGCTTTGGTTATCCCCTTCGCATAGAGAGATTCTTGATAAAGCTCTACGTACAACATGTGTTCCCAATGACATTGATCCAGATCAATTTCAGGCTATGGTCAACCACATTTCATCTCCACTATCTCTCTCCTTTTCTGCAGAAGATGACATATCTATTGCTCACCCTCATAATTTGGCTTTACACATTGAAGTTCTAGTCTACAATACCCGAGTCCACCGAGTCCTGATAGACAATGGTGCAGGGTTAAATATTGTTTCTTTCAATGTCATACAACAGTTGGGTTTGTCAGAATTTGCTATGGATTCCAAGAAGAAGATTACTATAAAAGCTTATGATGAAGTGGAAAGATCTTCCAAAGGTCTTGTCACACTGCCTGTCTGAGTGGGCCCTATCATGAAAGATATTAGCTTCCAAGTATTGGACATCCCACTCGCATATAACATTCTTTTGGGTCATCCTTGGATCCATGACATGCAGGCTATTCCTTCCACTTATCATCAGTGCGTCAAATTTCCATACAATGGCACTGAGGTTGTGATTCCTGGAGACCATACTATTGCTATCAATGCTCTTGCTACTACTGAAAAATTTGTTCCTCACAATGAACCTACTGATGATCCTAGTACGTCTCTAGCCACTGCTGAGAAATCACTTAAGATGATGAGCCTTGGTATGGGTGAATATAAACTGGGTTCTTTTGCTTCTATACCTATTTCTCCTAGGTCATATGGGAGACCTTCTGATCACATGAAGCCTTCCACTTCTGCTATGGTGATCTTTGATACTTTTGTTCCTTCATCCGTTCCTTTAGAAGCAGACAGAGAAGAACAAGCTATTAAAGAGTGGATCTATAGAGAGGATTCTAGAAATACTCCCATACTCAGTAATTCAAACACAGATACAAATGAGTCACCGCTACACACTATGGTTCAAATGGGAGATGATCTTCCTTCTATTTCACTTCTTTGGGGAGAAAAATGTATATCTACTGATGATATGGATGTTGATATGGTTCATTCTTGTAGTAACCACCCCGACGTGGTTGATGGGTCTTGTGTGGGGTCTGATGAGTTTGTTCCTCGTATTGCCTTAGTGGACCACGTTGGTTCTTCTATGACAAGTCTAGATCTAGCTACTTATGGAGCTTACCCTATAGGCTCAACCTCTCTTGTTACCAGAGATGACACCCCTCACATAAATGCTATTGAACCAGTCACTTCATTTCATCTCGCATCAACACCTATTACTTCTTCCACCAGCGAACTAGCAACAAAAAAGATTGAATCATAAATCAAACATCAGAGTCATCAAGTCAAAAGAAAAGAGCAATGGTCAGATGGTGAAAACCACATTGTGGTGGTATCCACACCTAAGAAAAGTAAAAATAAAAATCTACTCAAAAATAATGATTCTCAAATAAAAGATGACAAGCTGATTCTCTACAAACAAATGGTGCATTACTTCAAGCATGATCTCATAACTGTTATACTTCAGCCCATTCCTAAAGCTGAGAAAAGAGTTGCTAATGCCTTGGTTACTTTGATATCCATCTTACAAATGAAAAAGCATAAATCTCGCTTCAAGTTCCTGGTGGATGAATTACGCTATCCTGCTCACAAATCTTACAATCCTACCATCTTTCCATGTCTTCCACCTCATACTCCTCCATGCCATTCTTTCCGCCATCCCTTACACTTTGCCTTTGTCTCTGGTGGCTTGTATAGGAAGGGTCTAGATGGAACTCTCCTTAGGTGTCTAGAAATAGAGGAGTCAGAAAAAGTACTAGCTGAAATCCACGATGGCATATGTGGATCACATTCTAATGATCCTCCACTAACTCAGACATTGCTTAGGGTAGGTTATTATTGGTCGAACTGGTTGAGACCTCCTATCATCACAGCTGTAGCATTTGGGCCTGGGGCCTATCAATCGTCTACATTAGAGGAAGCAGATTCTTGATGCCCATTTCTGTCTGGGGCATTCTTTGTACATACTTTATGATCCTGAAAAAATTCCAAAAAAATTCATATATGATGCTGAAAAAAAACCTAAAAAGCATATAAAGTACCGAAAAAATGAGCATCCTAGTGAAAACCTAGCAATAGGCGCTTTGATGTCTCACCAAAAAAATCAAAAAATTCAAAAAAATTAAAAAAAAAAAGAAAAAGTGCCTTGGTGAAAACTTGGAAACAGGCGCCTTGGTAGCAAAAATACAAAAAAATTATAAAAATTCCTGAAAAAATCTATCGAGTGGTGAAAACCTGGCAACAGGCACTGCTTGAGACCCTCTGCACCTATGTCTATCAGTCTTGCATGGCACTCTTTCGCTCCACTTCTCGCTTTGCCTCTCCTAGCCTGGAATTGATTCTTGTCTTAGTCTAGGGGGCATATGTTGCTTTAAGCTTATATTGGGTCTCTTTGTGCGTCTGGGTTTCTTGGGCAACTTGGTTCCAATGGTGTTTTTCAACACCACCCCAATGGTGTTTTTCAACACTACCCTTGCGTCGAGTGTTTCTCAACACTTATCAGATGTCCTACCTGCAGTCTAGTATGATGTGATATTTCTCATTTGCAGATGCAATACTCAAAGTTTGACTCTATGACCTACACACACACATTTGACTTGCTGAGACTTGCTTGGCTTTATTTCTTTGTGTGCTGTCTATGATGCTTTCTTTGTTGAGTGTTCTCCCCCTATGATCATTTTCGATGATGCATAGCTAGAAGATTGAGGGTATGAGAACATGTTTTATTTCTTTTTCTGCTTGTGGGTATATTTTGTTGATCCTACCTGTCATGAGCATTTATGCTGGTCTTACTTGACACTGTGGATTGACAGGGTATTATCCTTGACTGTTTTGTGCAAGTGCATACTTGTAGCCATCTTGACTTTCCTTGTGTCTCGATGTGAGTATAATCTTGCTATATTAAACTTAGGTAATCTCACTGTGCTAGTCATCTTGACCTACATGTCTTTGATGCCTAGGTGAGATTTTCACATTCCTATCAGATAAAGATCATATTCATATTCACATAGTTATGCTAGTGTGTATTGTATGATCTTGCGACGCTACCAATAACGCTCGATGATGATATTAGATGTCTATTGGCTTTGTAACCTTGCAAGTAAACCACTTTTCATGTAGCTTGCATTTTTTAAGTTCATGTTAGTTTAGTCTTGCATCTTGCATATGGAGAGAGCTCTCCTTTCATTTTTCATGGACTTTTTAATCAGCTGCGCTCACCTTTCACTTCTTCCCGATCATGTCTTTCACTTTCTTGTCTTTCATCTCACATCATTTTCTCTTCATTTCGGGATCCAAACCGAAATCCACATTCACCTTGACCCTTTCTCCTTTTTCCGCACAGTTGGCTAACCTTTTGAGGCCTGATCCTTCGATCTTTGCTGGGGCATTCTTCACCTCTTCATCTCCATCTCTTTCAAACTTCTCATCTTTCATTCACTTTCAATCTCAAGTTTAAATTCTTCCCCCTCTGTGGTGTTTTCGGGTTGAGGGACCACTTGGTTCGTGCCTCGGGTCCCATGTGTGGGGCATACCTTCACTGCTTGATGGTTATTCTGTTCTCTTTCTTCGATTATGATTTCTAGTGCTTTGATCATGTTGCTCTTGCTTCTGCATTCCCTCTACTTGATTTCACTTTTGATCCCGAGGGGGCAGACACATCATATCTTATTGGCTATCTCTTTCCTAAGTGTTCAGTACTATCGCTACCAGGCTGATCATGCAGGATTCGCTATCTCTCTGCACTTCATTCTTTGGAGTCAGATCGCTATCTGCTTGCCTTCTTGGCTATCTGCTTGCTTTCTTGGCTGATCTGAGTTGCTTTGTGATCCCAAATAGATCTCACATTTCAACTTCATTCTTTGACTGCATGTGTTCCCAGATCGATCACACATTAGTCAAAGAGGGGCAAATGTATACACCTAAAAATGGTCACCTAGACTATTAGCCCCCATTTGCTAAATCATAAATTGCTTATTCTTGATCAAATCCTAGTTCTATCATTTATTCGATTATTTTCTATGGGCTAACCATCTTATCCTAAGTCTTTATTTATTAAAAGGAATATTTCCTCCCCTTTTAATAAATAAAAAGCCCCCACTTTTCCTCTTATCCTAAGTTGCACAAATAAAGCATTATTCTTATTTTATAAAAAGGGAAAAAGCACTTTTTGTCTCATATGGACACAAAAGTCAACTCCTATTTTCCTATTGGAGGATACTTGTGCACATGGATTGCTCCTCTTTTAAGCTCCACCGTTGATTAAATCTTTTGCCTCTTAATCTCCATGGCCCATTCCTTTTTCATTCCCTATAAAAGGAGAGCTCTCTTCCTCATTTGCACACACAATTTTTATGTTATTGTTATGCTACAGGTTTTCTAGGTCATCTTGGCGCTTTTGGAGATATTCTTGCATCTAGGGTTTGAAGATTTGGAGCATTGTTGGCATTCATCTTGGATCTTCATCAACACTCTATCTTCTTGTCTTCATTCTTGCATCATCATGGCTTTCTTGCTTCATAGTTAGATTTCATTTCTTGCATAGTAGCTTCATTTTCATGGCATTCTTAGCTTAGATTTCCTTTATGCTTTAGATTAATTCATCTAGTTTAACTAGGAGGTTTTGTAATACTTGCATCTTTCATTTCCATAGTTTAGCTTGCATTTCCATTCTTAATCTAGCTTGCATTGCATTTCATTCTTGATTCTTGAGGATATTGGCATTCTTGCCCTTGTCTTCATTGAATCTCCCATTGCATGGTTTACTAGCAAGGTTATTGGCTAAATAGCTCTAGCTGAGAGCATTCTTAAAACCCTTGCACTCCATGCCTAGGGAGCTATGGATCGATTTGTGAGGCCTCATTCTTGAGTTTCCTTGCATGTAATGATTCATAGAAGTGTGACACATTTATAGCACACATGAAGTAGTTTATCTTTGTTAGTTTTAAATAGGCAAGGAAATAGATCCAACCTCCCTAAGGTTTTCATAGGAAATAGGTTGAGGTATACATGGTGTTCCAATCATTATGGAGGCACTTATAGTAGACACCCATTCCCCATGATTACCTCAGATCATCAGATTTATTACCACAAAAAAAAGACAAAGAAATTGTTATGCCCCCAGTCCATTGTTTCTCTTAGTCCATAGACATCATCAAGTTACTCAAGGAAACATAACAATCAAAAATTGATAATAAGAAAAATTTCTTTATCCTTTAACATGATCATTGTATTTTCTTAAAAGAAACAGAAAGTTGTGATTATAGTGTTTAAAAACACTCTTGATTAATCTTGCAAACACATGCATAGGAACTATTATCAATCATCAATTCTTTTCTTCACCCATAAGTGTCTCACCTATTTTAGTGTTTAGAAACACTATTTTCATCATGACCTTGTGTTGAGAAACACATTTAGATCCAAGTATTGAGAAATATTATTTTTTTGTCATTTAAAAATACCATTGTTCATAGTTTATTGTCAATTGCGGACTAGGGTGGTATTGAAAAATACTATTGTTCGTAGTTTATTGTCAATTGCGGACTCAACATCCTATCAACAAATGTGATTTTGATCAATGCACCCTAGGGAAAAATAGTTTACCTAGGACTCTAATGTGGACAAATTCCAGTCTTAGGAAGGCAAAATTCTCTAACATTTCTCTTTGGATTTGGCATGTCACAAAAGTGACTGAATCATATATACAAACTAATATTTACATAGGCCAAGGGCGCAAGCGTTGTCTTGATAGATAGAGCGTTGATTCCAAGTACCGCCTGTTTACCAGGTTTTCACCACTTGGCCAAACCTTTTTTCATTTTCTTTTTTTTTTTCTATCATGACACCTGTTTACCAGGTTTTCACCAAGACACTTTTTTCTCTTTTCCAATTTTTTGTTCTTTTTGATTTTCTATTTTTTTTTGGACCCATCAAGGCTCCTATTTGCTAGGTTTTTACCAAGATGGTCATTTTTCAGGACCTTTTCCATTGTTTTGGATTTTTTTTTCAGGCTCTATATTTTCTATTTTGAACTTTTTTCAGGACTCTTTTCACTGTACAGGAGTCATCTTAAGCATGTTAGGCATAAAACCTTTTCAGATGTAGAGTATTGATTGGATCTAGTAAAACATCTCCTTCAGATGTAGCCAATTGATAGGCTCTTGATCCAAATGTTGTTGTAATGACAAAGGGACCCAACCAGCTGGGTTTAAATTTTCCCTTTTGTTCTCGATCTAGTAAAAATTCTTGGTTTTACTTTCTTGTTATATCCTCTTGACATCCTCTTTTGATAAGCCTTAAGATGATAAAATGCTTGTTATCTGCACTCATCTAGCAATTCTAGTTCTTGCAGTCTAGAGATTCTATAGTCCTCATCACTAACTAGATGTTTCAATGATACCCTCAGTGATGGAATCTCTACCTCAACTGGTAATCCTGCCTCTGATCCATAAACTAGTGCAAAAGGTGTTGCACTAGTTGGTGTTCTAATGCTTTTTTTTTAAGCCCATAATGTTGGATTGATTTGCAAATGCCAATCCCTTCCTGATTTGTTCACTGTCCTATGCAAGATTTTTAGGATAGTTTTGTTTGATACCTCATCTTGTCCATCACCTTAAGGGTAGTAGATTGAGGAACAATGCTGAGTGATTTTGAATTGAAGATACAACTCATCTATGTCCTTTTTTTTGAATTGACCCCCATTTTTAGTCACAATCAACGAGGGTATGACATAACGACATATGTTATAATTCAAGATAAACATGGAAACTTTTTTTCCAGTTGCATTGGACAATGGGACAACTTCCACCCATTTTTTAAAATACTCAGTTGTAGTAATAATTTATTTGTGTCTGTTTGATGAATTAGGGTAAATCTAACCAACAAAATCAAAGGCCCATTGCTGAAATGACCAATGAGTTATGAAAGGAATTAGCTCCCTAGCTGGAGCATGCATCAGGTTACCATGGATCTGGCATTTTTTGCATGTCTTTGAAAAATGGATAGCATCTTTTTCCATTGTGGTCCAATAGTATCCAACTCTTAAAAATTTCTTAGCTAATGAAAAATTGTTTGAGTGTGATCCACACACACCTTCATGAACTTCTTTTAATGCATGATTAGACTCTTCATGCTCTAAACACCTAAGAAGCCTATTATCTAGACCACGTCTAAACAAATCATTAGCAATGATTATTGATGAAGGGTGCTCCCCTTAATACCTAAACACATAACAAAAATAGAGAAAAACAACAATTTGCAAGAACAGAAAATGGGATTCTTATTATCTCCACAAATGTGGAATTACAAACTTTCAGAATTACAATATGCAAAGCCACATGGGCATTCCCTTACAATATTTTGTAGGACAAATCCTCGAATCAATACACAGATCTACTACCTAGAACTATCCCAAGCTACCTAAGACAACACTACAGCCTTCCTTATATAGGCAATTTTCCACCGCCTGGGAAGGTTCCAGAATTTTAGCCAACAAGGCCGACCAAACTTAGAATTATTTTATTTTACAATTTATTACATCAAAGCTGACTCAAAATAACTTTTGAAACCCAAATAGAAATTTTGAAGGAAAATCATTTTCCGCCATTTTAGGTGACCCAACTTCTGAAGACCATAAGTCATCACTAGTTGACCCAATTGACTATTATGACCCCATTCTAGAAAGGCCACAAAGTGCTCTACAGGCCTGACTAGCGCAAGTGCCTATCACCCAAATTTTTGACCTCATCCGAGGAAGCTCTGCATAAGATACTCCTTCTCTGATACCACTTGATGAAGGGTGCTCCCCTTAATACCTCAAACACATAACATAAATAGAGAAACATCAAAAATTCGCAAGAACAAAAAATGGGCTTCTTATTATCTCCACAAATGTGGAATTACAAACTTTCAGAATTACAATATGCAAAGCCACATGGGCATTCACTTACAATATTCTATAGGGAAAATCTCTACACAAGATCTATTTACACACTCAAGAACTCCTGCTTTGATACCACTAGATGAAGGGTGCTCCCCTTAATACCTCAATCACATAACAGAAATAGAGAAATAGCAACAATTTGCAAGAACAAAAAATGGGCTTCTTATTATCTCCACAAATGTGGAATTACAAACTTTCAGAATTACAATATGCAAAGCCACATGGGCATTCCCTTAAAATATTCTATAGGAAAAAGCCTCAAATCAATAGGACATGAGCTTATCATCTTTAGTTTGATAGTCACCATTCAATTGATTGATAATGAGTTGTGAATCTCCATAGATGTGTAATTTAATAATTTTACATTTTATTGCAAGCTTGATTCCATTCACAAGAGCTTCATACTCTTCTATGTTTTTGGTACATGGAAAGATCATCTTATAAGCTTTTGGAATCTTGTACCCTTGTGGTCTAATGAATAAACATCCAGATCTTGATCCTTGTTGTGTGAAGGAGCCATCAAAATACATTTTCCATGTATGTTTGGTTAAGTGCATGATAGATTCATCTGGAAACTCCACATGTAATGGCTTGTCATCTTTTAATGGTGTCTCCACAAGTTGATTAGAAATCACTTGTCCTTTAATGGCTTTTCTATCTGCATATTCAATGTCAAATTCACTCAAAATTAGGACCCACTTAGCTAGCCTTTCTATCAGCATCACTTTATTTATCTGATATTTGAGTGGATCAATCTTAGCCATTAGTTTCACCTTGTGTTCCAACATATAGTGTCTCAACTTTTGGGATGCAAACACCACTGCTAAGCATTCTTTCTCAATCATTAAATAGTTTAACTCATATATGACCAAAGTTCTACTGATATAGTATATAGCTCTTTCTTTTTTGGTCTCATCCTCTTGTGTGAGTAATACTCCTAATGATGTATATGTAGCTGATATGTAGAGCAATAGAGGTTTTCCATAAATTTGTGCCATTAGAATTGGAGGATTCATCAAATATTTCTTGACTTGGGAGAAATTTTCTTCACATTTCTCATCCCAAGTGAATGTGGTCCCTTTATGCATCAACTTTGTGAAAGGTTGTGCTTTATCCACCAATTGAGATATGAATCTTCTTATGGATTATAGCTTGCCTTGTAGCATCCTCATTTGACTAATATTTATAGGTGGTTTCATTTCAAGAATAGCTTTCACCTTTGATGGATCCACCTCGATTCCCTTTGCAGAGACTATGAATCCTAATAGTTTTCTAGATGATACGCCAAATGCGCACTTCTTAGGATTAAGTCTTAATTGAAACTGCTCTATTCTGTCAAAGATTTTTCTTAGATCCTCTACATGTTTAGTCCTTATCTTTGACTTTTCCAAGGTGTCATCTACATAGTCTTTGTTGGTGTAATTAAATATTCACTAATTACACTTTACTTAAGTTTACTTAAGATAATGCATTTGCATATTAGTTTTCATTGTGACACCTAGGAGTTTGCATTTCATTTTAGCACATGGTTAGGAGAATTTCCACTTTAGGTGTGATAGTTGTCATCACATACCTCTTTGTGTGTGAGATCCACCTTTAGTGCTCTTATCACATTATCATCCTCTCATTGTTGCACAAGTTTCACATACTTTGATGTACAATGGAGGATGATCCACCTTTGGTGGACATGTGATCCCACCATGTCTAGTTGATAGCTTATCTTTTTCATATCTTCTAGTTATCATGCATTGCCTATATATTGAGGCATTCTACATTGTATGTAATCAATCAATCAATCTATTTATCTATTATTCATTATTTGATCATTTGATCATATCATATTTTGTCTCTCTTGTGCTATCTCTTGAGCTTCTAGATCTTGGCATCTATTTTTTTCTTTAGGCAAATTCTTACATAGGTATCAGAGCGATATCAAAATTCTTACATGGTATCAGAGCCATAGGAGTCTTCATTGCATAGTCATTGGAGAGCCATTGATTGCTTCAACTTTTGGAGGGCCATGAACCAAATTTGGGATCAGCATTTTGTGGGAGCATTTTGAGCAAGGTTGGACCTCACCATTACATCCAGGTGGCTATTTCCATAAATTTTGACTATAAATTTGACTATATTGGGCAAAAGTCAAATTTGAGGCAATTTTTTTTTGCAAATCAAACCCCTAAGGCTGATCTACAAAATTGAAGCACTTTGGACCAAATCAGACACTTCTATTGTGATTAGAGCAGCCAAAAACCTTAGAATCGACTATTCATTCGCTCAGATCGGACACTGTTGGTCTCAGGAAAAAATCTCTCTCCTTGCCCCGCCGTATGAAATTCTGCAAGAGGTACGATTTTATTTTATTTTTTTTTAAATTACTTTTTCTTTTGTATTTTTTTTTTTTTGAAAATTTGAAAAATTAAAATAAATTTTAGAGGGGGGTTTCATTTTTGAAAAGTGTTTTTGAAATTTTTTTTTAATTTCAATATTTTTTGGCCTGCAAACCTTTGTAGTACGCACTGCAGTGTGTAGTGTGCACTGCAGTACAGATTGCACTACAGTGCAGGACTGTCGCACTAACAGTGCAGTACACATTACAGTGCTGTCCACATTGTGTGTGGTACCCGCACTGCAGTGCGGCCCCCACAAGGGGTAAATTTTTTTAAAAATTAATAAAATTTTTTTTAAGTTTTAATATGTTTTTTTTAAAGGTTTTTTTTAATAAATACAAACTTTTTTTATATGTTTTTTAATATGTTATTTTTAATAATTTTTATTTAATAAAAAATTTATGTTTTAATAAAACATTTTTTATGTTTTTCTTTATTAAATTTTTTAATAAAGTTTTTTAAATCTAAAAATTAAAAAAAACAAATTATGTCTTTTTTCTTTATTTTTTAATAAATTTTTTTTTGGGTGTTTTAATAAATGTTTTTCTTAAACTCAATGAGTTTTTGGAAAACAACATATTAATAAATAAGCAAAATTGGAAAGACTTTTTTGTTCTTTGCCACTTGTATACCTGTTTTGCAGCATTATCCAACCGACAACTAGGGGGGGAGGCCAATTTCATCCCAAAGACTTCCTAGCAGAAGGCCAACAGGAAGACACTTTTTCTGCAGCATTTGATAGGGCATCCTTGGTGGCTTCATCTTTTACATGTTTCCAGCTTTGCATGTGATGTTGTATGCTCTTGCATGAGCCATGTTGTACACACACTATCATAAAGTGCCACATTTTTGTTTGTACCTTGTCATTGATGACACATTTGATGTAATCCCTATGTTAGTAGATTAGGAATATCATGGGACTTGGTTCTTGAAGGTTATGCTCCAACCAATTAATGGATGCATAACACAATTTCAATTATACCAACCTATCAGTTGAGAGTACCCAGTTGGTGCCTGTAGGTGTCTCCATGCCTCATCTCTATCATATCTTAATGGGCATTCCATCGGTCATTCTACATCGACATCGGTACCTGATTTTGTCACACTTTGACATTCTTGGTGCAACATTGGCTCTATTTTCTTTCTATGGAGGAGTATTGGTCAACATCTTGGACCATCTTTGCAGGAGATTCAACATTGAGGGGGGGCTACTTTGTCTCTCTTCCCTATTTCCTTCCTTTGGGGGGATTCTTTATTGTATATGCATGATGTATGTCATAATTGGGGGGTCTTGATTACTCCATCCATGCATGCATCTTGTATTCATCTCTCTTTTTGGGGGAGGGTTTTTCCCATGAGGTTTTCCCTCTTTCTGCACTTTATGAGAGATTGCATTATCTATTGCTCTTGCATATTGTACATGGGTACCTAATATGGCCTAGTAGCTAGGACCCATCTTGCATTGTGAGCTTAAGTGCATTCCCCCAAGTTGCACTTAAGGGGGGGTGTTGGTGTGATTAAATATTCACTAATTACACTTTACTTAAGTTTACTTAGGATACTGCATTTGCATATTAGTTGTCATTGTGACACCTAGGAGTTTGCATTTCATTTTAGCACATGGTTAGGAGAATTTCCACTTTAGGTGTGATAGTTGTCATCACATACCTCTTTGTGTGTGAGATCCACCTTTAGTGCTCTTATCACATTATCATCCTCTCATTGTTGCACATGTTTCACATACTTTGATGTACAATGGAGGATGATCCACCTTTGGTGGACATGTGATCCCACCATGTCTAGTTGATAGCTTATCTTTTTCATATATTCTAGTTATCATGCATTGCCTATATATTGAGGCATCCTACATTGTATGTAATCAATCAATAAATCTATCTATGTATTATTTATTATTTGATCATTTGATCATATCATATTTTGTCTCTCTTGTGCTATCTCTTGAGCTTCTAGATCTTGGCATCTATTCTTTTCTTTAGGCAAATTGTTACATAGGTATCATAGTGATATAAAAAAATTTACAATCTTCCATATTCTTATGCATCATGTCATGGAATATTATGGTCATTTCTCTTTGATAAGTGGCACCTATGTTTTTGAGACCAAATGGCATCACATTCTAATAGTATATTCCCTATGTGCATGTGAATGTGGTCTTCTCTTGATCTTTAGGGGCAATTTTGATTTGATTGTAGCCAGAAAAATCCATCCTTTAATGAGTACATCTCATAGCCTTCTATTAAATCCACAATCATATCTATATTAGGGAGTGGGAAATCATCCTTAATACAAGCCTTGTTTAGATCCCTAAATTCTATGCACACTCTTATAGATTTATCTGCTTTAGAAATAGGACCTATGTTTGAGATCCATTCCGCATAATCAATAGCTCTAATGAATCTAGCTTTCAATAGTTTTTCCAATTCTTCATTCACTAGAAATGCCACATGTGGATTCATCTTTCTAATTTTTTTCTTTATAGGTTTTATGTCAGGTGAAATAGACAAGTGATGCAGAATCAAATCTATATCCAATCTAGGCATATCTAAGTAGGACCAAGAAAAGTTGACCTTCTTTGTTAGAAAGTAAAGTCCACCATGATAACTGAGAGGGGGGGGGGGGGTAAATCAGTTATCTGATAATTATAACCTTTATCAACTTCAATATATTTTAACCATGTAAGAAATATAATCAATAACCATAGAAAGATATTCATACACAATAACACAAGATATGTTGACTAGGGAACCTTTTGATCAAAGAGTAAACCCCGGTAGGAATGATGCCCATAAAAGATGCACTAATAAGAATATTCCTTATGAGAGGATGGACTCTATTAGGAGTTTTCTGAAATACATTCAGTACATATGAATCTCTGTTAGGAGATTTTGAATCCCTGTTAAAAGATTCTAACTCTGTTAGGAGTTTTAAGGAAGATAGAAGGACCCACTGCCTAAACAACTTTAGGGTAAGATCACTGAACTCACTATCCAACTGATCTTTTTATTACTCAATATAATAATACCAAAATTTTACTAACCTCAATAATCCAATACTCCTTCTCTGACTGTGCCAAAACCGCACTGACTCCTTCAAATCTCAATACCAGATGTCAGTACTTCACATGTCCTCTTTCACAATTTCGCTTACATTCATCACTTCATTCTACAATTTCATTCCAGTCATACACTACAACAAGGAATACATTCCTTTTTATATACCACATTCAAGTAATTAAAAATGAGTTGGCGTACAAATTACAAAATAGAATTTGCACACATTGCATCAAAATTACACAAAACTGTTAGCTTCCAATTACTATAATTCTTCACTTGTGCGACCTCAGATCTTTCATCATCAACCACATCACTATCAAAATGTCTTCAAATGCTCTCTAACTGTGCATAACCAGATTCCATCCCGATTAGGAGATATCATCTGATTTCCAAAAACCACTACTCAGGAACACTGCTTGAATACTACTTCCACCAAAATGCTCATAACAATGTCTGCTCCTCTACTAATCTTCAGTAGATCACTATGTTGACATCAATGACAATCATAGTCATGAATGCAACAACAAATACTACAACATGGATGCTAATTCTCCTCCATAGGATATATTAATCATTCATTCCTAACAATCTCCCCCATTGGCATTGAGGGCAACATAGATGGAAAAACATCTAGGTTCCATAAATCCAACTCTGCAATACTGTTGCTCTGAAAAATGCTTTCAAGTCCTCTTCATCAATCAAATCTTGCTTTGTTTTCCTACTCAATTCTCTCCAAAAGATGGTACAAATGGTATTTTCATGTACACTTCTCTC
This sequence comes from Chamaecyparis obtusa, assembly GCA_027943335.1. NCBI lineage: Eukaryota > Viridiplantae > Streptophyta > Pinopsida > Cupressales > Cupressaceae > Chamaecyparis > Chamaecyparis obtusa. Next base: position 554,204 of record BSBK01002426.1, read on the forward strand.
CCCCATTGGCATCAAAGACATAAATTTCATCATTATGTCAACAACAAATTCAATGTCAAAAGACACTGTTTAGAAAATTCATTCACTAGAGTCCTTATGACTCAGCTTAGATATAGATACTCCACCATAGAGGAAGTACCAACATCTTGTCCAGAAGAAAGATAGAGCTCATATACCATTGGACAGATGCAACAATTTGCATCACTTCTCAAAAGTAGGTTGGGGCATAACCCCAAGCATAACTCTCAGATACTCAAATGTATCCTTAGGAAAAGGTTTTGTAAATATGTCTATTATCTTCTCCTTTGAGCTTATGTACTCAATTCTAACTTCTTTCTCTGCAAATTTTTCTCTTACTACATGATACTTTATCTCTATATGCTTTGTCTTAGAATGTAACATAGGGTTTTTAGACATACTAATTGTGCTGGTGTTATCACAATGTATAACAATAGGTTCAACAAATTTTACTCCAATATCCTTTAGCATCTACTTCATCCAAATTATTTGGTTACAATTTTTTGTTTCTACTACATATTCTACTTCTATTGTGCTCTATGAAATACAATTATGCTTCTTGCTTCACCAAGAAACCAATCTTCCTGATGGGGAGATTGGGATAGACTAGCTAGTCTATGCTACTTGAGCCTTGTCTTGGATCCCAATGTGCTCTTTACACACCCTATGGTCTATAGGACTCCTATTCACTCTAGGATCCCCTGACCTAGCCCAATCTATCCACCAAGTATAGCTATCTTTCTTCCTAGCTTGCTTGCACTCCTCCTAGCTCCATTCCCTTACATAGTCCAAAAAGGGGTTTTAAGGCTTAATCAACTCCACAGGCTCTGACAAGAGAAAATTTTACTTCCAAGGTGATTTTTCATCAAATGAAGTGTCTCTAAGGTGTTGGTGAAGATGGTTTGATACCCGATTTCATAGTTTCTTCACAAAATAGGGCTACTAGAAAGAGCCCTATTAGGCCTCCTCTACGGGTTTTAAGGGCTTTTGACCCACTTCTTCCACAAAACCAAGGCTAGTGTTCCAAAATAACCTCTATTAAATTTCCCAAACCTCAAGGATTTTTGGGGTTTTGGGGCTTCAACTATTCATACAGTGCCTCCACTAGAAATGAGGGTTTCTAGGGCTTTTTAGGCTTCTTTGTATCACAGGACTTGTCTGTCTGCAATAACATGTCTATTGAATTGCTAGATCTCTATCCTTCACATAATTTAACCTTAATTCATTCCTCCTAACTCCTTCAAAAGTTCTTGTCATGAAACTCTCTCCCTTGTCCTCTAGATCTTCTTCTCTGCTGACCACACCTAGCCGGGTACTACTCAGTCTTGCCTATGGCTGGGTCATAAAATAGTTTGCACATGTGTTCCAAGGCCCTTCTTTCATATGAGTGTAGGTTATGGTCTATACTACCATATACCAAAGACCCATGGTGATTCCATGGTGGGGATAGGAGTTACAGGCCCTACATCACAAACCCCTTCAAACTAGATAGGGGACTGGCAAATTCAAAACAAAAACCTATATGCGAAAAAATGAATAAAGAAACTACTCTAAGAACTAAAAAATGAAAGTAAACTCAACTAAAAAAATTTACAATATCCAAGATGCTATGTGTAAGTCATTAACATAATCAAATCATGCTATTAAGCTTGACTGTCACACGTTTTACAATCACAGTCAAGTTTTTCCAACTCCAGGCTGTACACAATGAATGCCAACCCTTGAATTAGGGTTTTACAAGTCATGAATAGTCTCCTCATTGGGATTAGAGTGGGGTTAGGGCTTAGAGCCTCTTTGATAAGGTTTAGACCTTCTTTGAGAAAAGTTGCTAAGCAACTTTGAAAAGTTGCTAGCAACTTTTTCTTGCTCAAGCAACTTTTGCTCACACTATCTCCTAAGACCATCCTTAGCTCTATTACAAGGCACACTTGTGCTAAAACTTCCCAAACTCCTATTTCAATACTATGACCAATATAAAAAATCAGTGATCTCAGGATGACATCATGCCCTAAGTCACTGTACCATCAGAATTGGAAGACCAACCTAAGACTCTAGGACCTAAACTAGGCCTACACACACCAAATGAGCTTCTAGCTCTTATTATAGTTACAAACCTTGATAAAGAAGTTCTTTCACAACAAAATTGGTGATGGTGGGAGCCCTTAGAAGGGTGCTCCTACACCATACTCTCCCTCGACACAAACTAAGGCACTTTGGGGTCAAGAAGAGCTAGGTCCATGCCTAACTTCTTGAACTAACTTTCCTCAATCTAGGTGGCTTCAGACTCAAGCTGACCTACCCATTTGAGTAATTGTTCCAGATACACCTGATGCCTGGTAGCCTTCTTCCCCTGGGATTCCAAAACCTACTCTTTTATGGGTTGCTTCTTCTTTGGCATGGCATTGGTGTCTATGTCCTACAACACCCTTGACTAATTTTTACCTTGTTGTGGTGGATCACCTTTGAAAAATACTAGGTCAACAACATTGAATAATGGTGACATAGCCAAATCTGATGGCAAGTCCACCTTGTATGCATTTTCACCATACTTGGCCAGAATTTTACAAGGCCCTACTCTTCACATTTGCAACTTGGTGGGCATACCTTTTTGCATCCTTGCTTTGCTTAGATGGACCATCACATAGTCCCCTACCTTGAATTGGACTTCTTTTCTCCTTTCATCTACCTTGGCTTTGAGCTTTTGAGTGGACTCCATGATGGATTTCTTGACCTATTCTTGGACCTCCTTGATAGTTTGGGTGAAGTCCTCTGCGTGTCCACTCTTCATCTCCATGGAACCAAGGTCTCTAAGTTCACACACTCCTCTAGAGTGTCTCCCATACACAACCTCAAAATGACTTCTCCCTGTGGTCCTATTCACACTATCATTATAGGCATATTCTGCTTGAGGAATGACAAGATGCCAAGTCTGCCCATATTCCTTGGTCAAACACCTTAGCAAGTTTCCCAACACTTTATTTATAACTTTAGTTTGACCATCAATTTGAGGATGGTATGCTAAATTGAATGAGATATTAGTTCCTAACCTTTTCCATAAGGTTTTCCAAAAATGGCCCATGAACTTGCTATCCCTATCTAACATAATGCTCAATGGGAGTCCATGAATCCTTACTATCTCTTTGAAGAAGAGATGTGCTATATAGCTTGCATCATGAGTAGTTATACATGGAATGAAATGACTCATCTTAGAGAACCTGTCTACTACAACATAGATGCTATCCATAGTTGATTTTGTATTGGGGAGTCCAACCACAAAGTCCATGCTCACACACTCCCAAGGCCTATTTGGAACTGGTAAAGGTTGATAGAGCCTTGCATTGCTTGAACCTCCTTTAGCTCTTTGGCACACACCACATTTCTCCACATATCTTCTTACATCCCTTGCTAACTTAGGCAAAAAATAGTACCTTTATACTAGCTCCATGGTTTTGTTTATGCCAAAATGTCCACTTAGGCTGCCATTATGCTTCTCTTGAATTAGATTTTCCCTCATGGATACCCTAGGCACACATAGCTGATTGCCTTTAAATAAGAGTCCATTTTGGAGGGTGTAATCTGCATACTCACTATGGAAATGGTTCTCAAACTCCTAGCTTGTAGGTTTGTCAAGACACCTATAGGCAGGGTGTCCAAGATGTCCACATTGATAACACTTTATTGTGGCAAAGTAGGAGCTACTTCTTCCTGTACTTCTTCCTCTACCACCCTAAGATCCTCTTCCTCTACCAAATGTTCCTCTTGAACTAATCTTTGCAACCTATTCTAGGAGTCTACTCTCTCCTTGGCTTCTAGAGTCACCTCCTTTGCCACTAGAACCTCCTCTTTGACCCCCTCTAGAGTCCCTACCTCTACCTCTATTTTTAGAGTTAAGTTCCTGCTTCTTTCTTTGTTTATCTTCTAGCTTTTGTGCCATGTGCTGACATCCAAGGACTATGGTAGGTGTAAAAAAAATCATCTCCTCTGCTATACTCCATCTCAATCCACTTAAATACCTTGCCACCTTGATGCTCTCCTCCTCTTTCACCTTGGACCTTAGACTCAAATTGTGGAACTCTTCAGTATAGGTGGCTACATCCATCTCTTTTTTCTTGAGGTTCAACCTTCTTCTATGCTACTAGATTTCATAATCTATAGGCAAGTATGCTTCCTTCACTTTGTTTACCATGGCTTTCCAATTAGCAATAGGGTGCTTTCCCTCTTTCTCCATTTCTTCTTGGAGATAGTTCCACCAAGTTAGAGCTTGGCCTCTCAATCTTTCTTTGGCCACTTTGACCTTTTGTGCCTTGGAGATCCCTTCATAGTTGAAGTGATTCTCCATACCCTCTATCCACTATATTACAAGCTCGATGTCCATCCTACCAATAAGAAGTGGAACACCTTCAAGTGCCTTGCCAGTGATGGCCTTTAGTGCCTTCAAGAATTTCTCATCTTGAGGTGTAGGCACTTCATCATCAATAGTCACCCCTTTTTCCTTAGCATCCTACTCCTCCATTCTATCTTTCACTTTATCTACCTTTTCTTGGACATCATCCAAGAGTTGTTCCATCTAATACAATCTTTCTTGTAGGAGTCTATTGGCTTCCTCCTGATCTTCTACATTTTTGGCTAGCTCTACATTTGTCACCATCTTCTACTTCTGAGATGATCCAATTGATTCCTCTGAAGTTTGAAACATTCACTCTCCAACTATCCACTTCCCAAGCCTTAATAGGCTCTGATAACAATCTGATGGGGAGATTGGGATATACTAGCTAGTCTATGCTCCCTGATCCTTGTCTTGGATCCCAATATTCTCTTTACACACCCTATGGTGTATAGGACTCCTATTCACTCTAGGATCCCTTGACCTAACCCAATCTATCCACCAAGTATAGCTATCTTTCTTCCTAGCTTGCTTGCACTCCTCCTAGCTCCATTCCCTTACATAGTCCAATAAGGGGTTTTAAGGCTTAATTAACTCCACAAGATTTGAAAAGAGAAAATTTGACTTCCAAGGTGTTTTTTCATCAAATGAAGTGTCTCCAAGGTGTTGGTGAAGATGGGTTGATACCCGATTTCATAGTTTCTTCACAAAACAGGGCTACTGGAAAGAGCCCCATTAGGCCTCCTCTCTGGGTTTTAAGGGCTTTTGACCCACTTCTTCCATAGAACCAAGGCTAGAGCTCCAAAAAATCCTCTATTAAATTTCCCAACCCTCAAGGATTTTTGGGGTTTTGGGGCTTCAACTTTCCGTACAGTGCCTCCACAAAAAATGAGGGTTTCTAGGGCTTTTTAGGCTTCTCTATATCATAGGGATTGTCTATCTACAATAACACCTCTATTTAATTTCTATAACTCTCTCCTTCACATCAATGAACCTTCATTCATGTCTCTTGAATCCCTCAAAAGGGCTTGTCATGAAACTCTCTCCCATGTCCTCTAGAGCTTCTTCTCTGTTGACCACACCTAGTCGGGTATTGCTCATTCTCACCTAGGGATGGGTCATAAAATAGCTTGCACATGTGTTTTAGGGCCCTACTTGCATATGAGTATAGGTTAGGGTTTGTAGTACCATATCCCAAAGACCCATCATGATTCCACGGTGAGGATAGGAGTTACAGGCCCTACATCACAAACCCCTTCAAACTAGACAGAGGACTTGCAGATTCAAAACAAAAACCTATATATACAAACAAATGAATAAAGAAACTACTCTAAGTACTAAAAAATGAAATTAAACTCTATTACAAGTAGTCATTTCCATAGCACCAAAAGATTGAAATGTTAATTCCCAATACAACCACTAGACTTATAGAAGACATAGGAGGTGGTTAAACCATGTCATGAATCCTAAGGGGAGCACTGACCATTTTGCCAACAATCTCCCCTTCAGCATTACTCAATGGGATTCAAACCTATGACCAAGATTTGATACCACTTGTTGCAAGTAGTAGTTTCTGTTGCACCAAAAGATCAACCTGTTAATGCCCAATACAACCACTAGACTTATAGAAGACACAGTAGGTAGTTAAACCATGCCATGAATCCCTAGGGGAGCACTAACCATTTTGCCAAAAAACTCAACTCAACAAATGTACAATATCCAAGATCCTATGTGTAAGTCATTAACACAATCAAATCATGCTATTAAGCTTAACTGTCACATGTTTTATAGTCACAGTGAGGTTTTTCCAACTCCAGGCCATACATAATGAATGCCAACCCTTGAATTAGGTTTTTACAAGTCATAAATAGTCTCCTCCTCAGGATTAGAGTGGGGTTAGGGCTTAAAGACACTTTGATAAGGTTTAGACCTTCTTTGAGAAAAGTTGCTAAGCAACTTTGAAAATTTGCTAGCAACTTTTGGAGCAACTTTTTCTTGCTCAAGCAAATTTGCCTCACACTATCTCCTAAGACCATCCTTAGGTCTATTACAAGGCACACTTGTGCTAAAACTTCCCAAACTCCTATTTGAAGACTATGACCAATATAAAAAAGCAGTAATCTTAGGATGACATCATGCCCTGAGTCACTATACCATCAGAATTGGAAGACCAACCTAAGACTCTAGGACCTAAACTAGGCCTACACTCACCAAGTGAGCTTCTAGCTCTTATTCTAGTTACAAACCTTCATAAATAAGTTCTTCCACAACAAAATTGGTGATTGTGGGAGCCCTTAGAAGGGTGCTCCTACACCACTTCCTCTAAGGAAAAATGCTCCTCCACTGGTGCTTTTCTTATCATCAACACTGCCACCCCAATCAACATCTATATATGCACATAGAGTAAAATCATCAGATTTTTCATACCACAATCCATATTCCATTGTAGCTCTTAAATATCTTAGTATCCTCTTCACTGCTACATAATGTGATTCTATAGGTTCAACTTAAAATCTTGCTACAATTCCAACTGAATGTGCTATATCAAGTCTTGTATGAGTCAAGTACTGCAATCCTCCAATCATAGATTTGTACTTCTTGTGTTCCATTGTAGGAGTCTCATCTACACTAGATAATTTATGTCTAGTTACCATAGGTGTTCCAACTGGCTTATAGTTCTCCATTCCAAATCTCTTCAATAAATCATTCAAGTACTTTTTCTAACTAACAAAGATACCATCACTACTCTGTGTTATCTGCAATCCTAAAAAATATTTCATTTCACCAATCATACTCATTTCAAATTCAGTCTTCATTTCATCTACAAATTTATCACGGGCTTCATCTTCTCCTCCATAGATAATATCATCAAAAAAAATAACTGCAATCAACAAACCATTTTCAATTTCTTTTGTATACAGATTGCTATCAGCTATGCCTTTTGTAAATCCTAATTTCAACAAATACTTATCCAATCTTGCATACCAAGTTCTAGGTGCTTGTTTTAGTCCATATAAAGCTTTCTTCAATTTACATACCATGTCTCCTTCTTTAGTCAAGGGAAAACCTCTAGACTTCTCAACATAGACTTCTTCCAATTCTCCATTAAGAAATGCTAACTTCACATCCATCTAATATACTTTAAGTTTCTTGTAAGCTGCATAAGCTAAAAACATTCTTACTGCTTCAATTCTTGCTACTGGTGCAAAAGTCTCTTCATAGTCAATTCCTTCTTTCTGTGAGTATCCTTTACATACCAATCTTGATTTTTTCCTTACTACTTCTCCTTGTTCATTCATCTTGTTTCTGAATACCCATTTTGTTCCAATAACATTCTTATCTTTAGGTCTAGGAACCAATTCCCATGTCTTGTTCTTTTCAATCTAATCTAGTTCTTCTTTCATAGCTTTAATCTAATGTTCATCTTCACATGCTTCATTAGTATATTTAGGTTCAATTTGAGAAATAAAAAATAACTATTCTTGTACCTTATTTCAAGTTTGAACTCCTTTGTCTATGGTCCCAATAATCTGCTCATCAGGATGATTCCTTGATAAGTGCTTGTTAGGTGTCACTATCTCAGTCCTCACTTTAGGTGTCACTTCTTCAATAATTTCACTATGGATTTCATTCAATGAATCACTATCAGTTTCATATAATAATTCAGTAGTCTCAATGTTAGGTCTAGGATGAGTTCCTTCATCTGATTCATAATCAAGCAATATTTCCTAAATTTTGAATTTTTCATCAACTTTAACATTTGCGCTCTCAACAATAGTCTTAGTTCTTTTATTGTAACATCTATAAGCTTTTCTCTTCAAAGAATATCCAAGAAATATACTTTCATCACTTTTGGGATCAAACTTTCCAATGTCATCATCTCTTTTTATATAACATTTGCTTCCAAAAATTCTAAAATACTTAACTGTAGGTGTATGTCCAAACCATAATTCATAGGGTGTCTTATCTGTGTCTCCTCTAATTTGTACTCTGTTCATTGTATACATTGTTGTGTTCATTTCTTCTCTCTAGAATATCTTCGCTAAGTCATTCTCAAATAACATAGCTCATGCTGCTTCAGTCACTGATCTATTTCTTCTTTCTGAAATACCATTTTGTTCAGGTGTCTAAGGGGTTGAAAACTATCTCTTAATACCATTCACTGCACAAGAGGTGTTAAATTCTCTAGAAGTGAATTGTCAACCTCTATCTGATCTCAAACATTTAATCTTCATTCTAGATTCATTCTCAACTTTGTTATTAATGATCTTAAACTTATCAAATGCTTTAAATTTTTCTTTAAGAAATGCAATCCACATCATTCTTGTAAAATCATCAACAAGAATCATAAAATACCTTTCTCCATAGAATCCTCTAGTCCTTGTATGACCGCTCAAGTCTGTATTAACAATCTCCAATTTCTCTATTGTTGTAAACTTCTTACTAGGAAATGAGCTTCTCTTCTATTTAGCTAACACACATTCCTTGCAAATCATATTAGTAGGCTTCATAATCTTAGGCAAATCTCTTAATGCAAGTGTAGTACTTACTTTCACAATGTTATCAAAATTCATATCAAAAAATCTTATGTGCCATAACCAACTATCATCAATCTTAGTAATCAAACATGTCATCTCAGTAGGATTCAACTAAAATGCATTACCTCTAGTTCTAGATCCAGTACAAATCAAATTTCCATCTTTGTCTGTTATCACACAAGTTTTCTCAATAAACCAAACTTGATATCCCTTATTAACTAACTATCCAACACTCAAAAGATTATGTTTCAAACCATCCACAAAGTAAACATCATCAGTATTAGTCTTTCCATCAAGAGTAATAGATCCTATACCTTTAATCAAACAAGGTGCATTGTTTCCAACTCTAACAAGTCCTCCATCATAATTGTTAAACTTTATGAATTTTTTCATATCTCCAATCATATGGTGTGAATAACCACTATCTATAATCCAATCAGATTTCTTTTCAACTTGAGAAACTAGATCTTTTTCTTCCTTAACCTCTATTTTGGGATTTTCTTCTTTCATTGTTACAAATCCTATTTCATCATTATTCTCAACATCACTTTCACTTAATGTTCTCTCTATACTAGTTTCAAGTTCTTCATCATTAGCATAATAAAATTCCTTAGGTCTTCTAGGCTTAAAATTGTTTATGTGCTTCTTAACTCTCTTAGGATATTTAGATGCAAAATGACCATATTCTTGACATTTCCAACATTTAAAAAATTCCTTACTATCTAGTTCTCTCTTCACAAGAAAGGAAATACCTTCTTCAATCTTCCTATCTTCTTCATTTCTAGATATGCTTTTGCTAGCATAATCTCTTATCACACTTATGCTTCTTGACAAAGTAGGGTGAATACTAAGAGCACTGAATGTTGTCTCCATTCTAGGCAAGTCTCCTAATAACCTCAGGTTCATTTCTTCTGCTTCCAATCTTCCAAGAAGAGTCTCTCTTGTAAAGTTCAAAGTACAAGGTATAACTTGTTCAATCATCTATGTTGTCTGCTTAAATATAGGATTCAATGTCCTTAGAATTTTCCATATCACTTCATTCTTTGTCTTTTTTCCTCCGCATGATTTTATACCTGCAATAATTTCAGACATTCTACCAATGTAGCTTCTAACATATTCATCTTCCATCATTCTTATATCTTCAAATGCACATATCCAATTATGTAATCTGACTTTCTTTGCATGTTCATCACCTTCAAAAGTAGAGTGTAAAGCTAACCAAATTTCATAAGATGTTTTTAAGTATTTTACCTGACTATATTCATTCTCCGGAAGGGCTGACAAAAGTGCTTCTTTGGCAAGCATGTTACACATGAATATATCTCTTTCATCATTAGTACATGTTTCAAGATTATCCTCATCAATGATAGTATTTTAATTCTTTGTAATCAACCAATAACCTGGTCCTAAACACAATAGGTGTGTCTTCATCTTTTCTTTCCAATTGTCAAAATTTACTCCATCAAACTTAGGGCTTTCTTTCTTGAAATTTTCCATGGATCTCCTTAAGATGTTAATCTTTTCTTTCAAGGACCTGTCGCTCTGATACCAATTGTTAGAAAGTAAAGTCCACCAAGATAATTGAGAGGGGGGGGGGGGGGGCAGGGGGGGTGAATCAGTTATCTTATAATTATAACATTTATCAACTTCAATAGATTTTAACCATGTAAGAAATATAATCAATAACCATAGAAAGATATTCATACACAATAACACAATAACACAAGATATGTTGACTAGGGAACCTCTTGATCAAAGAGTAAACCCTGGTGGGAATGATGCACTAATATGAATATTCCTTGTGAGAGGATGGAATCTGTTAGGATTCTTATAAAATACATTTAGTACATATGAATCTCTATTAGGAGATTTTGAATCCCTATTAAAAGATTCTAACTCTCTTAGGAGTTTTAAGGAAGACAGAAGGACCCACTGCCCAAACAACTTCAAGATAAGATCATTGAACTCACTATCCAATTGATCTTTTTATTACTCAATAGAATAATACCAAAATATTACTAACCTCAACAATCCAATACTCCTTCTCTGACTGTGCCAAAACCGCACTCACTCCTTCAGATCTCAATACTTCGCATGTCCTCTTTCACAATTTTTCTTACATTCATCACTTCATTCTACAATTTCATTCTAGTCACACAATAAAAAAAGGAATACATTCCTTTTTATATACCACACTCAATTAATTACAAATGAGTTGGCATATAAATTAAAAAATAGATTTTCCACACATTACATCAAAATTACACAAAACTATCGGCTTCCAATTACTATAATTCGTCACTCATGTGACCTCGGATCTTGCACTGTCAACCACATCACTATAAAAATGTCTTCAACTTCTCTCTAATTGCACATAACCAGATTCCATCCTGATTAGGAGATATCATCTGATTTCCAAAAACCACTACTTAGGAACACTGCCTGAATACTACTTCCACCAAAATGCTCATAACTTTCTTGAATAAAAGAATTATTGTATGCGCTCTTCACCATGATCTTATAGCATATCAAAGAGTATTTCCTCAATATCACATAGCTTCATCTTCAATATCCCAAGTGGGCTAACTCAAACATTGCCTTCTCCTTTGCTAATCTTCAGTAGATCCATGTGTTGACATCAATGACAATCACAATCATGAATGCAACAACAACTGCTACAGAATGGCTGCTAATACTCCCCCATAGGATATATTCAAAATTCATTCCTAACATTCTTCTCTTTGAAGAAATCAGTGAATTGGAACTTTTCATCTTATATAAATGATTGAGCAATGTGGATTAACTAAGGAGCTTTTGTTGTTCCCAAATTAATGGGTTGTGTAGGTTCAATCATAACTAATGATGTTTCTTGAAAGTGATCTGGGAGGATATCAAGAATCTCATTCTTTGGCACCTCTGAGAGTTTTTTACCATTGAAGATGTCTTTTTCTTTTTCTCTTTCAGGATCAGATACTACCACTAGGTAGTTTTCACCATTAGATCTCTTGTTCTTTTTGTTTTTCATTTTGAGACTGATAAACCTAATATCCTGCTTAGTCATAGTTTCATTCTTTACACTAGTGGAAGAAAGGAAGGATTCACGAGTATTTAGATAATAGGCTATGGAATAGTCATTTTTAAAAGATAATAGGCTTATGGTTGTAGGCTCATCCCAGTCTATCAGGTCAGGGTATTTTAAGGACAAATATTTAGTAGGTTCAAGACACAACACCGCATTATTATCAACTTCATTAACTTGTAAGATGTATTCTATTAATTTTTCTTCTAAATAGATGTTAGTATTATTATAGTTTTGTTCATTATTATTAGAGTTCATGTTAATGTTATGCAAATCTAACTCTAGTGATATGACATTAGAACTCTCTCCTTCTTCAATAAAGACTCTAGGAGAAAATTTGTGTATCACATCAATGTCTATGTCCATGGTAGCATCAGAAAGGACATCCCATTCATATTCATGTGAGTCTACTTGACTATAATCTGAAACCCCCAAGAAGTGGACAATAGTCATTGGTACTTCATTTTCCTCATCAACATGGTTGTCTTCTTCTTGCAATGGTTCTTGTGGAGTTATTATTTCTAGTTCCTCATCAAAGTGAGGTGTATCAAAGATGGGAAGCCCATATTCTTGTTCTTCCTCAGGTTCTTCTTCTTGTTCTCTTTCTGGTTCCTATTCAAGATTGGTACTAATTTCTGATAATGGGTCTCCTTGTAAGAGTAGCAACCTTTCATAAGAAATAGGTTTTCCTTCTACTTCTTTTTCATCATCCGAGTCTCTTGATCTATCAAATACAAGACCCTTTTCTTCTATAGGATGAAACCTACATTCCCTGAAGCCTAATCTAGTCTTCTCTTTAGGATTTTTGAAATCCATGTGTAGGGGTTCTACAAGTCCTTTCTTGTTTTTTCCTAAGGTTCCTTTTCCTTTTTATCCCATTTGTTTCATGATCTCATATCCTTTCCCATATTTTTTTGGAGCTATCTCAAAATGCTTGACATTCCCATCTTCTTTGGTTTCTTTATAAATCCATTGTAAGACAACGTTTTCTTCATTTTCTTCTTCAAGGGATACTTTTTATTTGACCATTCCAGTTCCCTCATGTATAGGTAGAGCCGTACCATTCGATGGTGTAAATGTTGATGAAGGTCTTCCTTGTGTTTTAGGAGATATGGGAAGATCTATCAAAGATATAACATGATCCATCTTGTATTCACCCATGCTTGTCTCTTGGATGTTGATCTTTTTAGCAAATCTTTTTAAGACCATTTCCTTGGATGTCTCTACCTTGTTATGGGGAACCATTCTTTCTATTTGTTTGATATTATTTCAAGAATATGTGGTATTTACTAGAATATTCCCCTCCACTCCATTATGAGGGAACTTTAGGCATTGATGATAAGTACAAGGTACCACTTGTATTAAGTGTATCCATGGCCTTCCAAGAAGAATATTGTCTGCAAGTGGTAGGTTTAGAACTTGACATAGGATGTCTTGCTCCATTGGTCCCACTCTGATGGGTAAGACAGCCAATCCCTTAGAAGATCTCTCTTCTTCATCATAGGCCTTGATTGTTATCTTTCTTCGAGGATCAATGGCATGTTCTAAGAATCCCAATTGTTTCACCAAGTTGTATGTGCAAATGTTCAAACTAGTGCCTCCATCTATCAAGACACTTTTGACTCGGTGTTTATGAATAAGGACTTATAAATGTAGAGGTTGGTTATGTGGTTGGGTCAATGATTTATCATCCTCTTTAGAAAAATATAGGTAGTGTGAGGAGCTCATGTAACCAACCATAGCTTGGAATCTATCCACATCTAGATCTTTTGGTACATTAGTGCTAAGTAGGGCTTGATCAAGAACTTCCTTATGACTAGGATAAATCTTCAACAACTATAGAATAGATATTTGAGTAGGTGTTCTTTGTAGTTGATTCACAAGATTAAACTTGGGAGGTAGTACCACTTGCTTAGACATTGTTGTTGTTGTAACTGGTGTGTTAGAGGTTGAGACTCCTTTAAGGGTAAGCTTTGCTTGACTTTTTGTTATAGCATTTGTAGACTCAGTTTTGTTTTTGACTCCCTTGAGAGTGATCATATTGATGGAGTGTTCACATGGTTCCACCATATGGATTACATTGTCATCATCAGTGTATGTATTGTTAATTTTGTTACTCTTAGCAGACTCTCCTTTTTCATAGTTAGGTAGTGGAGTTTGAAATTCCTTATGGTCATTGTTTGTGTGATGTGCATCTACCTTGACTTTTCCCTCTTCAATCAGGTCCTAAATAACATGTCTTAGCTTCATACAGTTATTGGTTTTGTGTCCTTTATTACGATGGAAATCACAATAATCATTATTGTTAGGAATAGTCCCAAGAGATAACTAAGAGGGGGGGATGAATCAATTATCTACAAGTTTCAATTCTCTATTCAATTAAGTATAATTAAACATAAAGCATAAATACAATGAAAGAAAACTTGAACACAACACCAATAATTTTGGTTACAGGGAAACCCAAATAGGTAAAAACCCTGATGGGAATTGACACCCACTAATATTTTGTACTAGTGTATAGTGATCCTTGTTAGAAGATCCTTAACCCTGTTAGGATTTTCTTTACAATATATTTAGTATAGTAGACCTGGTCAAGGGTCAGACCCTATTAGGAGTCTTTTAGAATTGTCCCTATTAGGGGAGAGGATGCATTATCCAAGAGCTCACTGCTCAAAGGGGCGAAGGCTACAACCTTCTGAATAATAGATACACACTATATTTGGATCTTGGTGAACTGTGCTTAGACCTACTATCTGGATTAGTTCCAATGAATATCACAAACACTTTACTTGGTCACATAGACCTTCCTCTAATGGTTCAACACTTTGCACACTCTGCTCTTCTCTACTTAATCAGCTATAAACCACACTCAAGCAATCACAGATGACTGCCTATAAGTATCTTTCCTCTAAATGAAATAATCAAGTTGGCTTGTTAGAACCACCTTGAAATCATATTAGAGAAACCATAACAATTTTTGATAAACATTCTATCAGCTCAACTATGCACACAACATATTCTGGGACCTATCCAATAAGATAATTGTAGACGCACGCTACACACTATCGGATCTACCAAAACAACTGGATCTTTCTTCTCAAGTTGAATTACTTCATGTGCTCTTAAATGAACATCAATAACTCTTCTCTAAGCTTAAATCCAAGGTCACATACCCAACAAATAGTTGCAACTCTAGAACCAATAAGATCTATGTCAGCTCTTTTGAATAAACATAGGAAACTGCTACTGGCAAATAGCGACTACATATCTTCACTTCTATTGATCAACAGGCTATGCATCCATGATTGAAACATCACTAACATGTCTTCAACATATATCCAAGTGTGAAAGGCTTCATGATGACTATACAGACAACCATACATAGAACACTACCTGTTACTCTATCAGGAACACTGCTGACACGAGGTGCTATATAACTATCTGTACTAATAGTTAACCTCTGCGCCCATGATATCATGTTGATATCATGTCCATGCTACATATACTGAAAGATTACTACATAAGACTTCCATGCATGCTACTTTCCATATGTTGTCATCAATGAAAAACATACAGTCAGTACTGGCCTACTGGCAAATCTCCAACAATTATTATTCCACCACTTGGGTTTGACTTCGGGTTCCCCAGGTTTGGAATCAGGAATTGTAATGATTTTGTTATCCACAAGTGATTATAAAACTACTTCCAAGGTGTCTCCCAATGGTGTAGATGTTCTCTTAGGCCTTACTACCCAAGGTTCATTTTGAATGAGAGGTTTATTGAAAGTTTTGTTAACCATTGGTGTCACAATGGTATTCAAATTCTTGTTTTCTTGAAGACTTGTTGTGATATTGAAGACATCTAATTTAGGTTTTGAAATAGGAGCATCAACGACTCCATCATTGACCACATGTTTGTTCTTTTTCCTATATTTTTACTTATCCTTGGTGGGGTAGTACTTGTCTTTGTTCTCTTTGTTGATGGTAATGTCACCTTTCTTGATCAAGACCTCCTCAATCTTGATGGCACTATCTATCATTTTGTCAAAACTTGGTGGTCCTTGTAATTGTATTGGAAAGTTCATTTTAAGAACCAAGTTATTAATGAAGATGTCCATATTTTCATTTTTAGGTATCTTCCTAGCATATCATGCAAATATTTGCCTCCATCATTGTAGGAAATTCAAGAATGACTCTCCTATTTTCTACTTGGTGTTGCATAAATCCAACATTGTTACTGTGTGTTGGATGTTGTAGGAGTATTGTTGTATGAATTTTTGCACTAACTCATCAAATGTATTGATTCATATGGGTAATTTTGATAACCAATACATAACTTGTCCACCTAAGCTTTGTGGAAATAGTCTCATAAGATATGTTTGCTCATGCATAAACTCCATACTAGTTGTGCAAAAATCCCTCACATGATCTTGAGGGTCAAAATTTCCAATGTATTTGTCATATTTTGGAATTATGATATTCTTAGAAAATGGAATCATCTTTAGTCCCTTATCAAAAGGGAAAGGACTTATGTGCTCCAAGGAATATTGCTTTGCTGGTTTGTCCTTCTCCTTCTTGAGTTCTTTGATTTCATTTTGCATAGCAAGCAATTGTCTTGTTAAAATGGATATGGGACTAAGATCCTTTTTTTAAGTTGTTTGACATCATAGTCCTCTCGTAATTTTACTCCTTGAGAGGTAAGTTCTAAGAAGTACTTCTCCTTATTTTATTCCAAAGTTCTCTCTAGGATTTTATGGAATCATTTGTTGTTTATAGCTCTTTGGTATTATTTTTCAGTGGGTTCTTCATCATCTGAGTCATATTGGGCTTCTTGTTGTTGAGCTTCTTCTTGATTGTTTTGGTCATTTTGTTCATCTTGTCCACCTAGTCTTTCTTCCCAATGGTATTATTCTTGGTTGTTCATGTTTGTTGCTTCGGGTATTATTGTATATGTGGTACTTGGAATAGTTCCAAATCAAGGATTAAGTCTTGAGGTCTCTCCTTCCTCAAATGTGAGAAAAGGTACTTCGTTTGAGAATGGGTTACTTCAAAAATTATAGGATTTGTGCCTTGTGTTAACCATGAAAATGTGATTAAGGAATCAATGCTAGTCTTATGTTCAAGTGGGTCTAAATGTTTGCAATGTCTAATTATGAATCCAAGGATGCAAGAGTGGGTTTGAAATTTTTTTATGGATCCAACGTCAAAGAGTGTTAGAGTGATTTTTTTATGAGTTAGGAACCAAAAGGTAAGTGGGTCTGATAATGTGAAAGTTTCAGCATCAAAGGGTGCCAAAGTGCCCTATTTATGAGCTGAGAACTTAATTGTAACTGATAGGATAAACTAACTCCACAATTGGACAATGCAGATTTGGACCATGCAAGGTAACAAGACTTCTCAAAAATAGCTCTTTCATATTATCAGGTGGATGTGTTTTGACAACAAAACCTTACTAATGGGCCAAATGGATATTTGAAAATGTAAAAATTTTGTTTTTGGAAGGTACAAAAATTCTCTCTGTTCTAGATACGATCCTCTACAAGTGACTCGTAGACTATTTGGAACCCCAAATGTGACTCAGGAAATACAGGATATGACTCAGGAAATGAAATGATCACCAAATGTGATCTAGGAAATGGTGTAACTACCAGATGTAATCCAGGTTTGAACATATGTGATTTGGGATACGAGATACGACTCAGGAACCTAGGATGCAATCTTATGATGTTAGGGAATTTGTTGTTTCAGTGAATTTTGGAAAATGGGTCATGTCTGTCAAATTCCAGTGACTTTTAGGTGTTTGTAAGTTCTTGTAAATGCTATATGCTTGTTCATTTAGTGGAATTAATTGAATTTTTATTTAGAACACACCAAGCAATCATTTTAATCAAACACACCTATCCTACCTTATGCTAAGTAGAGATTGAAACCACTTGTTCACTAACTTAGGAACACACCCAAAGACTCCTCAGAATATTGTAGTCCAATAACATGCAATGGATATTGTAGGCCATATTAGCCAAGTGTTAATGTCGATGGGGGCTTGATATGGTGAATTTCTTGGGGCAATTATTATTTGCCTCACACAAGTGATAAAAACCTTTCGGGGGTGATTCGAGTAGCATCTAACATAAAGCTTTTAATGAAGGCATCCATTCACAACCATCTCCCATAGTCCCACAAGCAAGATTTAGAACATAAGCCCTATAGGAACTTGAAAGTGTGTAGTCTTGCAAGCAAGATTTAAGCAGCTCCGCTCTACACAAAATCCAAGTCTGTCATTGGGATTGACCATCAATCTCCCAAGACAAGATAGATCATATATTCTGAGGATTTAACCTCAAGGAAGCATCAAAATTAATAGTGGGGTGGAAGAGTTGGTGTAAGACTTTTCCCCACTTGGGTCGTTCTTGGGAGATTTTTTCCTCAACCGGCAGGCCCTCTAAAGGTGTACAATAAAGCAAATGGATAAATGATAGTGAGATCTAGATTTCTAGTTCTCCATAAAGGAGAAGAGCATAATCTCCTAACTCACATTAAAGATCCCAAACACATCATGCAAATTAAATTCTAATTACTCCAATTTGATTCCAAATCACAAACTAATATTTGAGTTTTTTATTCTCCCTCAAGGGGAAAAGAGCATAGTCCTCTAATCAGTTTGCAACTTGATCTCAAATTGTGTTAATGTTCCTAGAAAACCAAGCATGAAGTTTTTAAATTTTTTTGGAGGTAACCTACAAGACAAGCATTAGTATTCTTTTATTTGATTTTGTCTTGGATAAATGACCTGCAAACCACCATTAAGATTTTCAAGATCAAACAAAAACATCAAATTCACCCATTAGTTTGTTAGAAATCACAAATTCATGATTCTCAAAAGATAGTACTTTAAAGGAAAGTGAATATGTAATTGTAAGATCTGGATTTCTAATTCTCCTTGAAGGAGAAGAGCATAATCTCCTCACTTAGATTGCAAATCCAAAACATATGCAAGTGTTAGCATTCGTTTCCCAATTCAACTTCAAAGTGTAAGTCAATTTTTGAGTTTCTGATTTTCCCTCAAGGGGAAAAGAGCATATTCCTCTAATTGATTTACAAAGTGAAATTAAATTGTATTTAAGTTCTCAAAAACAAAAGCATTAAGTTCATTTCATCCTTTTAAAATAATTTATAAACAATGGTTAGTAGTTTTAGCATTTAGGTCTCTATCTTTCATCTTGCAAACCACAGTTAAGCTCTAAAAAATTAGAGAAATCAATAAATCAAATTGTCAGGGGTTAGAAAACTCAAAAATGCAATCAAAACTTATAGATTCCATCCTAAAATTCCCCAAATGCAATCCTATTTCCCAAAAATGACCCCATTATCCAAATACGATCTAGATCGCCAGGTGCAATCCTGAATTTTACCAAAAATGATGCTTCTTCCAAATGTGATCCAAGAATCCTTGATGCAATCCAGGAAATCCAAGATGTGATGGTGCTTCCCAGATGCGATCCTCTAACAAAAAAGACATGGTGAAAATTAGCTTATAATGCTATAAAAATAGGAAATTCAGGGCATAGCCCCATGGTGGGTGCCAAAAGTGTGTGTGTGAGTTTGTGGACCTGCAACACAACACTTCAATAAGACATTATATCATTTGTTAGAAGAATTAAGTATGTATATTGAGGAAATCAACAAATGAAATCATCCTATTTCTCTCTAGTTAGTGCAAGTATGAAATAGGGGTTAGTAGCTCTTAGATTTAACCCTTAAACAGTGACAATGTGACACTAAAATGAGAGATTTAAAGTAATAACAAGGAATGAAATAGAAACTAGAAATTGCATCACAATTACCTATTAAAGCATGAATTCTTTACTATAGACCCAAATTGAGATGTTTTTCCTAATTAACTAGAGCATAAAGTGAAAGCATGAAAACAAATATCATTAGTAAGAGTTCAAAATATCAATAAGCTAGAGTCTAAAACATTAAGAAGCTAGAGATATAAAGATTAAGAAGCTAGAGATATAAAGATTAAGAAGCTAGAGCATTAGGAAGAAGAAATGAGCCTTTGAAAATTCTCTTTTATAGATTGTAGGAGGAATTGAACGTTTGAGATGCATCTGTGAGGAGTGGTTGGGATGCATCCTAGCTTGATCCTTGATCCATGTGATTGCCTCTTAATGATTGAAGTGTGTTTGTTGTGTTTGTTGAATTAAGAGGTATTTATCTTTTTCTTTTAATTAATTACTCTAGCCGTGAATTTGGTGGGATTGAATTAATTAATTGGGCCTAGAGTTAATCAACTTGATTTAGCTTGATACCTTGATGGTAAGTGCTTGATTTTAGGATTGAATGATTTTATTGAATTTTGAGAATTATGTCATTAATCACAGATCAAATTAACATAATTAAGGTATTATTCTGAGTTAGGGAAAATAGGACCTTAGGTTCTATTAGCCTGATTTTAGGTGATTACATGAACTGATTTCAAATATCATTGGTAGAGTAAGACTTTCTTGAGAAACTTGATTTGGTCTCTTACCAATCTGACATTTCTTACACATCACTTTTTTAGGTTTGCTTAATTTTGGTAGACCTCTAACTCTATTCTTTTTTCTCACTTTAATCATGTTATCAAAATTCATATGACAAAGTCTTTTATGCCATAGCCATATATCATCAACTTTAACAAACAAATAACTCTTTGCAATTGTATAAAGATAAAATAAATTACCTTTAGATTGTTCACCAGTTCTAATTATATCTCCGCCAATACTATAAATTTTCACTTTTCTATTATGAAATTCTAGTTGGTGGCTAGTATTATTCAGTTGTGCAACACTTAACAGATTTTAGTTGAGTCCTTTAACCCAATATGCATCATTACATCTCATCTTCTCATTCAATATAACTAATCCTCTACCTTTAACAAGACATGAAGCATCATTTCCAAATATGAAAAATCCGCCATCATACTATTCTAAACTTTTAAATTTATCAATATCACCAGTCATATGATGTGAACATCCACTATCAATGATCCATGGGTCATGTTTACTTACATGAGAAATAGGTTCTTTTTAATCTTCATACTTTTCTTCATATGATTCTTCCTTCACAACAACATAGACAACTTCATAACTATCTTTAGTATCATCAAATTCATCATTGTTTACACCTTCCTCAACCAGGTCACAAGACTTATTACCTTTGTCATTTTAGTCTCTAAATATTGTGTATCAATTATCCTTCTTATCACTTTTATCATTTATGTCATTATCAGGACATCTAGAAGCAATATGGCCAATCTTATTTCAATTAAAATATTTCAAGGGTAATTTGCCTTTATACTTTCCTTTACCTCTTAGTAGTGTCTTAGCTAGCAGTACCTCTAACTCCTTTTTTTCTTTATCTTCAGTTAGGATACTATCATATTCACTTTCACATGAACTACTGTGATTATCTCTTTCTCTTCTTGAAGTTACAATACTCATAGATGATTTGAATGTAGTTTCAATGATCAGTAGACTATTATCATAATTGCTAAGTTCAAATGCAGTTAGATTATCGATTAAGGCTTCAAGAGTAACAAAATTATTCAGTATGGATCTCAGTTCCTAAATATTAGATACTCTAATAGAATACTTAGATGAAATATTTCTCATAATTTTACATACCACTTCTTCATTATGTAATGTTCCACCGGCACCTCTGATGGCACTAACAACTTCCTTGATTTTGAAACTATATTGGTAAATGTTCTCTTCATCTTTCATTCTCATTTCATCATACTTTTCCTTAAGACTATCAACCTTATTTTTTTTACATGCTGATCTCCTCCATAAATAAGTGTAAGCCTATCCCACATCTCTTTTGAATTAACATAGTCCTTAACATCATTGAATTCAATATCAATCAGGCAAGAAGCAATTTCTATCATTACCAGGTTGTGTTCTTTCTTTTCTCTCATCTAATAAACTGTCATGGGTCTGGGAGGTGGTGGAGTGTAGTTATTATCCAAAAGATTTAGTGAAGATTCTCCAATCTCAGATAGATACAATATTATCCTTCTTTTCCATGTTCAAAAAATTTCCTTATCTAGCTTAGGTACTTCTCTCCTATACATTTTCAAATCTTTTACTCAAGTCTTCAAAACTTATCCCTCTGGAGTACTTATCTCTAATAATAATTATTGGATTACAGAGAGGGGGTGAATCAGTAATCCTTGATTCCAAATAACTTAAAAAAATTTTCTCTGATAAACTCAGTTAAACATAATTCACTATTTACCGACAATAGTAAATAAACTTTAACAATCTACAAATCATTTACAAAACCATTCATCACATGTAACACTAGTATTTAACGTGGAAACCAAGCTTTGGGAAAAACCTATTGGCAATTTGGCTAAGTTAGATATTTAGATGTTTTCATTATGGAAACATATGATCTATACGAAGATTGCATATGTCAGAGAGAAAGTATGAGAGAGCACAAAGCAAAATTGTCAAAGTGTGAAACAATGTTTTTCCAATATAACCGGAGATAGTTTTGATTAGCGATGATGATTGGAGTAATTTCAGTGCTTTTTCTATTGAACATAGATACTATGATGACTATAGATGACTCACCTAAGAGTGCAAGTCAGTATGCCATGTACGGAAGAAGTTATGATAGTTTTACTAGAAGCAGTGTTAAGCCGATAGGACAAAATATGAAGACAAAATTGGTAAAGAGTTAAGGGATTATTTTGTTTATCAAAATAATGTCTTAACAATATAAAGGGACTAAATCCTAGATGTTAACCCTTGGGTAAATATGTATTTTGTATAAAGCTTTTGTCAAGCCGACTGGAAGAGTTATTAGTCTTAATAACTTGTATAAATATAAGGCATATGTAATGCGAAGATGTAATGAAAAGAAATGAAATGTAACAGTGTAAAGAAAGTGGAAAGATATTAGTGTGAAGTTGTGAAATCAAAGCAAGCAGCATAAGGTTAAGTACCTTGCCCTATTTTTTTAATCTATAATCATTGTATATTACTTGTTTGGGCAGTGGGCTCATCTAGTAATCATTTTTGCACTACCAACTCTTAGCAATGTTGAGACTATTATAATAACTAAGAGGGGGGTGAATCAGTTATCCAGTGTCCCAAAAAAAAATGTATAATTCAAAACAATTTCTTCACTTTCTGCTCGTCTGTAAGCAATAATACCTCTCACTATCTGTGCTTTTACAGATTACCAGTCTAATACTTATAACAGTTTACTGATCAAATATACCATGTAACATGCAAAGTATGATAACAAACAAATATCAAAATCAACACATAACACAAAAGATTTAACATGGAAACCCTATAAAGGGAAAAACCACATGGGACTGGCAACCCAAAATTGTTCACTCTTCTGAAGTGAGGTCGGTTAAGACCCAACTCTGTTAAAGGTTACAAACACACTGTCAGGTGTGACCTTGTTAGAGGATTTTAGACTAGAAGTTATTGTCCAACCAGCATTCACTATGGGGTTGACAGGATAACAATGTTCATTCTATGAATGATACATCATAAGAATTTTAGAGTCCACTCGGTTAAGAGATTTAGAATGTATACAATGGTTAAATATGTAACAGTAAAATGACCTACCTTAATACAACTTCAATTGTAGATTATAGATCAATAGTTAGTCCATACAAATCCTTCTAATCAATATTTCACTTTAGTTTCAATATTGTATCAACTTACTATCCATCAGTAATAGCTCTCTGTAGCTCGGTAATTGTTCTGCAGCTCGGTTCTCACTAACCAGTATGATCAGAATGCATGAAATCTTGTTCACGTGAAATTCCTGCAGTTTCTTCTTCTTCTCGACATCTTACTAAAGAAATTTTGTTCTCTTATATAGATGAGTAAATCATTTTCTTCTCCACCATTAGATTTTTCCACTTAAAACTTTCTCAGTACTTGTGTCAATAACACATTTCAATCTTCCCCATTAGATCTTCTTTGAATTTTGTCAGCCGTTGATTTGTGTAACAATTATTATCTATTACCTCGATGTTATACTCTTGCCAGCTCATCATTCCTATTGGCTTAAACTAATCATTTATTTCATTTTGTTCCACTTGGTTAACAAAGAATGCGTCAGTGAACACTACTCAATTAATACTACGGTTGGTATACACTACACTCCGTCGATGTATACTAAAAATACTTCATTTACCGACATCACTGCTTTGTGTATTTTAGCTCTATACTTCATTATAGATGAATGCAACATAATAAATTCAATATCATCAAGTCATAGACTCATCAATAAGTTACTCAATGTGTTCCTTATCCTCATCTATCATGTACATCTTTCTTCATGTAGATTTCTCTGTTCTTCATCTCTTTTCCACTTTTCTTCAAATGTCTCAGTGTAGTAACTTACAAGATAAGTGTTGTCAAACTAGTTGACATCAATGACAACATAATAATGATTTAATCATATTACATATCTAATCAGCAACTTCTCAGTGATCTTGCAATCACAGATCCTTCAATCAGATTCTAAATTAGTTGTAGTCCAAAAATCTCTCCCTTTGGAATTGATGGCAACTCAAGTAATATGAAATGTACCATACACATACCAAACATACATTCTACAACTTTATGAACAAATGCTATAAGTCGAATAGACTTAATATGTTTAATCACTAAATTACTGAACCAACATTAAGTAGTACAACTTTACCTTTCTGTAGTTGTGATCTTTTCAGTTCTCCTATTCTTGCTTCTGTTCTCTGTAACTGATCTTCAGTACTCTGTCTCATTCAGATTATCTCTCCCTTAAATAATTGTCGCCGGTGCTTGTTCCTTTTCATATTTGGTTTTAATCTCTCCCCTTTTTAGTTTATCTCTCCCTTTTTCATTTCATATTGTTTATCAGTCCCTTTAACAACAATGCCAAAGAAATAAATAAAAAATTAGCTCTGTAGTAGCCAAGTAACTCTCTATGGTGTTTAGTACTTCCTCTATATCTCTGTATATTGATATCTCATCAGTTCAAGTTCTCAACTTTAATCACAACCTTGAACAAGGTTCAAAGTGTGAGCTATGCTGCATCAACATGAATGATCTTCTGATAGAAGTAGGATGATGCAACAACCAGATCACCTTAGTGACCAATAGACAGGGGACAGACCCCAAGTCTAGTCCTCAAGTATTCAAATGTGTCCTTCGGTAGGGGTTTTGTAAAAATATCTGCAAGTTGTTCTTTGGATGTAACAAATTCTAACTTAACTTGCTTCTCTTGCACTTTTTCTCTCAAGTAATGATACTTAATAGATGTATGCTTTGTCTTAGAGTGCATCATAGGATTCTTTGAAATATTAATAGCACCAGTGTTGTCACAGTATATAATCATCAGGTTAGTGATTACCTCATTCATTCCTTCCAACACTTGTTTGATATATGTAATGTTTGAACAGTTAGTAGCAGTAGCAACATACTCTGCTTCAGCTATAGACTGAGAAATACAAGCCTGCTTTTTACTTGTCTAGGTTACAAGTCTTTCACCAAAGAAAAATGCTCCTCCGGTTGTGCTTTTTCTATCATCCACATTTCCAGCCCAATCGGCATCAATGTAAACTTTCAATTCAAACATTCCTTCCTTAGGATACCATAATCCATAATTCTCTATTTTCTTCAAGTATCTTAAGGTCCTTTTTGTAGCTATCATGTGTGATTCTCTAGGATTAGTAGAAAGTCTTGCAACAATTCCTACAACTTGTGCTATATCTGGCCTACTGTGAACTACATACATTAACTTACCAATCATGGATTGGTACAGTGTCTGGTTTACCTCAGTAGTTTCATCCTCCTTTGTCAATTTGCATCCAGTAGCCATCAGTGTTCCTACAGGTTTAGCATCTTCCATACCAAATGTCTTCAATACTTCCTTTATGTATTTAGATTGTGTGATGAATATCCCATCACTCTGCTGAATCACTTGTAGTCCAAGAAAGAACTTAATCTCTCTGAACATTGACATTTCAAATTTCTTTTGCATTTCATCAGCAAATGCCTTGCAGACAAGATCTGAGCCTCCAAAGATAATGTCATCAACAAATATTTCAGCAATGATAATAGTGTCATCGGTACCACCTTTCACATACAAATTGCTATTTTCACTTGTTCTAACAAATCCAATACTTAACAAGTAAGTATGTAGTATTTCATACCATGCTCTCATTGCTTGTTGTAGTCCATATAAAGCTTTATGTAATCTACATACCATGTCTTTATTGTCGGGATCAACAAATCCTTTAGGTTGTTCAATGTAGACTTCTTCTTCAAGTATACCATTCAAAAATGCTGACTTCACATCCATTTGATAGACTTTGAATTTCTTATGTGTAGCATATGCAAGTAGCATTCTCACTCCTAATCTAGCAACAAGTACAAATGTCTCACCATAGTCAATGCGTTCTTCCTGTGCATATCCCTTGCATACTAATCTAGCTTTATTTCTTGTAACTTCACCATTTTCATTCAATTTATTCTTGTATATCCACTTAGTACCAATAACATTCTTATATTTTGGTCAGGGTACTAAGGACCAAGTTTTGTTCTTTTCAATTTGTTCTATTTCCTCCATTGCATTAACCCATTCTTCATTCTCTAATGCAACTTTCACAATTTTAGGTTCAAATTCACAAATTAAACATGTACCTTGTCTTTTTTTGCTTCTGGTTTGCATTCCAACATGTCTGTCTCCAATGATTTGTGTTTCAGGATTATGTCTTCTGACAAAACTATCCAAGACTTGATTTCTCCTTTCTTGTTCATCCTGCTCAAGGTCATTTTCTTGCTCAGCAGCTTCTTCATGTTCATCAGTTTGTGGTGCTTGTTGTACTGTATTGATTCCCTACTAATCGGTTGACACTATCTACGCTGTCAGTAGATATTCTGGATATTCAATGTAAGTGAATCTACCATAGTCTTTTGGTTCCTTTGTACTTTCCTCAGTGTACTTATCATCAAATTCATCAACATGAACATTAGTACTTTCAAGAATCTTATTTGTAGCCTTATTTAGACATTTGTATGCTTTACTTGTAGTGGAATATCCTAGAAATATCCCTTCATCTCCTTTAGAATCAAATTTTCCATTTCTTTCATCTTTCAAGATAAAGCATTTACTTCCAAAAATTTTG
The DNA here is from genome assembly GCA_027943335.1 of Chamaecyparis obtusa. Classification (NCBI taxonomy): domain Eukaryota; kingdom Viridiplantae; phylum Streptophyta; class Pinopsida; order Cupressales; family Cupressaceae; genus Chamaecyparis; species Chamaecyparis obtusa. Next base: position 581,415 of record BSBK01002426.1, read on the forward strand.
AAATAACTTACAATAGGTTTGTATCCAAACCATAGTTCATAAGGTGTTTGGTTTGAGTCCTTCTTCAGTTGTACTCGGTTAAGAACATATACAGTTGTGCTGATAGCTTCCCTCCAATATGTCTGAGAAACATTCTTTTGTATCATCAATGTTCTAGCATAGTCAATTATAGACCTATTCCTTCTTTCAGCAATGCCATTTTGCTGAGGTGTCCTCAGTGCAGATACCTACCTCTTGATTCCATGCTCATTGCAAAAGTTAGTAAATTCATCAGAGATGAATTCACCTCCTCTATCAGATCTTAAACATTTTATTTCTTTTCTGATTTCTTTCTCTACCTTAGCTTTAGACCATTTAAACATTTTGAAAGCTTCAGATTTCTCTTTCAAGAACATAACAATCATCAGTCTAGTATAATCATCAACAAAAAGAATAAAATATTTATCATGAAAATAGCTCTGAGTTCTCATAGGACCACATAGGTCAGTATGAACCAACTCAAGTATCTTCTTTGTTGAGTAGCCTTTGCTTTTAAAACTAGACTTTGTCATCTTACCTCTTTAACATTCATGGCACATAGCATGATCAAATTTTGTTAAGTTAGGTAGTCCTCTAACTCTTTTCTTTCTACTAATCTTGATCATGTTGTCAAAGTTCACATGGCATAACCTTCGGTGCCACAACCAAGCATCTTCATCCTTTATTAGCAAACAAGAAGACTTATCCATATCAAGATATAATAGATTACCTCTAGATTGTGTACCAGTTCTAACAAGTCTTCCTCCATCATTATAAATCTTCACCTTTTTGCTCTCAAAAGCTAGTAGGTGGCTTGAATTGTTCAATTGAGCCACACTTATCAGATTATAGTTCAGTCCATCTACCCAATATGCATTTTCACATTGTAATCTATCATTGATCATTAGTGAGCCTTCACCTCTTACCATACAAGGTGCATCATTTCCCATTCTCACAGATCCTCCATTATATTCAACAAGATGATCAAACTTCTCTACATCACTAGTCGTATGATGTGTGCAGCCACTGTCTATGATCCATGTATCAATTCTACTTACTTTAGAGATTAGGGCTGTCTCTTCACGTTTCTCTTCCTCTTCTAAGTCATCTTTCATAGCAACAAATAAAAATTCTATATCATCATTAGAATCATATTTAGTTTCAATATCTTCAGCTATGTAACATACATTTTTGCCTTTTTCATATCAATTTTTGTGTCGGTAACCTTTGTTGACTCTTCTCCCATAGCTTTCTTTAGATCGGTCTTTGGATCTATCATCATCTTTCTTCTGTGGACATCTAGCAACAATGTGACTAACTTCTTTACAATTGAAGCATGCTAAAGGTAGCTTACCTCTATACCTTCCTTTTCCTTTGGGCAATCTTTTGGCCATAAGTGCTTCAAGCTCTTCAAGTTCATCATCGGTATTGTCATCACTATCACAATTCTTACTATTTCTGCTAGACTTTCCAATCTTTAGAGAAGACATGAAAACCAATTTAACAGAAGGAAAAACACTATTATCAAATTTTTTTAATTCAAAGGTTGTAAGTTTACCAATCAAAGTTTCAAGAGTAAGGTTGGATGTAGCTCTTGTTTCATGAATTGCAGAAATCCTGATTGCAAAAACTGGTAGCAAAGTTATGAGAATCTTTCTTATCACTATTTCATCATCAATTACTCCATCAAATGCTCTAATAGCATGTACCACCTCTTTGATTCTATTTGAATATTGGACAATATTTTCACCTTCTTTCATTCTCATATCATCAAATATGCCTCTCAGACTTTCAGCTCGGGCTCTTTTGACATTCACCACTGTAGATTTGTGCTACCTTATCCCACATTCCTTTGGTAGTTGTGCATGTCTTGATATCTTCAAATTCAGCATTAGTATAGGTAGTAGCAAGTTCCATCATAGTAACATTGTGTTCATTCTTATCCTTTAGTTGATCAATAGTTAGGGGACTAGTGGGCAGTTGCATGTAGCCATTTTGCATCAAATCTAGTGTTGAGTTCCCAATTCCAGATATGTGCAGCTTCATTCTGCTTTGCCATACTATGAAGTTCTCTTTATTCAATTTTGGCACTTCCCTCTTATACATCTTGAGACCTTTATGCTTAAGTCCTTAAAACTCTATTCCAAGCAACTAGTGCTCTAATACCAATTGTTAGAATAACTGAGAGGGGGTGAATCAGTTATCCAGTGTCCCAAAACAAAATGTATAATTCAAAACAATTTTTTCACTTTCTTCTTGTCGATAAGCAATAATACCTCTCACAGTCTGTGCTTTTTCTGATTACCAATCTAATAGTTATAATAGTTTACCGATCAAATCTACCATGTAACATGCAAAGTATGATAACAAACAAATATCACAATCAACACATAACACAAAATATTTTAACGTGGAAACCCTGTAAAGGGAAAAACCACTGGGACCGGCAACCCAAAATTGTTCACTCTTCTAAAGTGAGGTTGGTTAAGACCCAACCTTGTTAAAGGTTACAAACACACTATCAGGTGTGACCTTGTTAGAGGATTTTAGACTAGAATTTATTGTCCAACCAGCATTCACTATGGGGTTGACAGGATAACAATGTTCATTCTATGAATGATACATCATAAGACTTTTAGAGTCCACTCGGTTAAGAGATTTAGACTATATACAATGGTTAAATATGTAATAGTAAAATGACCTGCCTTAATACAACTTCAATTGCAGATTACAGATCAATATTTAGTCCATACAAATCCTTCTAATCAATATTTCACTTCAATTTCAATACTGTATCAACTTACTGTCCATCGGTAATAGCTCTCTATAGCTTGGTAATTGTTTTGCAGCTCGATTCTCACTAACCAGTATGATCAGAATGCATGAAAGCTTGTTCACATGAAATTCCTGCAACTTCTTCTTGAAATCTTACTAAAGAAATTATGTTCTCTTATATAGACAAGTAAATTATTTTCTTCTCCACCATCAGATTTTTCCACTTAATCACATTCATAGATTTTGCCACTTAAAACTTGATACTTGTGTCAATAACACATTTCAATCTTCCCCATTAGATCTTCTTTGAATTTTGTCAGTCGTTGATTTGCGTAACAATCATTATCTGTTACCTTGATGTTATACTCTTTCTAGCTCATCATTCCTATCAGCTTAAACTAATCATTTAATTCATTCTATTTTGCTCGATTAACAAAGAATGCATTGGTGAACACTGCTCATTTAATACTATGGTCAGTATACCCTACACTCGGTCAATGTATACTAAAAATGCTTCATTTACTGATAGCACTACTTTGTGTCTTTCAGCTCTATACTTCATTATAGATGAATGCAACATAATAAAGTCAATATCATCAAGTCATAGAATCATCAATAAGTTACTCAATGTTTTCCTTATCCTCATCTGTCATGTACATCTTTCTTCATGTAGATTTCTCTGTTCTTAATCTCTTTTCTACTATTCTTCAGATGTCTTGATGTAGTAACTTACAAGATAAGTGTTGTCAAACTAGTTGACATCAATAACAACATAATACTGATTTAATCATATTACATATCTAATCAACAACTTCTCAGTGATCTTGCAATCACAGATCCTTCAATCATATTCTAAATTAGTTGTAGTCCAATAGAGACTTCTAACAAGGCCTAAAGTCCCTTAATCAGGACTGAGACACTATATGCAAGTAATAGGCTCCTAATAGGGTCAACATCCTTAATAGGATACTTTTGATTAGTGAATATTTATGGGGACCATCCCCACCAGGTTTTTCCTTTAGCCAGGTTTTCCTCGAGAACAAATAATATGTTATGAGTTCATTTTCTTTACTGTTATGCATGTTCTTTAGTTTACTGTGTTATGCATGTATTAAGATAATTTGTTATATCAATAATTGTGCAAAAATAAAAGTTTGCAAAATACTGATTCACCCATCCCCCCCTGCCCTCTCAGTATTCCCTATTTCTAATAATTGGTATCAGAGCCTACTTACTTGGAAAAGAATCATTCAAAGAAAGCCTAGTAGCTTGAATAAGATCTCTATGGATATGGATCAAATATAGAAAAATATTGAAGAAGCTTTTGAATAGATTGATATACATACTGAAGAAAGAGATACTCTGAAAGGAAAATATGATGATGCAAAGTACCTCATTGAGAAACTGAAAAATAAGTTAGAAGATCTAAAAGTAGAAAAGGAATCTACAATTAAAATTGAAGATTGTGATGATAACCTTGAAAAAGAAAATGAGATCCTTAAACATGAACTGAAGATAGTAAATCTGAAGTTAAGTCTCAAAGATGGAAATAGAAAGAATGAAACAAATCTAAAATTTGAGAATAAAAACCTGAAGTCTGATAATGAAGATTTGAAATCTAAACTCTGCAAAGTGACATCTGAACTTGAGAAAACCAAATTGTAGTATGCTAAACTTGAAAAGTACAATACAATTGTGAAAGGTGAACCGACTCAATCTAAGCAGTAACTTGAGAGACTATATTCCACTAGTGAGAATATTGATGAACAAATATCTTATCAAAAACCATTCTATAATAAAACTGGTCTTGGATTTAACTCATCTAAAGTAAGTGAAAAAAGCAAGGAACCAGATCTGAAAGTTTCTGAAAGCATATATGAAAAGAAATCTAATGAAGTTGACAAGCTTGAAGATATACCTAAAGAAGAAGATGTTAGAAATAGGAAATACTAAGAGGGGGGGGGGGGGGGCGGGGGGGGTGAATCAGTATTTCACAAACTTTTACTTTTTCCCACTTATGGATATAACGGATTACTTTAAAGCATAAGAAACTAAATAGCATACATAACAGTAAATGTAAAGAACTCATAACACATGATATGTTCTTGACGAAACCCTGGCCAAGGGAAAACCCCAGTGGGGATGGTATCCACAAAGATCCACTAATCAAAAGATATCCTATTAAGGATGTTGACCCTGTTAGGAGCTTGTTACAATCATATAGTGTATTAGTCCTAGTTAAGGGACTATAGGCCTTGTTAGAAGCCTCAACCCTGTTAGGAGTTGTAGATACAAAACTTGATTACCAGATGAGCTCACTACCCCAAAAAGTAATACAAATGTTTACTAAATACAATATGGTACTACTTACAACTTCGCAACAACAACTTTGGCCGCTATCACAATATACAACTATCACAAGTTACATTTCAAGTATGTTTGGTACATCTTTATTTATACAAGATACAAACATAATATCTTTCTCTAGTTGGCTTGCATATCTTTATCCAAGATTAAACATCTAGGATGTCATCTCTTTATAATATTAAGTCATTATTTTGACAAGCAAAATAATCCCTTAATTCATTTACTAGTTCTGCCTTCAAAACTGCTCTGTCGGCTTAACTCTGTCATTGGTAAAACAATCATAACTTTGTTCATACTATTCATACTCTTTTTAACATTGATATGGGGTATCCTTAGACACCATAGATTCTATTTTCAATTGCACAAACTCTGATCATGCTCCAGTGAACATCTCCAAAACAAACTATATCAGGTGCTATGTCAAAAACACTGTTTCATACTTACACAATTTTAGTCTGCGATCTTCCATACTTACTTTCCAGCTTATGTGATCTTCATAGGGAACATATGTTTCGATAATGACAACATCTATGTACATACCTTAGCCAAATTGCCAACAATCTCCCCCTTTGTCATTTGTGGCAACATATGAGAAAAGTGGCTAAGTGTACAAGTCAAAATCTCAAAATTTGTATCAAAATTGTGGCCATAGTATAAAATAAGTATACTATCCTTATATCTCCTCAAAATATACACATAATCTATAACACTTTACAATACTCCATAGAAATCCCCCTATGAGTATCCTTCCTTATCATATATAGACAATTTTCTAAGTATCTCTCTCCCTTTGACAACAATGACAAAATAAAGGGTGGAAAGGGATATACAAAATTGTGTCAAAACTTTTTACCTTACTGTCTTATTGCAAAGCTGGTAGGCTTGTAAAAAAATCTACAAAATCTATCTTCCAAGCCTCAAAATCTTTCTCCCATGCCTTCTTAATTGATTCTACTACATTGAGTAAAGTACTCAATCCGTATGCTGCAATCTGACAAGCTTCAAGGGACTCAAAATTGAACTTCTAAAATGATGTCTTAGCAGTAAGACATTCTTCTAGCTACTCTTATATTATAGTTAACTTGATTGAGACATACTCTCTCAAGATGTTTATCCTGATAATTTTCCTATTCTTCTCATCATTCAAAGTTCTTTTCTCATCACATAATTTTCTGATCTTTTTCTCAACTGCATTGATCTTTATGTTTGTGCTGGCCATTGAGTTTGTCTCTACTGCAATTTCATCTTGCTTCTCTTCCTCAATTATTATATTTTTAGATTTTGTACACTGAATGTACAAACACTTTCCAGTCTCAAGATGTTTCCTTAAGTTCTTAATGTGTCTGTCAAGGCTGTCAATGTCATTTTTGATATTCTGACTTATATTCTGGAACATCTCAGCTTCATAAGCTGCCTAAGCCTTAACCTTAGCAATATCAGACAAATTAGTGAACTTAACATCAAAAGAATTTATTACCATCTTTTCTCTTTCAAGTGGGTCTGAATCAAAGACTTTTGTAGATATAACACTGTGTAGTTTCTCAGTCAAATCTTTCAAGCTACCTTCCAAATTCTTAACTTTCTTGTTCTTTCCAATAATTTTGTTCAAAGAAGTGATCAACTCTAATTGATCATCATCATCAACCTCCTTGCTCAAATCTTCAATCAATGTTCCTATTCCTTTCTCCTTTCCAGCCTTAGGAGTAAGACTGATGTCTTCTTGTGGTTCAATAGGTGTATGGGCTTCTATTTCCATTTTCTCTTCTATTCATGTAGTCTCTATTTCAATACTCTATTCTTGCTCTCCCAAAGCCAAATTGTCAAGAATGTTATCCAAACTATTGAGTACCGCATCATCTGAATCTAAAGTAACTTTTGTTCCTTTAATGTCCATAGATTATGTGCCAATGTTTATAGAAGAAGAGGGATTGATCTTTGCTATCTCTACTGTTGCCTCTGCCTATTCTAAACTTTGTTTCTCTACTGGTTCTGCAACTGATTGATCTTTGCTATCTTTTCCTGCTACCAAGTTTGCTAGCACTTTCACAACTACCTGTTCAGTTTCAGTCTTCACTTGTTCATACTGGCCTCCCATTATTTGTATAGTTCTTATTTTGGTTCTTAATAGGGTTTCAAGTGGCTTGAGGATCTGTTTAAGGTGGTCATCATCTCTTATGTCAGAGAACTATCTTATCACATTCTCTCTCATTTTAGTATCTTCTTCTTGTGCTCTCATCTTTCTTCTCACAAGTCTATTGTACAAATCTTCTGGTATCTTTCCATGAATAGTATCAAATTTCTTGTTTGTCAAAATCATATGTGTAACCATTGCATTCTCTAGATTTAATTTGTTAGAGGATCCATATAAATCATAATATTTTTTCATTTTGGTAAAGTCTCCATGCTGCAATATGTCTTCATTAACTCTTTCTATCCTTGGTTTCCATGATTTCTTCTTTATTGTTACTTCATCATCTTTTATCTTTGCAACTCTTCTAGATACTGGTGGAACAATTATTTTTTGTCTTTTACCCAGTCCTGAAGTACTTGCATTCATTGTTTTGCTTGGTGCTGAAAAAGAGGGTTTCTCTGTCTGACTAATTTCTTGCTCCTTCTTAGGTTCTTCAACCTTTACCTTAACTTGAATGGGTTCTACACTTGATGCCAAAGGTGGGACTGATAGTATCTCACTTTGCCTTATTGCTTCTATAGTCTTTCTTGCAATATCAAATGCTTGCTCACTCAAACCTATTTCTTTTAGAATTTTCTTTATTGTAGTATCCACTATCTTCTTTGATTGTTTCTCTTCCTTAAGTGTCTTTGCTGAATCAAAGTTTTCATCATATGTTTCAAATCTGTTGCTATGAGCATCCACTTTACTTTTCAACAATCTACTAACATATCCTTCTATTTCAACTTCAGAGATTTCATAGCCAAGAGGGTCTATGAATTCATGTCTAGGTTTGACTGCCTCAAAGTAAGTGAAATCAGTATCAACCATAAAACATATATCATCTTTGTATTTCTCAACTAGGGATGGAGGAATTCTTGATCTATTTACCACAATGTTCTGAAAAGTTTTCAACACTAACTTTACACTATCATTAACCTTCTCAATAAGATGTTTCATGTAAACTTTATTAATTCTTACCATAGTATTCTCACCATCATTCCATTCAATAGTGTAAGGAAATATTCTTAGCAAGTGGAAGAACATGTAAGTAACCAATGAGGAAAATCTAAAGTGAGTGTATTTAGCTTTCTTTATCTTTTCCAAATTCTCAAACAACTATATTCTCAGAATTTCACACATGTCCACAGGCTTCTTCTCCACACACATTAAATAAGCAATGTGTACCATACCTACTGGCATATCATCTTCTCTAGAACTTCCATAGAATTTTGTTGTCAAAATCTTACACAAGTATTTTACATCATCTTGCTTAATCTTACTAATGACTATTCCTCTGCCTTTGTATATTGAACCGGTGTTTTCAATCATAATCTTTCTCATGTTTTTCTCATTCAGTGGAATTGCAGAAACTTTTGATAATCCAGTCACATCATGAATTAGGTCTACAGTTATTTCAATAACTCTATCTTCTAACCAAAATTTACCATTATGTATCCTACTCAAAATGATCTTAGTACACTCCTCATCATCAAATTCATATTTCATAGAGTACTCAATGATTTCATTATTTTCTAGATGTTCATAACCTTGTTTCACTGACATATCCTTTTTGTACAATTTCTGATATTCACCATTAAAATTACTCTCCCTTAGGGTTTCATATTTTCATCCAAGATAACTTTTAAGATTCTCTAAATGAAGAACTCTGTTTGGTACGATTGATAAAGCTAAACTAGCATCTCTTTCTGAGGGTTCAACTAGATCTTTCTTAGTTCTAGGTTTGTTCTTATCCTTATTGTTGTGAATCAATGACACTTCCATGATTATATCTAATTACTTAAGCTAATTCAAGATCTTAGTTGGATAAATACCTTAAATTCACAAAATTAGGGCTTTCGCTAGATCGGAGCTTCAAACTTCTGCAAATTGCTTCCAAACTTCTTTCTTCGCTTTCCAAATCACTTCTAATTTCTTGATAATCACAATAACTTCAATTTCAATCTTATAATACTTATCATTTACTCGATCTGACATCACATTCAATTATTTTGCCGCTAAAATGCCAAAAAGTTGATTTTGTAAACCTACAACCATAAATCTTCTTGCGACCTCGCAAAACACAATATTTATTTTTTGTGCACTTAACCATAGCATTAGTATAACATAAAAAACCTTTGTCTAATTGCGTAAAACTTAACTCATTCAAAATCTAATTCTACACTAATTCTAAGTTCCTAAACTATAGAAATTTACATAATTTAAGTGCTTAAAGAAGGGTTAGGTAAAGACTCATTCTTACCATCAGATACATTACCTTCCTGATTACCTTTAGTGCTGAATATACCTTCTTGATATGTGCCTTTAACAAATTTTACTTCATCTTCATTGCTACAACAACCTCTCTCTTTGTTGCCTGCATTTTCATTCTTTCTTGCATAGTTTCTAGGGTTAGGGTTATGATGATAACCTCCATTGTTCATTTTGAAAAATCTTGTTGTGTGTCCAATCTTGTGACATATCTGACAAATGATTCCATTGGTTCCATATCTAGGTGTTTGCTAATTGATTTGTGTCCTGCAATTTCTAGCAATATGTCCAATTTTGTTGCATCTGTAACATACTATTCCATTTCCTCTTTTCATGTCTTCAGTTGATCTCTGATCTGCATTGTTTGTATTTCTAGGCATTCTACTATTGTAATTATTCTCAATAACTTTAGATCTTCTACATTCAATAGCTCTATGTCCAAAACCATGACAATTATAACAATATCCATTAAGAAGTTTGAATTGTTTACTTGTACAATCTCTCTTCATATGACCAATCGTATTACAAGAAAAACATCTACCTTTGAATTCTCTTTGCATACCTTTGGATGGTTCATCTTGCTTCGATGGTTCTTCTTGCTTCGGTGCATCTTCTTGCTTCATTGATTCTTCTTGCTTAGGTGCATCTTTAGATTTGTTCTCATCTAACTTCTTTTCTTTACTACTTTCACATATATTCAGATCTGGTTTCTTGCTTTCACTAACTATCTTCAATATGTTAAATCCAAGACCAGTTTTGTCATTGAATGGTTTTCCATAAGATACTTGCTCATTAATCTTTTCACTATTTGAATATAGTCTCTCAAGTTGTTTGGATTGAGTCAATTCACCTTTCACAATCTTGTTGTATTTATCAGGTTCATCATACTACAATTTGACTTTATCAAATTTAGATGTTACCTTGCCAAGTTTAGATTTCAGATCTTCATTCTCATTCTTTAAACTTTCATTCTTAGATCTCAGATTGTCATTTCCATCTTTCAAGCTAAGCTTAAGATTTGCTATCTTCAATTCATGTTTAAGGATCACATTTTCTTTTTCTAAATCATCACAATCTTCAACAAGAATTTTAGATTCCTTCTCAGATTTCAGATCTTCTATCTTACCTTTCAATTTGTCAATAAGATTCTTTGCATCATCATACTTTATTTTCTGAGTGTTTCTTTCATTAGTAAGCATATCAATTTGTTCAAGAGCTTCTTCAAGATTCTTCTGTAACTGATCCATATCCATAGAGATCTTACTCAAGCTGCTAGGCTTTCCTTGAATGTTCCTTCTCTGAGTAATTGTTCTCTGATACCAATTGTTAGAAATAGGAAATACTGAGAGGGGGGGGGGTGAATCATTATTTCAAAAACTTTTACTTTTGCCCACTTATGGACATAATAGATTACTTTAAAGCATAAGAAACTAAATAGCATACATAACAGTAAATGTAAAGAACTCATAACACATGATATGTTCTTGAGGAAACCCTAGCCAAGGGAAAACCCTAGTGGGAATGGTACCCACAAAGATCCACTAATCAAAATATATCATGTTAAGGATGTTGACCCTATTAGGAGCCTGTTACAATCATATAGTGTATCAGTCCTGGTTAAGGGACTATAGGTCTTGTTAGAAGCCTCAACCCTGTTAGGAGTTGTAGATACAAAACTTGATTACCAGATGAGCTCACTACCCAAACAAGTAATACAAATGTTTACTGAATACAATATGGTATTGCTTACAACTTCACATCAACAACTTTCGCCGCTATCACAATATACAACTATTACAAGTTAAATTTCAAGTATGTTCGGTACATCTTTATTTATACAAGATATAAACATAATATCTTTCTCCAGTTGGCTTGCATATCTTTATCCAAGAGTAAACATCTAGGATGTCATCTCTTTATAATATTAAGTCATTATTTTGACAAGCAAAATAATCCCTTAATTCATTTACTAGTTCTGCCTTCAAAACTACTCTGTCGGCTTAACTCTGTCATCGATAAAACAATCATAACTTTGTCTGTACTATCTATACTCTTTTGCACACTAAGATGGGGTATCCTTAGACACCATAGAGTCTATGTTCAACTACAAAAACTTTGATCATGCTCCAGTGAACATCGCCAAAACAAACTGTATCGGGTGCTCTGTCAAAAAACATTGTTTCATACTTAGACAATTTTAGTCTACAATCTTCCATACTTACTTTCTAGCTTATGCGATCTTCATAGGGAGCATATGTTTCCATAATCAAAACATCTACATACATACCTCAGCCAAATTTCTAATAGAAGACCCACCTAAACAAGAAGAGTCACCTAAAGGTATGCAAAGAAAATTTAAAGTTAGATGCCTTATATGTAATACTTTTGGTCATATGAAGAAAGATTGTATAGGTAAGAAATTTAAACCTCTTAATGGCTATTGTTATAATTGTCGTGGTTTTGGACATAGAGCTATTGAATGTAGAAAGCCTAAATTTAATGAGAATAATAATAATAGTAGAATGTTTAGAGATACTAACCATGTAGATAGGTGAAGATATGAATAGGAGAAATGGAATAGTATGTTATAGATGATACAAAGTTGGACACATTGCTAGGAATTTCAGATCACAAATCAACCAGTCAGGACCAAGATATGGAAACAATGGAGTAGTTTGTTGGATATGTAACATGATTGGTCATACAAAAAGGTTTTGCAGAATGAATAACATGAGAAACCCTAACCTTAGAAGTCATGCAAGGAGAAATGAAAATGCAAGCAACAGTCAAAGAGGATGTTGTAGTAATTCAGAAGAAGTGAAGTTTGTTAAAGCCATAGATCAAGGAGACACATTCAACACTTAAGGAAATCATAAAGGTGAAGTATCAAATGGTAAGAGTGAATCTCTACCTAACCCATCTCAAAGTACTTAATTCATGAAAAATATAGTAAAATAGGAACTTAGGATAGTGTAGAAGTTAGTATAGGATGAATTGAGTCTTGCACAGTTAATGCAAGGTAGTATATGATGTATTGTTGCTATCGTTAAGAGCACATAAGATAATATTGTGTTATGTGAGATCGCAAGAAGTTTTAAGTTTTGCAGGTGAGCAGAAACAACTTTTTGGAAAGAAGCAGCAAAAGAATTGAATGCGATGTCAGAATCTTGTGAGATTGAAAGGTCAAAAGGTTATGATTAGTATTATTTGATCATTAAGGTGAATCCAAGTGCTAAGGAGATTAGAAGAGCAGTGATTGGAATCAGTTTGCAAAGATTTGGTGAATAATTTTTCATGTCAGATCTACGCAAGCCCTAAATCACAAATCGAGGTATTTTACTAAGTAAATCTATCAAATCAGTTAGAGAATTTGTAAAAGATATGGATGTTTCATTGATTCACAATGTAAGAGATAAGATTAGACCTAAGATCAAAAGGGAGCCGATAGAACCCTTGGAAGAAGACCCTAAATTAGCTATATCATCCGTACCAGATGAATTTCTACATTTAGAGAATGTTAGAAGTTATTTGGGATGCAAACTTGAAACCCTCAGTGATAGTAATTTTACCAAAGAGTATGAAAAGCTTTAAAATTAATATATGTCATTAAAAGTAGGGTTTGAACACTTGAAAGATAATAAAATCATAAAGTATTCATTATAGTATGAATTTGATGATGAAGAATGTACTAAGATATTTCTGAGTAGAATTCACAATGTAAAGTTTTGGTTAGATGACAGAGTGATAGACATCACAGTTGACCTAATTCATGAAGTAACCAGTTTATCTAAAACTAGATTCACATCATTGAATGAGAAGAACATGAGAAAAACTATAATAGACAACACTAAATCATCTTACAATGGTAGAGGTATAGTGATTAGTAAGATACAACAGGATAATGTTAGGTATTTGTGCAAGATCCTTATAGCTAAATTTTGTGCAAATTCAAGAGAATATGACATGGCAACAAGAATGATACATGTAGCTTACTTAATGTGTGTTGACAAAGTTCAAGTTGACGTGTGAAATTTTGAGAATTCAGTTATTTGAGAACTTGGAGAAGATAAAGAAGACTAAGAACTCTCAGTTTAGATTCTCATCATTGATCTCTTATATATTTTTTCATTTGTTAAGAAGATTCCCTTACACTATTGGTGAAGATTGGAATGTGGGTAAAACCTCAATGGAAAGGATTAACAAAGTGTACATGAGACATGTTATTGACAAGGTAAATGAAAGTGTAGTGTTGGTAATAAAGAGATTTCAGAATTTGATGAAAAGAAGATCAAGGATGTTGGCAATTTGGTTGAGTTGATTGCATAGATGTTTTCATTATGGAAACATGTGATCCACATGAAGATCACACAATTAAGAGAGCAAGTATGACAGAGCGCATTGCATATTTGTCTAAGTATGAGATAGTATTTTTACCAGTATACTCGGACATAGTTTTTGTTTGCGATGTTGACTGGAGTGAGTTCAGTGCTTGCGCACTTGAACATAGACTCTATGGTTACTAATGATGACCCATCCTAGAGTGCAAGTTAGTACAACATGTACGAAAGAAATTATGATAGTTTTATCGAAGACAATGTGAAGCCAACAGGACAATATATGAAGGCAGAATTGGTAAAGAGTTAAGGGATTATTTTGTTTATCAAAATAATGTCTTAACAATATAAAGGGATGAAATCTTAGATTTTTACTCTTGGTTAAAGCTATTGGTATATATCTAAATGTATTTTTAATTGTAAAGCGTAATTGCTGTAATTGTAAAAGAAGCAAGTATTTGTAGAAGTATGATGCGAAGTATATTAAGCATATGTAATTGTAATAGTGAAAGATCAGCAAAGAGATATTGATGCAAGTAGTATAAGGTTATGTACCTTGACCTATTTTGTAATCAGTGTATATTACTTGTTTGGGTAGTTGGCTCAGCTAGTAATCACATTTTGTACTACCAACTCCTAATAGGGTTAAGGCTTCTAGCAAGGCCTATAGTCCCTTAATCAGGACTGATACACTATATGTTTGTAATAGACTTCTAACAAGGTCAAAATCCTTAACATGATACTTTTGATTAGTGGATCTTTATGGGTACCATCCCCACCGGGGTTTTCCCTTGGCTAGGGTTTCCTCGAGAACAAATCATGTGTTATGAGTTCTTTAGTTTTATTATCATTTAGCTTCTTATGGTATGCATGTATAAAGATAATCTATTATATCCTTAATTGGGCAAAAGATAAAGTTTGTAGAATACTGATTCACCCCCCCCTCTCAGTATTCCCTATTTCTAACAAAGGATTCCATAGTCATTGGTTGAAAAATATAAAAATGAGATATGTTTTATGGTTGATACTGAATTTACATTCAATGAAGCAGTAGAACCTAGAGTAGAATTCATAGATCCTCTTGGGTATGAAATTTTTTAAACTAAAACTAAAGAGTATGTTAATAGGTTTCTTAAGAGTAAATTGGACATACATAGAAATAGATTTGGGACTTTTGAGGAGAACTTCAACTCCACAAAGTCTATCGTAGAAGAAAAATAGTCTAAGAAGAGAGTGGAAAGTACAATAAATAAGATTCTAAAGGACACAGGGATGGCAGAACAAGAGTTTATGATTGCTAAGAAGACAACAATAGCCATTAGAGAAATTGGACAAAAAGAAGTGTTGCCTGTTCCACCCCTATCATCAGTTGCAGAATAGCTAGCAGATATTCAAATCAAGGTGAAAGAAGAAAAAGTTGAGAAAGAGAAAGACTTTATAAAATCCACAAGATCATCCTCAACTCCACCTAGTAAAAGAATGAAAGAAATTGCCAATGGACCATGAAAAAGACAAAATACTATAGTACCACTAGTGTGAAGGAAGATAGTTGAGATTAAAGATGATGAAGAAACCCAAGTGAAAAAGAAAACATGGAAACCAAGGATTGAGAAAGTAAATGAACAGATTATTCATGATGGAGACTTTTCTAAGATGAACAAGCACTATGACCTTTACAACTATTTAGAAACAATAAACCTTGAAAATGCAGTTGTGAGACACATGATACTATTAGATAAGGACTTTGACTCAATTCAGGGTAAGATACCTGATGATTTATTTGAGAAGCTAGTCAACAGAAAGAAGAGAGCAATAGAAGAAGATAGTAAAATCAGAGAAAATCTTGTAAGAAAACTATGTGATGTTAGAAATGAAGAACACTTCAAGGAAATCATAAAAGAACTTAACACCCACCTAAGAACAAAGAAAAGAACGATTTAGATTATGGGAGGAAACTATGAAGAGATCAATAGAGAAACAAAGAAAGCAATAGTCAAGGTAATGACATCTAGTGTTGGAAGATACTCTAGTGTAGTAGATCAAACAGAGAAAGTTAAGGAAGTTGAACATCAAAGAATTCCCTCTCCACCAGCAATAAACATTGAAGATGATTCAATGCATGTGGAAGGAACTAAGATCACTTTAGACACTGATGATAACCCTTTCAAAAATCTTGAAAACATTCTTTGACAATTCAGCTTTTGAAGAGTAGGACAGAGTTAGAGAAGAAGGAAAGAAAGAAACAAGGACAAAAGAAGAAGAGGAAATAAAGTATAGAAGTTCAAAGACAAGAAGAAGCCCCTAGAAAAGTAGAAATCAGTCTTACACCAGAGACTGCAAAGAAATCACAGATTGGATCTATATTTGAAATCTTTGGGAAAGAAGTTGATGATGATGATCAAATGGAATTGATCACATCTCTGAACAAAATCATTGGGAAGAATAAGAAGGTGAAAAGCCTTGAAGGATCATTGATGGAAATAATAGAGAAGTTACAAAGTGTTGTGACTACCCAGATAGTAGAGGTAGACCCACTTGAAAGAGCTAAGAAAGTTATGAATGCTTTTTGTGATGAGTTTACTAACTTATCAAACATAGCTAAAGTGAAGGCTCGAGCAGCCTATGAGGCCAAAATATTTCTAGATATAAGTTAGAATATTAGAAATGATATTAAGAGTCTGGATACTTGTATAAAAGATTTGAGAAGGAACTTGGACAAAGGTAAAACTTTGTACATTCAGTGTACAAAATCTAAGAATATTGTATCTAAAGAAATTGAGAAGATTAAAGCCAAAGAAGAAGAGATTTAGATAGAAGTAAATCTTCTAGCCAGCCCCAATGTAAAGATATTGGACATTGAGAAGAGAATCAGCAAGATAAACGATGAAATTAGGATTTTGTATGATCAAAAGGATAGGAAACTAAAAATATTTTCTCTTCTAAGAGAGCATATTTTTATTAAGTTAAGCATTGTTGAAGGACTGTTGGAGGAATGTCTTTCATCAAAGACATCTTTTGAGAAATTCAGTTTTGCAAACCTTCAAGCATGTGAGATAGCATCTTATGGATTGTGTGCACTACTCAGTGTTTTAAACTCCATTAAGAAGGCATGGGAGAAGGAGATAAAAAGCATCAAATTTAATTTTGTAGATTGTGTTGCAAGCCTACCAGTTTTGTAAATTTGAATCAAGGTATATATAACTTTTTGAACACAGTTTTTTGGCACCCTTTTTTGTCATTCTTGTCAAAGGGGGAGAGATATATAGTAGAAAATTGATATATACGATAAGGAATTATATTCTTAGGGGGAGTATAGAATATAGATAAGATATATGGAGTTATAAGGAGTGTATATATATATTTTGTATTATGGCCACAATTTTGAGTTTTTGAAAGTTTTGAGACTTAGCCAATTTTCTCATATGTTGCCACCAATGACAAAGGGGGAGATTATTGGCAATTTGGATGAGTTAGATATTTAGATGTTTCATTATGGAAACATATGATCTATATTGATGAAGGGTGCTCCCCTTAATACCACAAACGCATAACAAAAAAAAAGAGAAACAACAACAATAATATGCAAGAATAGAAAATTGGCTTCTTATTATCTCCACAAATGTGGAATTACAAACTTTCAGAATATGAAAAGCCACATGGGCATTCCCTTACAATATTCTGTAGGACAAAGCCTCGAACTATTACCCAGAACTATTCTGAACTGCCTAAGACAATAATAAAGCGTTCCTTATATAGGCAATTTTCCACCGCCTGGGAAGGTTCCAGAATTTTAGCCAATAAGGCCGACCAAACTTAGAATTATTTTATTTTACATTTTATTACATCATAGTCGGCTCAAGATAACCTTTGAAACCCAAACAAAAATTTTGAAGAAAATTATTTTTTGCCATTTCAGGTGGCCCAACTTCCGAAGACCATAAGTCATCACCAGTTGACCCGATCGGCTATTATAACCCCATTTCAGAAACGCCACGAAGTGCTCTACAGGCTTGACCAGCACAAGCACCCGTCACCCAAATTTTTGACCTCATCCGGGGCCTCTAAAGCCTTCAAAACTGAGTTCAAAGTTTCTGTATCCTGCTGCCAATACCGAAAATCTTCAATATCTTCCAATATACACTTGATCTGGCAATGAAACTTTACTGGCAGACTTATATGACCAAAATGAACCTCCAAGAAAGAAATCAGATCATTCTGAGCACATACAAAAATTACCAAAAATAGCAACTTTCCAAAAATAGCAGCTCTGCACAAAATAGCCCTTATTGAATAGAAAAAATAGAAATATTTTTTGGGTGATGCAAGATTGCTCTTACACCCAGGATGCTCCTGCATCAGACACCCGGGGTAATTTGAGAAGTGACCCTGTCACGACTCAGGTGTGCAGAGGAAAACCAAGACGGTTAACCTCCTCCTTTGTCAGCCATGATGAATCTTCAACAGGTCATCCTTTCCACTTGACCAGATATTCTTCATATGTTCTGTTCCTTGTGCTTCTGCCAACACGACTGTCCAGTATATCTTCGATCTCCTTAGTGTCTGAACTAGTTGCTGGAATACTCCACTGTGCTGCTGTGATCTCATTTTCAACACCTCCTTCATGATACTCTGTCAGATCTGAAATGTTAAA